>CM035149.1:47710823-48160823 GCA_020205605.1 Panax ginseng | reverse complement strand
AAGCAAACAAGCCGAACATTTAACAATAAAATGGAAGTATGAAATGTCTCAATTCCTATCGAGCACAGGGTTTGAAAAACCTCTTTTACAAAACATCATTGCGATATCTAGTTAAAACTGAATTTTTCTATAAATTCAAACCCGATGTATATAGGTGCGAACGAGGCCTCGCACTACTTTCAAATAATTGCACATTGATCCACACACACACACACACATTCATATAACAGTTTCTTTGAAAAGTGGCGGTCACCGTGGCAACACGGATGATGGGGGGTGCCTAACACCTTCCCTCTGCATAATCAAGCCCCCAAACCCTAATGAATCTCGGTTTCACAGACCCGTTTAGTAGTGTCACATCACTGGGTCAATGTGCAAACCTTTTCGATTCATGTTAGTGCAACCGATTAAAAACACCAACTGGCGACTCTTAAAGTCAAATCGTCGACATTACACATGTCGGACCTTTTTCATTTGTTTTTTCAAACAAATCTCACATTAACATGAGAACACCAAATAACAAGTAACGAAAATGGATAAATAAAAATCCCGACGTCGACAGGTGGCGACTCTGCTGGGGACTCCAGTAAGAGGGCTTAAGCCGCTATTACAAGCTTTTTAAAATTGTTATATGTTTATGTGTGAATGTTGCATTTACATTTATGATAAATGTGTACTAATGCATCTTACTTACTGCACTGTTAAATATCTATCTGTGATATTAGTGCTTCGCACATGTCATCATTTTGCATAAACGGTGAGACACGTTGTATGTGAATGTATGTTGTGTGGTTCTTCCACCAGGAGGCTATCCTGTCGGTGTTTGATTACTAGACTCGTAGGAAGACTAATTCCAATGAGGCTCAGTAAAGGCACCACCCAGATTTGCTTCAGTTGAAAGACCGGATTAACTTCTCGTCAAGTAGATTGCGATGATCTGGGAACCTTCATGCCAAAAAGCCGCGAGAGTAACCCTAAGATAGGTCAAACTCTGATAATCCAAACGCGGAGGAAAGTCTCTTCATGCTTTCCATTTTCAATTACTTGTAAAAGCATTTACTTGTAATTTCATTCCATGATCATTTGTATGTAATGGAAATTATGAAGAAATTATGTGCATGCATGACACGTTATCAATTAACAATCGTTTTTGCAGGACTATATTCCTAAAACGGACACGTTTTGATAACATTTACATTATTCCTAAGACTAAACTACATAAGTCTTTTGTAGGGAAGCAATTGGGCTTGTTACCCTCTTTAAATCCAAAAAGGCCACGAGCCTACAACCAATCATGTCTTCTTCTGACCAGTCTAATCTTGTTTCCCGAGAAGAATTTGACGGATTGAGTAAACAAATCACAGATCTGGCTGTTCTGTTTAAAGAACTGCATCAGTCTACTCAGGGTACAAAGATACCTACACATACAGAATCCTCTACACAAGGGGGAGCCCAAGGTTTGGAAAAAATAATTCCAGAACCTCAGTTGGATACGACCAACAAAGACCCTGAAAACACCCATCTCAAAGGAGATCCAGACACCGGTGACATCAGGAAGAAGGTCCTCCAAATGGAGGAAACTATCTGTGTTCTCAAAGGGATTGGAACTCATGGAAGTGTTTCATATGCTGACCTTTGAATATTTCCTGGTGTTCATTATCCAAAAAAATTTAAAACCCCTGATTTTGAAAAGTATGATGGATTAGGGGATCCTTATACACATTTAAAAGTGTTCATTGGAGAACTTGGATCTTATGCAAAAAATGAGAAGCTCAGAATACAGCTGTTCCAGAAGAGTCTGATTGGAGAAGCCCGTTCATGGTATACCAGATTAGACAATTCAAAGATCCATAGTTGGGAAGAACTAGCTCACGCCTTCCTCACTCAATACAGTTTTCAATCTCAGATGGCTCTTGATCGGTACCAAATTACCAAGGTTAAAAAACAGTCTAATGAGTCTTTCAGAGAGTATGCTCAAAGGTGGAGGCGCCTGGCTGCTCAAGTTATTCCTTCAATGACAGAATCAGAAATGGTCATGACTTTCATAGATGTACAGGAAGCTCCTTTCTATGAAAGAGTTCTAGCTAGTATTGGCAAACCATTCTCTAAAATGATCAAACACAGAGAAATGGTTGAGATGGGATTGAAGTCTGGTAAGATTCAAGACCTAGCCGCTCTCAAAGCAGTTGTTGAGAACATCTAGTTCGGATCTTATGGAAAAAACCCCGGAGGGTCCATAAAAAGAAAGAGGATGATGTTTCCTCGGTACTACAAGGTCAGAAAGGCAATCAGAACATGCCTATACAGAGGAGAAACTACTCCTCTTTCCAAGCACAGTCTTCAAACCCTTCATTGCCTAAAGGTGGAGAAGTAAAGCGCCCTCGAATGTTCACACCCTTAGGGGACTCGCTCGATAATATTCTTGTTCTTTTGACTACTCAGAAGAAAATCACACGTCTTCTTCCACCAGCCAACCCTAATGGGAAGGGTTTTGATGCTACTCGGAAGTGTTCTTATCATGTCGGAGTACCTGGACATGATACTCATGATTGTTGGGCCTTGAAACACAAGATTCAAGACTTGATAGACAATGGTGATGAAATTTAAATAGGTACACTTAGAAGGGGGGGTTGAATAAGTGTAGGCACAAACTATGTCCAACTTTTGTTACTAATAAGAATTCCTCTGAATGCAGCAAGCTGGATTATAAAATCAGGATATTATTTAATTTTGATTCAATCAATTTACTAGTATATAGAATGCAGGCAGTTGGATAGATAGCAGAATATTAAAGCACAGAATGTAATCACATAAACACCAGAATTTTTACGTGGTTCAACTACTACCCTCTAGAATAGTAGCCTAATCCACGTCCAATACCAACTAGTATTGGAGACTCACTTTTATTAAATTCTTCCAATTACAATACAAGTTCTAGCAATTCGAACACCTTTATTCCCTGTGCACCTTTGCACTCTTAAGCACCTATGCTTTCCTCAAACTTGACTGTAATGAGTTATCAACCCAAACAGGATTACATACAATAAAATATTGATTAAGATAAAAAAATAAAAATACACACTACAGGTCTAATGATCAAGCAATATATCACTTACCAACTAAAGGCTCTAGTATGAAATGAAATGATATGCAAGAAGAATATTACCAGAATATGTTCTATATGTTCTTTGTAGCTGAAACTCTGTTCTTAATGCAATCAATATCGATCACCGTGAAAAACACTTTTGTAACTTGTATGCATTTAAGATACTGTATATGTTTTTCGTATTTTAATATGTTAAAGAGCTCAGTTTATATAGACCTCTCCAGAATATTTTCGTTGCAAAGATTTGCTGCTGTAATATGCAAGTTTTAAAAACACTTTGCACAAATCTTGTAGTTCTATGTCAATCATGATATACTCAGCTCGATTTCCATCACCGAGATTCCATTTTCTAAGATATCACACTATCAGTAATTTAAGGCTAATTGATTTCCATTACATGGGAGATAGGCCTGTTGCAGATTTCTACTGTCCCAATTTCTAAAATGCCAGAAGTCAACACTTTGTATTACCATAAACATTTGCAGGCAGGTTTCCATATTTTTTAACATATATTGGACCATTAAATAAACCAATTAGATTTCTCAAATCATGAGACAAGATTATGGCATATGATTCCTGCTATGAATGTATAACATATGGTAATTTATTCAATCAACTAGTTTCCTTAAATAATTGCCTAGAGTTAAGACCCTTGATTTAAGACGCATAGTTTTTACAGCATGATTTATGATGCATGATCTATGATGTCATGTTTTGTGCTTACCATAAAATATCTGCTAGTCGGTGTCCATATATCTTACCATATATTGGACCGTTGGAGACACCCAATTAGATTCCTTGAATCATGGGACAATATTATGATGCACGACTCCTGCTACCCCATTGTTGTCTTAACCGTGAACTTAGATTGATGGAGGGATTTAATGCATAACTTATGGTAATTTTTTTACCCCATTTCTTGCTTTACCATAAATGTTTGTTTAACAAGATTTGATTCCTTATGTTGAGCAATTTTTGCCATGCATATTATGAGCTAGTTAATTAACATGTGACATCAAATATGAATGCGAGTATATATGCAATGCACATGTCCTAGAGCCTTATTTTTGAAAGTCATAAATGCTAAGATCTTACATATATTCCTTAGACTCAAATTTGCTTTTCTTTCTTCAAAGACATCTTGACTTTGAACCTTCTTCCTTGATGTTCCTGAAATGTTATTTAACATGATTAGTGAACTAATATGGTCATCATCAAAACATGGAGTGTGACATAAGTCAACAGGTGAGATTATAGTCACCAAACTAGATCCACCTCATGTGCAAGACAACCCTCTTCCTCAACACAAAGAAGAAGAGGTCACCATGATCAGTTGGAGCACTGGAAAAAATTCCAGTTTTAATGGCGAGCCATCTCAGACCATCAAAGATGATGTTGATAGATGGGATTATGCAAAGTTCCAGTTTACTATGGAATGAAAGATGAAAGCTCTTTGCAAACAAATTGAACAATTGGCAGAACTGGTGACTCATCAACATCAAGTCACACACCAATTAATCAGACATGAGCATGCCTATCTCTTTCCGTTTGTTATAAATACTCCACCCTCACCTTTAGAAAGCAAAGCTATGGAGGATAAGGTTGCAAATCAAGCAAATGCTAAAGCCCGTCGGGA
Source organism: Panax ginseng (assembly GCA_020205605.1). Classification (NCBI taxonomy): domain Eukaryota; kingdom Viridiplantae; phylum Streptophyta; class Magnoliopsida; order Apiales; family Araliaceae; genus Panax; species Panax ginseng. The sequence goes on along the minus strand of CM035149.1, from coordinate 48,156,081 downwards.
TTTTTCCAATTAGAGGGAGTTCACCTATCTGGGCCAACCTATGAAGGAAATATTTCAAATGCTGATCAATGAAGGAAGAATTACATCCCTTCTGCCTCCAATTAATCCCCGTACAGAACGGTTTAACCCTGATGGAGTGTGTCAGTATCATTCCTATTCTCGCGGTCACACCACAGACGAATGCTGGGCACTCCGCCATCTCATTCAAAATCTCATTGATAGTGGTGTCTTGCAGTTGGCAGACGATAACAATGTGCAACTTGAAAGTGGGATTACATGGAAGGGATCAATAGAAGTTATATCCGATGAGGATGATAAGACTGTCAAAGCATTTCCCATTCAAGCAATTCAACTCAAAGGAGCTGACAATTCTTTGAAAGTGGTCGCACCCGAGCCAATTTCTTTACATTGTAGACCACAATATCTTGTTGTCAGCTTACACAAAGTTCCATGGAATTATGGAAAAGCTGAAGGATCCACTTCTCATACTACTGCTACAGTATCGAAGGACAATCCACTGTATCTTCCTCAAAGGGTTATCAAGCCTACCCTCAAAGCAAAGGGGAAGATTCCCATGGAGAAGATTGAAAAATTTCTCCACACTATGGGCCATAATGAAGCCAAGGTGGTTCTAAGCTTAAGAGAAGCTCCACATCAGATATCAATTCTGGACATGGTTTTATCTTCCAAAGATCACCAGAAGATTTTACTCAAGGTTTTGGAAGAAGCCTACTCACCGAAATCAGTGGATGTGGAAAAGTTTCAGCATATGGTTGATAACATTTTCAACAAAAATGTGATATCCTTTACTGATGATGATATACCTCCCGAAGGGACCGGTCATTTCAAGCCACTGCACATCGCAGTGTTATCCTCCGGATACATGTTAGCTGGAGTTTTTATATATGGAGGTTCATCTCTGAATATCTGTCCTTATGCCACCTTGGTGAAGATAAATGTCAATCTTAAGCGGATCCAAAGCAGCCATACAGTGATCAAAGCTTTCGATGGATCCCGACGAAATTCCGCCGGAAAGATTGAACTGCAAATTGAGATTTGTCCAAATACATTCAATGTATCCTGCAACGTCCTCAAGATAGACTCAGGATACAACCTGCTATTGGGGAGACCATGGATACACATGGCTGGAGCTGTTCCCTCCACATTACATCAACAACTCAAATACATTGTCAACAATAGTCTAGTCACTATCAATGCTGAGCCGGAGTATCCTGAACAAGGAGATCTGCCAATCATCAGTTTCAACTCTAAAGTTGAGTCGGCCAGTTTTCACACCTTGGAAGTGAGTAACATTTATATTCATCTTATTGGAATACCACTTCCCATACCCAAGATTTCTGCCGAGGTTATGTCGGCAACTCAAGAAATGATGTCATTGGGTCATCAGCCTGGACAAGGGCTTGGGAAAATTAGTAGGGTATTAAGCATCCTATTCAAGTGTCCAGTCAAACTGGGACAGCCGAACTAGGCTATTCTTCCAGTTCCTGTCATAGGAATCCGCATAAACATAAGTCGGTTCCTCAAACTTCCGCCACACGACAATGTTTTCCATCTGCACCTCATGAGCTGATATAGTCTCCAGTTAAGGTGCCAGCACATGTTATGACTATGCTATTTCCCAAACCAGTACCATTCAAAGCAAAAGAGGTGTTGATTCCTAATCCCGAAGTGGAAGAAAGGGAACGGAAACACAAACATGACATCGCTTTGATGATGTCTGGCATACGCGCCATTGTTCATGATGAACATACAAATCGATATACCCTAGATGATGATTGCCCAGATATCATGGTTATCATTCGGGAGAAGGAGGGAAATGACAACCCCTGTATCATTGCAGTCCATCATGACTTTGCCCTCGACAATTGGAGCAGCACTCCATGCATTGGTCGACGAGGGTAAAACGGGCAGAAAATCCCTCTGCCCTGTAGATAACTTTAATTGCTTACTTTTCTATACAGTATTAACAGTTATTTTACCAGTACATGCTAACACTTTGTATGATTAAGCAGTTTCATATATTAAGTGAAAGCATCTTTTGATTTCAGGACTCTGAATTTAGATGTGCATGTACTTGCTGGTGATGTGCCTTCTCTCCACAAGGACTGTAACTTTGATTCAAAGTTGGACTCAGACTTGATGGACATACAAGAGGACATTGAGACACCTCGGGAGATTAAGGAATGGGTCGCAGATAAGCCTAAACCCAACCTTGACCAAACCACTACTTTTAATCTTGGAACCTTAGAAAACCCTAAGCTAATCCAGATTGGTTTAGACCTCACTCCATACCAACGGAATGACATGGTTGTGCTATTAACCCAATTCCAAGATGTGTTTGTATGGTCTCATGAAGATATGGTGGGTTTGTCCACTGACATTGTTCTTCATTGCCTTCCCATTAAAGAAGGATTCAAGCCAGTTAGGCAGAAACTCAGGCGATTGAAACCTGAGTGGAGTTTAAAAGTTAAAGAAGAAATTGTGAAACAATTTCAAGCTGGCATTATCATGGTTCTATATATCCGGAGTAGATATCCAACATTGTTCCCGTGCCAAAACCTGGAGGAAAGGTGCAAGTTTGCGTGGATTACCGGGATTTGAACAAAGCTTGCCTGAAAGATAGCTTTCCCGTGCCCTTTATCCACATTCTCATTGACAATATTGCTCAGTACGACATGTACTCCTTTGCGAATTGCTTCGTGGGGTACAATCAAATTATGGTTGCTGAGGAAGTTCGTGAGAAAACTTCTTTCATCACGCATTGGGGAACGTTCTGCTATAGACGGTTGTCATTCGGCTTCATCAATGTCGGGGAAACCTACCAGTGAGCTATGATGGCTCTTTTCCATGATTTAATGTACAAAGAGATAGAGATCTATGTGGATGACATCATTGTCAAGTCCTGAAAGGAGTAAGACCACCTAGACCATCTCAGAAAGTTATTCAACAGGTTGCGTAAGTAAAACTTGAAGTTGAATCAAGCCAAGTGTGCCTTTGGTGTCAAATCAGGCAAGTTGTTAGGTTTCCTAGTCAGCCACAAAGGGATTGAACTGGATCCTACCAAAATCCAGGCCATCAAGGAAATGCCCATTCCTTAAACAGAAAAGGAAATACATGGATTTTTGGGAAGAATCAACTTCATTAGTAGGTTTATCTCTCAACTCGCAGTAACCTGTGAGCCCATCTTCAAGTTGTTAAGGAAGAACTCCTCCATGAAATGGAATGATGAGTGCCAGAAAGCCTTCCTTACCATTAAAGAGCAGTTGGTTAATGCTCCTATTTTGGTACCTCCCAGGGATGATGTTCCCCTATTTATGAACCTATTCATTAATGACAATGTCATGGGCTGCATGCTGGGGCAAAAAGATGATAGAGGCCAAAAACGAACTATCTATTACCTTAGTAAAAGATTTAGCACCAGTGAACACAAGTACACTCTTATTGAGAAGACTTGTTGTGCTTTGGCATGGGCTTCCATGAGATTACAACATTATCTCCATAGTCACACAACCTATCTTATATCCCACGTGGATCATCCCAAGTATGTGTTCAGTAAGCCCATACTGAATTGTCGACTGTCTAGATGGCAGTTGATCCTACAACAAGTTGACATTGTTTGTATGACGCAAAAATCTATCAAAGATCAAGGAATTGTGGATCAACTGGCCGCTGCACCTGCAGGGGACTACAAACCCTTGGAAACATACTTCCCCGATAAAGGGGTAATGACAGTTCAGCAACACCATCAGTACGATACATTCCACACGTGGAAAATGTATTTTGATGGAGCTGTTAATGCAGAAGGCTCTGGAGCTGGAGCAATTCTAATATCCTGTACGGGGGAGCAGTATCCCGTCGCCGTCAATTTGCAGTTTGTCAGCACCAATAACACAACTGAGTATGAAGGCTGTATCATGGGGCTAAAACTTGACCGTTCTATGGGCATCAGGCAGTTAACTATCTTTGGGGATTCTGAATTGGTGATTAAACAATCTACGGGAATCTATCAAACCAAAGAATTACATTTGTTGCCTTACCATCGGCAAGTTTTATAGATGGCTTTAGAGTTTGAAGAAATCTCCTTTCTACACATTCCTCGCAATAGGAATGATTTTGCGGATGCACTAGCAACGTTGACCTCCTTGGTTCACATACCTGACAAGGAAAACATGCCAAGCATCACATTTGCTATGCAAAAGGCCCCAACATATGGGAACTACGTTGGAGAAGTATCGGATGAGCTACCTCCCATCCACAACCCTTGGTATCAGCATATCAAGGAGTATCTGCGAGATGGATCTATACTCGCTGAGGCGAGCCTAACTGAGAAGAGGCGGATCCATCGACTTGCTATGAAATTCTACCTGAACGGAGATGCACTCTACAAGAGAGATGCAAGATTAGGTCTCCTCAGATGTCTAGACAAAGACCAAGCTCAGAGCCTCATAGATGAGATCCATGGTGGAGTATGTGGCCCACATGGCGCGGCCCTTACTTGTCAAGAAAATTCTCGAAACAGACATTATTGGCTAACACTCAAAGCTGACTGTGATGATCACGTCAAGAGGTGCTATCAATGCCAAATTCGTGGGAATGCTATCCACGCCCCTCCAAGGGAACTCCACAATATGAGTTTACCATGGCCCTTCTCAATGTGGGGGATGGACGTGATCAGGCCCATCGAGCCCAAAGCCAGTAATGGACATCGATTTATATTCACCATGATCGACTACTTCACCAAGTGGGTAGAAGCAGCCTCCTTCCCCAAGGTTACCAAAGAAGTCATCATTGCTTTCATCAGAAATAATGTCGTTTGTCGATATGGACAACCAGAGGTCATTGTGTCAGATAATGCTAAGAACCTCAACAACAAAATGATGGAGGAGTTATGCAGTAAATTCTACATCAAACACCATAACTCCGTCATCTACCATCCAAAGATGAATGGTGCTGTTGAAGCAGCTAATAATAATATCAAGAAGATCATGCAGAAAATGTCCGCCAACCACAAAGGGTGGCCTGACCTCTTGCCTCTGACTTTATTAGCCTACAGAACTTCTATGCGAGCTTCCACTGGGGCAACCCCCTATTCGTTAGCCTATGGGATGGAAGTAGTGCTCCCCATAGAAGTGGAAATGGAATCCCTCAGAGTATTAATGGATGATCAGTTGGATGAAGACCAATGGGTACAAGAGAGGTATCACCAATTGTCTTTGATAGACGAAAGGGGAACCCCGACAATCTTCCATGGTCAATTATATCAGCAAAGGATCACACGATCCTACAATAGAAAAGTCCAACTACGACAATTCAAATAACATGACTTGGTTTTGAAAAAGATCATTGACAACCAAGATCAATCTAAGGGAAAATTCACTCCTAATTGGGATGGCCCGTTTATTGTCAAGGAAGTATTGACAGGAGGTACTCTCAGACTACAGGAAGTGGATGGCGATGAATTTCCACAGCTTATCAACTAAGACACCATAAAGCGGTACTATGTCTGAAGTTACCATCAAGCAAATATCCTGGTATTGATCATCCAATTACCAGTCATTCCAATTTTTAACCCTCCTTTTACAAACTCTTCCGCCCCTCAGGGAAACATACACTTCAAACCAGCAGCCTGGTTTTACCTCACTTGGAACCAGCAACCTAGTTTCACTTCATTTCAAACCTTCATACAATTTCAGTTATTCTACACACTGGATTGAACCTTTCACACTTGCAGTTTATCCTAAATACGGGATTAAACTTTTCTACGCTTGCAGTTTGTCCTGAAAATAGGATCAAACTTTTTCCACATCTGTAGTTTGTCCCCATTATGGGATCAAACTTTCTTCTCCCCGCAGTATAGCCTGTGCACGAGATTCACACTTCTCTTTGGCTGCGATTCGTCTTAAGGGGCAAACTACGTCGACTTGATCTCCCTGACACCCGGGAGTACGTAGGCAACCATATTCTATATGCCCCGGTCGCAATAAACAAAAAACAACAAAAACATTTCTGCCATTTCTTTGAAAAAACAAAAATAACAAAAACATTTCTACACCTCTCTGCCTTTCACATTTAGTGTTGAACCTCTTACACCAGGTTCGAACTACGCAGACTTGATCTCCTCTTCAATAGGAGTATGTAGGCAGCCATTTATGGTTCAATCTAACCCCCTACCAGAACATTAATACTTGTCACATGTGTAACGCCCCCAAAATAGGTATACATCACTCATCTTGAGTCGCCAAATACATGGTACAAAATACAAATAAAAACTTAATTATACAACTGTCGTGTAAAATACGACAAAACATATGCTATGAGTTTTAATACAAATATTGTCATCTAGACAATATCACAATATAAGCATGAGGATGATGACAATGACATAATAATTCAATAAAGTAAGTTCAAGAATAAATTTTAAAGATTTATAAGTTAATTTATCCTGAACTCAATAATGTCCAAATTGTCAACATGATACTTCTTTGTGGAGTAAAAAAAAAATTCAAGAATGCTCAGAAGAATATTTCCATTAAAAGATACTGGATGAAGCGCAAATATCAAGGATATTCCACTAATCTCATGGAGTATAGAAGTCAAAGCTTAACCAACTGAGTATAAGAGAATATATGAAACTGCAAATGGATTTTCGTCTACCACGCGGTAATCAACTTAGACCGATCATTTCTATAATTTAATAAGGAATGAATACAACGGATCATTCACCATGCATGTGATAATCCATATAGACAAGTTATTCCAACAAAATGATAAAGAATGGAATAACAGAAGAAATCACCATGCATGTGATAGACCGCATGCATGTGTTATTCCAACGAATAATAAAGAATGGAACGTGTCATGCGTAAAAGCGCTGACAGTGATATATTCGATAGAATAATAAATAATGGAACCGTGTCCCACGTAAGCCTTGGCACGCATGTGATATTCCGATAGAATAATAAATGATGGAACCAATCCCAAGAAACGCACGCATACATGATATTCTGACAGAATAATAAATGATGGAACCAGGTTCGGCGTAAACGCACAGACATTTTTGTTGACCAAGCACGCGTTTGACTATTTGTTTGACTTGCTAAAGGGAGGCTAATTGAGAGGTTGCTTTGGAAAAGGATTGTGGTACAATATGAGGAGTATATAAGGGTTATTTTCATTGAGGTAGGGGACTTATCAATCACAATTAGAGGCTAAGCAAGGAATTACTTGACGATTGAAGGATTGGCTCTAGAGTTTTATTCTTCTTCATTCTTTCAATTTGTGTAATTCTTTAAGGATGATTTTTCAAAGATTGTTGGTTTTAATTTTTGTCATGAACTAATTTCTTAAATTAAGATTTTAATTGAACCTTTTATGGCTATAAATTAGTTATTCAATTTATTCCAATTATTTGTGTTGTAGTGAATTGTTTATCTTGCCTTGCATTTATTGATTAATTATTTGGCCAGTAATTACCTTGTTACTCTAGAAGGAATTGAAAAAAGAATTCTAGGGTTAGAACTAGGCATGGTAACATGTGACTTAGTTATTTGCAAGATTAATCTGGATTAAATAGAAGTCAATTGATCACTTGGAAAAGGGCTTTTGGTATTTGAGAATTCATGTTAACAATTCAGTAGGCATAATAATTAGGATAATTGGATAATTGATTTATAGTTCATAATTGGGGATATTGAAGTCTTAATCCTTATTTATCTGAATTCATTTATTCAAATCTTAGTTTTGTTTATTTGATTTATTTTACAATAATCTCCTTTTAATTGTTTAATTTATTTTTCATAATTATAAAAATCACATTTTATGGTTGTTTAAATAAAATTGGATTGATACAGTACTAGTAGTTGGAATTTATTGATTAGAATTCTCTGTGGGTTCGACACTCTATCTTATCACTTTATTACTTGTTGACCGTGTATACTTTCACGTATTCATTGATTGTGAAATTGTTCAACAGGAATAACAGAAGAATTTCCCCATGTATGCGGTACTTCGCATATACAGGTTATTCCAACAGAATAATAAGGGATGGAATAACAATAGCTCTCTTCATGAATACGAAAGAAATAATACCCCTTACCTTAGAAGAAACTGGATACTGGAATAGTGACGTAGCAGGCTTTTCTTCTTCTTTCGCTCTATAGATTTTCTCTCTATAGCTTTTCTCTATAATTTCTCTCTATAATAATTGCTCTATAGCTTTAGTGAATTGGTGAGAAATGAAGGAAGAATGAGCTTCTATTTATAGAAAATATAGTTTCGATAATTGCATTTTTTGGGACTCAAAAACTACAATCTGAATACCTCCAACTTTTCTTTCATTTTTAATTTAGTCCTGTAAGTATTATCAAACTTGCACCACTTCCCCTAATAGTAAATAATGTGAATCAATAGTTCAATCATTTGAATCAATAGTTATAATCATGTGAAAATACGAATTATGGTATAGTACCTCCATCTATACCTCCATCTTTAATTTAATCATGCAAGTATTATCAATCTTGCACCAACTCCCCTAATAGTATAAGAATGTGATTCAACAGTACACACATGTGAACAAATAGTTATATAAGCATGTGAATTAGTAGCAATTAATTGCTCATTTATCCGATAAATTCCCCAATTTATCAATATAACCCCCAGACATCAATTATCATCGGAATAGATGTCGATTACCACTAACACTAATAATCCCAACACAATGGAACTATCAAATTCATCTTTAATCAACACGAACTTATTCATCATTAATATTATAACTCACAATATTTAACAACCGTGTCGTTCCTGGAAAGAGGGGCTTTCGATAAGGATTTCTCCCTATCGGCGTGCAATTAGGTGACCAAACCTCTCCTTGGCGAACTTCTAGACATTGTAAATATTGCAATTTAATAATATGAATAACTTTTTTCGCCTCAATTATTGATTTAATAATATATCATATAATGCGATGATAATCTTTGTGACAATAATCGAATCAATAATATGAGAGATATGACGCAACAATTCTTTGTAGCAATAATTGAGTATAACCGAGTGACTTCTCACGTAAGCATCAATAACCAATACCGTGGTGCTACTATGCAACCACGCCAGATTCATCGTATTTTTTACTAAGGGTAGTTCAATGCTTTTAACGGTAACAATACTCCGCCGTTATTTTTATAATAAGATAATTATGTCGTTTTCTTACTACAACAATACTTCGGTTGTGGGGTCCACCAATGATTGTGCCATCGTACGAATATTCCCTGTTAAAACGAATATTCCCCGACCAATTGAATATTATATAACCACTTTCTTACTTTGCAAAATTTGTAAATATTACCCACAACTATAACATTATATCATATCCACACCATACTATTCAAAAATATATTTCGAGAGAAATTAATCTTTATTCATAAAAGTTGGAGTCTTACAACATGGTACTGGGATCAACCCTCAATCCACCACATTTCATCAGCTTCAAACCAATGGGATGAAATTACCCAACCTCTCCTCACAAATAGGAGATTCGGTGACCATCTAAGCTGCGGTTGTGCCTCAAAGAGCAATACCAATCCATAAAAGATAGACTTAACTAGGCTTCTCACAAATAGAAGTACTGACGACCATTTGTGGAACGGTCAATCTTAGAGAGGAAAAGCCACACTCCTCTCCATATTTCCATACAGAAACTAGTCCAAGACACCAAAGATGGTAGGGATTTATACAGATCAATGATCTATTCTGAGAGATCTTGCGGTGGCTCAATGTCCACATATCAAGGATAAGTTCAGAATGCATCAAGATCACAAGGCCCTAGAGAAACAGGAAAATATCAAGCAAATATCATGGCACAACTGAAAGGGAAGTAAATCAAAACATATTTCTCTGCCATATATACTACTATTTGATATATACATATGTGATGTACATGACAAAATGGCTAAGCTAGTCTGTACAGGAAAATACAAAGCTATCTACGGATCTGTGTGTATACGAACTATCAGATCTAACATTGCATCCCTCTCTGAAGACGGAGGTAAAGCTGCAAGCTCCTACCCAAGGGTATTTACACGAGCTAGCAGATCTGAGGCTAACTACATAATGGTCTGATGCTCATCAATGTATGCACTTATATCAGCAAAAATGCCAGTCATCTGGGATCTGACTGAAGTACTATCTGCAATGGCCACATCCCTAGCAGATAGGGTGGCATCCCGCTCCAAGATCAATGCATCCATGGCTAATCGAGCCTCACCCCTCTCTAACAGAGCGGCATCTCTCCCATCAAGAGTTTTCAACATTGCGGCCCTAGCCTGATCTCTATCATAGGTCATTAGATGTAAGCTCGCTCCGAGACATCATCTTTGAATCTTTGAGTAACAATGACACTTTTGAGTGGGATAATCCATCACAAATGATGGCAGCCCAGCAGTTAAGTCCCCATCAATGGGAATGTCAGCCTCCTCCATAGGTTCCTCCTTGTCGGACTCAATATCCTGCACTGTGGATACAACCGCAGTCGATGCAGTCTCTGTCTCCATCCATGCTGAATACTCTGCAGAATAACCTGGATGGCTGAGAAAAAAATCAGCTAACTCTCGTTGATCCCAACAGACATACAACCTGGATCTGTCCGTTGATGATAAGTAGCGACAAGCGAAACGCTGAATCACTGCCCCCTCATATAGGTGAAAATCCTGAAACTGGTCAAACTGACACATCACGGCCAGTGGGTGGTAGGTGATCATCCATCTCAAACCTACTAGAGGTAGATAATCCATGCCCGGAGCATGAGTAATGATGTTGTAGGGTGAGCCATGCCCTGTACACGATAATATAGTGAATGGATCTTCAATCCCTGCCAGAAAAGCTGACCAAGACGCAGCATCTGTACACTCTGCAGGCTGAAAAGAGTACGACATCGATATATCATGGGTGAAACAATATCCATGCCATCTGAATATGCCAATCGGTCCCAAGTGTGACATAAACCACACGTACAACATGACCGAGCTACCTATGAATACTCCTGTCGGACAATTGCATCAGTATGTAGCTGACCTCAGTGTCTCTACGATAATCATCGGTACGATGGTATGACCCTCCCTGAGAGCTCTCACTGCCATAATGACCCCGATTTCAAGCTCATATATGTACCGTGGCACGTAGACATATGACAATATGCACAGTAGCAGTACATCCACTCTGGCCAAACGCCACTGATCCTCCGGTGTGGTGAAATCCCCAGAATATCGTGCATAACTATCCTCAGAGCCAAATCTGTCAATCAGAAAATGCTGGGATATCACGTGGCCGGATGTAATCTCATCATGTACCACTCTACGCCTCAAGCCGGTGAGGGTCATGAACAACCTACTTCTGTCCCCAATCACCATCTGCACACAAGGTCTGGCATCCAATGTGACGGCATCGTCAATCGTCGTATACCCTCCGTAGTAGGAGTTAACTCTCGTCCCAAACCCGTAAAACCTATCTGTTAGGCACTACCCGGTGCTCTAAGCATACCATCTATGAACCACAGTGGGAACACTCAAACATTAACAAGGTCATAGTATGTATTCAGAGAAATGATCTACATCACCACAATCGTGGTGGTGACATACTATCATACCATGAAAAGATACGGATGCCACCAAAATGGTGGGGTATGATCAATACTGACTAATCACAAAGAATACATCCATGCACGCCGTGTCATAATAAGACCATCCAGGGTCATCAATGAATATCTCTGGATATATATACATATGCATAACATAATAACATGCATGATATAATAGATGGCAATATGATATAGGGAATGGAAAATGTACATACATTCCTAAGTATATCATCATCTAATATATTTCTGTACAACTAAAATACAGGAAAATGGGGTGAAACTACCCCACATCTCAATAGAGGCCTATCAAAAGATATAGCGAGAATGGGGAGAAGCTACCCAGCAACTAACAAAGGCCTATCAAAAGAGATAACGAGAAATATACATTAGAAGAAGTCAATGGTATCGATGTCCATATCGTCGATCCTGTCCATCTGATGTAACTCCTCCTGAGTCACTGGATCTCTATCTACAGGGATGTCAGACCTATATAAGGGAGGATCTGCACCGGCAAAGCCATATGGGTCACCTGAGGGCCCATTGCCAGAGCTGGAAGGATCAAAAGTATCAGCCTCTGAAGGATCTCTACCCAAATGCCGGATAAAGAAATGTGTCGGGTCCAACTGTTGGGTCAAACTGTCAATCTGTGTCACATGAGTCGGATCTCGGACATAGGCTAGCCAATCCGTCATCATCATTGATCCTAGAACCATATCCCCCATGAACTGTGTGGTGCGGGTCTGAGCTCCAATGGTACGAGGGAACCACCAATGCTGGAACATCTCCTGAGTATAGGGGCCCTCTAATAATGTATAATCGTTAATCCCCAACAATGGGATATCAGTGGCGGGTGACTGCAAAACAGGCCAATAATGCCTGGCAGGAGGCAAGATCGGCATGTGAATCTCTCCTGTAGTGTTCCTGATAGCACACTCTCCTAAATAGAGCTCTCATCCTCCATCTGTGAAGAGAGGAATCCTGCGGGTGGACATAACATATTCAACTCTAGTCAGGTATTCGTCCTCAAACCCAACACTTAAGTGCTCCCTAGAATAGGGAACCCATGTGATGACATCCGCCGTCAACAACTCCAGCTATAGGCGACAATGGGTGAAACCCTCAGCAACAGGGACCTCCGCCAGTATGGAATGATGCCATCTCCATCCTCGTGGATAGGTATCTAAACCTAACACACTCATAGGATGCAAACATAGAAGCCTCTCACATGCCCAAAACTGCTAACATAAAGGCAAACATCTGCTGTCAGTTAATACTCTTAACCTGTACATGGGAAAAGACAAGAGAAATACTCACCAGCAGAAATGGGTAGAATCCTAACCAAGCTTCGGTCAAACCCTGTGATCACATACACATTCCCCTGAGGAAGTAGGCAAAGGTGTAGGAACCCCAATCATAGTCTCCTATAAGGTCCACGTGTCGAGTGGCGCTGTGAATCAGCCCCTAATGATTATCAGGAATAATCACCGAAGAATGCAATTCCAAACTCTCACATCATCAGGTATAAGCTCACTCAATGACCTTCATCATAGCATCTACGCCAAAGGACACATGACGTATAGTCCTCGCCATTGAAGCGCCTCATGAACTCCAAATAAGGATCTGACGGCAGTAGGGGTAATATCCGTCGTGCAAGGTACTTAATCCCCTCCAAACTCTATACCTATGATAAATCGCCAATCCCTCAGCGTCATCATCACCTCATAATCCAGCAAATGGAGTGACTGAGTCTGATGAAACCACCTCTCAGACAATGCCCTGAGGTAACCTCAGGGACAACAACGGGGAAGGATGGAAAAGAACGTCCCAAATCCCCAGCCATGGACAATCTCTCTATAGTCATCATGGAGGGCTTGATACATAGAGTGGATGCTGAACCAGTTCCCTCGAGGCTGTGTAAAGCTGGGAACCTACATAAAATGCAGATCAAAATCAGAACCCTTCATTCCTCATCAATATGAAATAAGGAAGATTAAGATCTAACTTTATACCTCGTTTAAATGCAGTGTATATCAAGGATGCCGACTCAAGTCACCCGTAAGATCCGGGTTTGCCACTGATTTCTCGCAACTCCCTACGGGAACACGTGCGGCCAGGAGCAGAACCTCAACAGTACATCCTCCTCCTCGTCCCTCGACATCCGACACTTCAACCCGGATAGACGAATCACCGCCTCCACCAAACGACAAAGGTATCGTTTAATAGAGCATCTGGTCGAGGTACTTGAAGCCCTCCTCCATACACCAGAAGTTGTCCTGCAGGAACTACTCGGCTGATCTGGATCCATAATATTTGGACAACAAGTCTCCAAATCACCTTAGAAAGGGTGTGGTAAATTCTTACATAGAGCTTTTCAAAATGCATCTTATGATTACATGCATGCATGCATTATTTTAACGTACATCTACAGTAGAGTTAAAAATGCATGACTACTCAATGCCTACATTTTGGAAAAATTTTGCCATAGCCCCTTTGTAAATAGGACTATCCACATGCACATAGGCATGACTAGGTGGCCATTCAGTAGCACACCTACCAACAGTCATATACATCCTATATGCATCACAGTAAAAAATCTATAAGTGTAATCTAATTACCAGGGTTGTTTTACTTTTCTACCTTTACTCATTTGTCCTCATATAGGATAAGAAATGACAGTAAAAGGTGCCAATTTGACTGTGTCAAAAGTCAAATTTTTCAGCATGGTTTAATACTAACATTTACTATGTTGAATATTTTTTATCATATCATATCAGCATGCATATTCACTACTATGTGTCTAAATGCATTTTATGTGATAAGTCATTTTCTAACGGATAGAAACTGGAAAAGAATTACATGCATATGTTACCAGGACAGTGAAGAACGCTTGTACGGTGGCAGAATATGCAGAAAGTTGCTCAAATACAACAGGACTGAAGAAGAACTCTCAGATATCCTTCGTCGTACAGCTTGAAAATGACTTATGAAAGCAACCCATGGGCTTTGTATAGCCATGGTTGGCCGCAGGTCCACCTACGGCTGCTGCAGGTGTACCTGCAACACTCTTTTGTGGGTCACACACCTCCGACTCGCTCCAGTTAGAGTTGCAAAGGAGGTCTCGCAAGCTGAAAAAGCCAAATCAGGAATAAAAATGCTACGCGATTGAGTGGAATAGCCCGAAATCCTGGTGTTCATGGGCAAACTCTGGCTCCACATGTTCCATATTGGTATTTGCCTGCATACAAGGTATACGATACCAGTGGCCTCAGCTTTCACAAATCATGCTCGACAATACCTTAGAAAGGTCCGATGCCATCAATGAATGTCAGGCAGCCCTGACATATCCCCGGCGAGGGTTACAACGCCGAAGTTACAAATGAAAGACGTATCCCCAGCGGGGGTTACAATGCCGAAGTTACAAATTAAAGACGTATCCCCAGCGGGGGTTATAACGTAGAATCTATAAAGTCACGAATCAATGACGTATCTCCGGCGGGGGCCACAACACAACATTTTCAAACATCCACGTTTCCCCGACGGGGGTTACAACGTTATGTAACCATTGATACACAAATCAATGAAGGTCAAGCAACCTTGACATCACTGCAGCCGTTGGAAAGTAAACCCATCGAAGTAACTTATCCATGACAACCTTCCCTAACGGGGGGTTACAACGCAATACAATCGTTGATATACGCGTCAACGAAGGTTAAGAAACCTTGACATACGTCCCGACATGGATTACAACTCAATGCAATCATTGATACACACATCAATGAACATCAAGCAGCCTTGACAATGCACCCAACAAGGATCTATCCAGTGATACATACATTAGCGAAGGTCGGGCAACCTTGACAAGTTCATACTTTTTATAGTAACTCCGACGGGATGGTGGGATATGTTATACACATCCTCAAATAGAGAAAGCTTTATCCCCATAGATCTCTTATACACAAGAGGCACCTCTATGGAGAATGAAGTCAGTGTCTAGGATTCACGACTTTGGTGA
Source organism: Panax ginseng (assembly GCA_020205605.1). NCBI lineage: Eukaryota > Viridiplantae > Streptophyta > Magnoliopsida > Apiales > Araliaceae > Panax > Panax ginseng. Next base: position 48,140,419 of record CM035149.1, on the reverse strand, counting down.
TAGCCCCAACGTCAACATCCTTAAAGACTTGGATCGCATGTCCAAGGCATCAGTGATTGTCATCCTAACAGGATTAACTGACAATCATGCATCATATATTTGCATATTGTTGCTGCACATAACATCATATTTATCTGTTGCATTTCAAGTTTCTAGGATTCTTTATCCTATCCATGCCTTGCATTGCATGAATATGATAAAGAGGGGCATCTGTAGACACTCAAAATTTTCTACACAACTGTTACTAACATTATAGGAGGGCAGAATCATCTTTCGGAGATAACCCTGGAAGACAGCTCACATCAATTTCGGATGCGACCGAAAGTTCAGTCTCCATTTCGGATACTATCGGAAGTTCAGTTTCAATCTCGGACCACACACCGGGAACTTCAGTTTCAACCCTAGACCATACACATCAATCTTAACCCCAGAACACACACCGGGAACATCATTCCCAACCTCGGAGATAACCCCGAGTTTTGTCCTTGGCAATAACCCCAGAAATGCTTGTTTCAAATACATGCGATCAGCTTCAATCAGACCTCCTACCGAGGCACTCATACCTCAGACCCGGAGCTAACACCGGGAAGACAGGCATCCTCAAGATGACATTACGGCATTCAACACTTACAGCAGTCCAATCTCAGATATAACCCTGAGCAACATCTTCTTTCAACTCAAATCGGCGATAACCCCGATGAGGAGTCATACGTCATCTTGCCACCTCAACACCTGCGCATCGTCTCAACACTTCATACATACATACATACAATAATGTCCTTCAAGAACCAGGAGTTCCAATCCTGAGCAACTATTACGTGTGGCAGCACACCGGATAGAATTTGAAGCTTGAAGACCATGGGCATGGTCCCCTCTTCCTGACTTCGTACAACCTCTATTCAATGTTATTACGTAACTCTCGACACAAGCAGTCCGAAGAAGGTCATATATACCTTGTTCGAATGTTCGGATTGAAGTTCTGCAAGTTCGAGCGGATATTATAGTGCACGAGTGCACATACTTGAAGATGATGGGACCATGGAACCCCCCGGGCAAAGCAGCAGAGTGCAATCATACTGTCATAGGGATACTCATGACTAGCAAAACTCTATAAATATAGAGCTTGGACTAGCCATTTAAAAAAAAGAAAAGACCAAGAAGCCCTGTCCAATTTGCTTTATACACACCCTATATTGAGTGCTTGCTCTTTTTAAGCACCTGTTAGCCCACATACAGTTATAAATTTACCCTCGTGAGCTGAGTGTTTGTCCGTATAGAGTCGTAGAAGTCTGCATTGGCAGCCCACTGTAAGCCTTCTTATACTCTATAAAGCCTTTTTCTTCATATTTGCACACATTATTCTACACATTGAGAGTCGTGTTGTGTGCGTATGCCCTACTTTCTATCCGTGGTTTTCATTTCAATCGTCAGATATATATACTTATATATATATGTATATATTTTTATATGGACTAACATTATCGAGTTCTGCCTCGATTGAGCCTAAACTTATGTCTGGAGCGTTTATTTGATTTTCTATATATATATATATATATATATATATATATGAATTGTTGTCAGACTCTGTCTGATGAGCCTGAATTTTACATCGGGAGCGTTTACTTGCTTATATATATATATAATTATATATATAATTATTGTCAGACATATCTTATGAGTCTGGATTTTATATCCGGTGCGTTTAATTGCTTTTATATATATATATACTTATATATATAATTGTTGTCGGACATATCCGATGAGCCTAAATTTTATATCTGGTGCATTTATTGCTTTTATATATATATATATATATATATATATATATATATATATATATATTTTACATTTACATGGGCCTAGAGTTTACTTCGTGGCCTTTTACAACTTTCTTTACATTTCGTCCTGGAGTTTACTTCGTGGCAATTGATAGCTTTTACAGCTTTATTTATATTCAAGTCCCGCCAGGAGTTTACTCCGTGGCGGTTGATAGCATTTACTGCTTTATTTATATTTCTGATCGCCCATGGAGTTGCTTCTTAGTGGCTGATCATGCACATATATATATATTTACCACTTATATATATATATATATATATATATATATATATATATATATATATAACTGCTTACTATCGCTTTCCATACAAATTGCAAAAGATAATGTGAGCCTAGGAATCATGTGATCACAGATTGACTCATCAATCTAGATTCGGTTCCCTGTGATGGACTTTTTTCCAAATTATGGCGACTTGTACATTATTTACAATGTACGAATTTCCTTAGATGACTTTCATGCCCATAAGGAGTTCGGCACTACTGTATATTATTTTCTCAAAGATGCCTCGCATCTCGAAAATAAAAGCAAACAAGCTGAACATTTAACAATAAAATGGAAGTATGAAAAGGTCTCAATTCCTATCGAGCACAGGGTTTGAAAAACCTCTTTTACAAAACTTCATTGCGATATCTGGTTAAAACTGAATTTTTCTATAAATTCAAACCCGGTGTATATAGGTGCGAACGAGGCCTCACACTACTTTCAAATAATTGCACATTGATCCACACACACACACACTCATTCATATAATAGTTTCTTTGAAAAATGGCGGTCACCGTGGCAATACAGATGTCGAGGGGTGCCCAACACCTTCCCTCCGCATAATCAAGCCCCTGAACCCTAATGAATCTTGGTTTCATAGACCCGTTTAGCAGTGTCACATCACTGGGTCAATGTGCAAACCTTTTCGGTTACGTTGGTGCAACTAGTTAAAAACACCAACTAACGACCCTTAAAGTCAAATCGTCGATATTACACATATCAGACCTTTTTCACTTGTTTTTTCAAACAAATCTCACATTAACATGAGAACACCAAAGAACAAGTAATGAAAAGGGACAAATAAAAATCCTGACATCGACAACTGCCACTCTTCAAACTATGGAGGTTACTTTAGAGGTCAACGAACTGCAGCTAAAGTGCTTCAGTCTGGATTTTATTGGCCCACCCTATTTAAGGATGCACACACATATGTGTCACACTGCGATAAATGCCAAAGGGTGGGAACCATATCAAGACGACATGAATTACTACTGCAGAATATCTTGGAGGTGGAATTATTTGATGTATGGGGCATCGAATTCATGGGTCCATTCCCGTCCTCCTTCAACAACTCTATATCCTTGTGGCAGTGGATTATGTCTCCAAGTGGGTGGAAGCAGTTGCCTTGCCGACTAATGATGCAAAGGTAGTGCTTCAATTCCTTAAGAAAAACATTTTCACCCATTTTGGCACACCTCAGGCTATTATTAGCGATGAAGGGTCTCATTTTTGTAACAAATACTTTGAAGCCCTTCTAGCCAAGTATGGGGTGACCTATAAGATCGCCACTACCTACCATCCACAAACCAGCGGCCAAGCTAAAATTTCAAATCGAGAGGTGAAACGAATCTTGGAGAAGATTGTTAACCCAAATCGCAAGGACTGGTCTAAGAAGCTCGACGATGCCTTGTGGGCTTACCACACAGCTTACAAAACGCCTATCGGAATGTCTCTGTATAGGCTTGTCTATGGTAAGGAATGCCATCTCCCAGTGGAATTAGAGCACAATGCTTATTGGGCTATTCAGAAGCTCAACTTTGATCTAGAAGCAGCCGATGAGAAGTGAATCTTGGAACTTAATGAATCAGGCGAGTTTCATCTGCAAGCGTATGAAAACACTAAGTTGTACAAGGAGAAGACCAATTGGTGGCACGATAAAAAAATCCTCAAGAGACACTTTGAATAGGGCCAGAAGGTTCTTCTCTTCAACACCCGTCTGAAGTTATTTCCAGGGAAATTAAAGTCTAAATAGTCAGGGCCATTCACGGTTGCCAAGGTTTATCCATATGGGGCAATAGAGGTTGAGGACCCCAATTCTGACAAAACTTTCAAAGTTAATGGGCAGAGATTAAAACATTACTAGGGCGGCGAGGTAGACCGGCAGAACACCTCCATTACATTGGGAGACCCGATATAAGATGGGATAATAGTCAAGCTGACGACTCTAAATCAAGTGCTTGATGGGAGGCATCCCCATCTCAGTATCAAACAAATTATTTTTATTTTTATTAACTTAAGTCTCATGTTGGTTGTTTAGTTACTGTCTATAATTTTTAATATAGCCTGTAGTCTGTATAGTGCATATATGTTAGTATGTGTGTTTAAAGGCTTTCAGTAGTTACATCTTGTGAATACTGTGTTTGTTGTGTTTCTATTGTGCTGATATGAAATTCTGGCCTGTGCAGGATTGCTCAGCCTAATATCAGATTTCTATGCTCCGCGTCATGGCACCGAGGTGTATATTGGAATTCGAACCGTAGCGCCACATTCACGCTATAACATCAAGAATCGCGCTGCAACGCCGGACACAGAGTGGACATACTGCAAATTGGCGCCCCAACGCCAGCCATATTGGAACTCTTCACGTCGCAGCGCCATCTCAAAAGAGGGCATTCTGGAAAGTGGCGTCCCGACGTCATACTTAGCGCCCCAGCGCCCCAATCTACCCAAACCATTCTGGAAACTCGCGACCCAGCATCGAGTGCCCCTTATAGGTTCAGCCATGCCAGCTGAAAAGGGTTCATCATCGCTACCAAAGATCATGCGCGCAAGGCCCTAGCACCATAAGCAAAATTGGGTTTTTAAAAAGGTATTTGCAGCAGTCCTTTCTTCCAAAAACATAATAGTTATTCACATTCTCTTCCTCTCAAGCCGTGAGACCAAATCATTCATCGCAACCATTCAGTTGCCAACCGTTTGATTTCCGTCCGTTCACCAACCGTCGGCCGTTTCTTACCCTTTGGGCGCTCAATTGTCCCTTCATTTGCTCTATCAGTTGCTTTCGTTCACGCCATCCTCTTTAAAAGTTAAGCAAGGTACGGTGTTTTGTCTAACTCTTGGCTTGCACAAAAAAATTACTTACAGAGCTTTAGATTATCTTTTGTAAATTAGCCATGGCTCTAAGCGTCCTCGAACAAGTATTGGTCCTCTTCCTTCCTCTTTTCGAATGCCTGTTATGGCTTGGGATGCTGTAAAATTTCCATCGGAGGAAGCCTATAAGCACTATACGCAAAAAATTCTTGTTACATAGCCTGATGCCTGAGCGAGGGCTTAGGCCTGATGATAAGTTAGATGGGCAGATGAATGCTATGATTATAGCTATGAAATGGGTGCATTTTACCAAACCGCCGAAATTAGCCGTGGTAGCGATCGTGAAAGAGTTTTATGCCAATGCAATTCCTGATAGCCCGCTGGCGGCACCAGTGAGGGGAAAGTTGATCCCATTCGATAGCAAGGCTATGAATGAAGTATATGGGACTCCAAATTTTGACGGTCGCGATTATCAGGAGAATGGGATTCAGAGTTACCACATTGATGAAATTGTTACCAAACTTTTAAAGCCCAGGACGGTATGGAAAACAAATGAGTACACTGCTGAAATAATGTCGTTCCCCCAGCAGGCCCTTAGCCGTTACGGTAAGGCTTGGTACGCTTTTATCTATGAAAATATCCAGACTACGCGTCATATGAGTGATGTAACTCGGGAAAGGGCGACTCTGCTCTATGCCATTGTTACGGGGTTAAAGTTCGAAGTAGGGCTTTTGATCAATGAGTCCATCAAAAAGGCAATAAAGAGCAAAGTTATGTCTAGCCTCCCGCACCCGTCTCTTATTACCCGTCTTTGCAAAAGGGCGGGTGTTCAGTGGGAGATGGAAGATGTCACCCTGCGTCCAATGTCAGTCATTGATCATCATCTCATTAGCCGCTATGTAGTCTGGGATGGAGCACCATCACATCCCCAAGGAGAAGGATTTCTGCCAGCGCCTTAGCCACCGCCATCTGATGATCCACAGCCATCCACTGAGGCGGGAACCTCCACTCAAGCTCCAGTTCCCCCTTCTATTGAGACCATTGATTCTAGGGCCCTGGCACAGATTATGAACAGCCTAAGTTTTTTACATTACAAGGTAGACACTGTCGCCCAATGGCAGAGCCAATTCCACCATTATCATGCAGGGTTCGCTAACACACTCGCCAACATTCATGCTGCTCAGGGGGGCGAGGATGCTGATTTCATGCCTTTCCCATTTCTCGCACCTCCAATGTATGCTCCTTATCCGCCGCAATTTCCGCCGCCTGATGAGGAGGCCCGCGCGAATGAGCCAGTAAACGTGGATGATGATGATCTTGAGTTGTTTAGCAATGATGAAGATCTTGGTCGTTATGGTGATGAAGGCGGTGATGCTACTGATGTTTGATGCTGCAGTCTAAAGGCCAGTGAAGACACGGGCCAAAGTACAAGTTTGGAGGGGAGACTTCCTTTTATTTATTTATATATGAATTGTGTAAGTATTATTTTATTTAAACTACTATGATATGATGTGTAAGTTTAATTATGTTTGCTATGTTAGGGTGTGAGGATTTAAGTATGGTATTTGGGCTTGATAGCTCCAGACGTATTGTTTAATATTATTTTATCTATTGTTGATTATTATTGTGGTAAAGTGTTTGGTTTTTGGATGCATGTTTGAATTTATTTTGGATGCATATTTTTGCTTAGTAGTATTTTAAGTTACATTTGAATGCATGCTTGTGGTTATATATCTTTTTCTTGGGAGTATTGTTGTACTTAATGCCTCACTTTTTGGGTTTTACACTGATTAATTGGTATACTTAATGCCATGTGTTATGTCTTTGCCCTATGACGAAAAGGGTACTTTATAGTTTATAGTTTTTGCCTATTACATTTTGATTAACTCTAACCCCCAGTCTGTAACTGTTTATATGTTGGGTTAGGGTAGTTTAGTGTTAAGTTTTATTTGTGGCCTTTGATGAGCGCCAAGTTATTATATCATTTTCTTAGACTAGTGGAAAATATATGTGAATTTGGGGCGTGTGTTTTAGATAAATTGATACTGTCTTGGATCTATCCGTTTAGCAAGCACTGACCAATTATCTTCTCTAGTTAGTTGTCCAGTTTCAGGTTGTTTGTTTACTGTGTTGAAAATATTGTACGCTGTTAATACTTAGTTGATTTCAAGAATAAAAGGCTTAGAGGCTTTTACACTTTTGGCTCTTTAGTTCTTTGTAAAAAAAACACTATTATAATAACAGTCCTACGGTGGGTTGAGATGGAGCGTGGAAACGCACTCGCCCATAAACGTAGGCTCGAAAATCTATTTTGGACTTATGTTGTTTACGTGGCCTTTGTGCTTGAGTTATTAGATTCTTTGGGGTGTTCTATACTTAGTGCCCTAAAGTCATCTGGCTAGTGAGTCATTGGTCGAAAGCTTGCTAATGAGTGCTCTGTTTAGCCTAAAAGTAATCAAGTATTGTCTGAGTCAAAATTTACTTCATTATTCTAGAACTTTTGAGCCTTTCGTGTTTATGTGTCTTGTCTTAATGCTTGTTAATTATGTGAGTTGCTTAGTGTGCTTATTGGTTATCATGGTCGACTGTGTGATCTTAATTTGGGGTATGGCTAGTTTAGATGTTTGGTCTGCACACACACAGAGAATGGATCGATTACAGTCTCGTATTTATTGTTAGACATTTTGCCCTCGTTTGTATGGGTTTTTGTCCTATTCTTAGAGGATGTTTATGATTGTACTTAGAGGCCATATTATTAGTCTATAGGATTAGTCTTCATTTGTATCCTACAATAATGGGTATGGATGTCTGATAGTTTGCTTGAGGACAAGCAAAAACTTAAGTTTGGGGGTATTTGATGAGTGGAATTTATAACTGCGAATCAATTCCTTTGTGGCTTAAGTTGTTGCCTGTTTTCAGTCTCTTAGTTAGCTTTTATTTATTTTTTATTGTTATTATGTCTAAGTTCTATTATGTAGTGCTTTGCATATCGTTCCTAGCTTTCATAGGCATTTTGGCCATTTTGTTGTCTTGACCAGCCAGCAGCTTATAGTTATTACACATAGAGGCCGCTACCAGTAGCGCCAAATGTAAGTTGTTACCTACTGGAATTTGGTACCACAGCGCCAATGATCACATGGAGAGTCGCATCGCAGCGCCATTCTTCACTAAAATACACTGGAAATACGCTACTTTAAGCACTGCACTCACGCCCACAAATACCAAATATCGCGCCTTGACTCCCTTCACTTCCTCGCGTCGCAGCACCGAGCTCTTCTTATGGAGTCGCACACACAACAGGACCTCCTGTCTCTTCACCATATACGTGGTAATGCAATATGCCACTTGTTAAGCTTATGTTCGGCATACGGTATGAAGCTCTGTGCCAAAACATGCCTTTAATGACCTAAAGAAAGAAGGGAGTAGTATATAAGGAAAGAGAAGCCGCCTGCATTCAATATCGAAGAATATCAGAGGATATCAGATAGAAATTATTACAGATAGCTTAGACTAGGATTTCTTTTACTGTAATTAATTTCTAGAAGAAAAAGAAGTTGTGTTTAAGGAAGAAGAGTTATTGCATCCGTCACAAGCTCAGTAGCCACGTAGTGAAGAGAAGATTTGGAGGAAAAACACTTCAAAACATGGGTTTTCTTATTCCAAATCTCCCATTCATTTGTGTTTCTCTGATAATGTGTAATGTATTGAAAATGTGTGTTAGTACCATAGTTATGAACTAACTCCATTTTTAGGATTGCAATGTAACATTTTGTTTAGCTTAATTAACTTTCTCTCCTATTTTATATAATGAATCATTTTTGAATGGGTTGTTGTATTTCTTATTTAATGACTGATTGCTTGATAAATAAATTGGTATTGATAGTAATGGAAATTGACAAATAGATGTTATTATCTATCTTTAAATACAACAACACCTGTTATGACCATGCCAATGGAATGTGTTCATAAAATGCTAATAGGATAGACATATCCCTATTTGCCTTGTGTGGCATTGAGACTTAGCTTAATGACCTTAACCTAGTTATTTTCACCAATAGACATATTGTGATTTATCTGGTTAGGGATGTGCATTTGTCCTTCGACAGAAGCTTATGCGTATTTACTGTTCTCGGTCGACCATTCCTTGATTCGTTTATAATTTGGAGAGTTAGGAGATTAGGCGACGCATTAGGGGTGTTGTAATCCTATCTTGACTTCCTAGCACAACTACTTCTCTCATTCTTACAGTCTTAGTAACATACCTTAACCAACCACTTTGTTTCACTTGTTTAGATAAGATAAGTAACGACTTTACCTTATTAATTATTTTTTCTTTTAAGATTTCGTCCTCGTGGGTTTGACACTCTACTTTCATATATTACTTGTGGACTGCGTATGCTTGCGCGCGATTTAGCGATAGCTAAATCGGCCAACACATACCACTCATCAGCTTCAATTCAGAAGTTGAGTCGGTCAGTTTCCATGCCCTAGGGGTGAGCAACACTCACTATCATCCCATAGGGGCGCCACCTCTCACACCCAAGATTTCTTCCGAGGTAATGTCGGCAACTCAAGAGATGATATCATTGGGTTATCAACCTAGACAAGGGTTGGGAAAAGATCATTAGGGAATTAAGTGCCCAATTCAAATTCCCAGTTAAATTGGGACAGCCGGACTAGGCTATTTTGCTAGTTCCAGTCATAGGAATCCTCACAAGCACAAACAGATTCCTTCATCTTTAGCCACACTGCGATTATTTCAACCTACAGATCCTGAGCTTGTACGGTATCCGATAAAGGTGCCTGCTCATGTAATGGTTATGTTGTTTCCTAAACCGATATCGGTCAAGGGAAAAAAGGTCCTGATGTTAGATCCCGAAGTGGAAGAAAGGGAACAGAGAGTAAACAAGACATTGCCAGGTGGTTGTCAAACATACACATCCTTGTCCATACTGAGGGCATGAATAGAGACATCTCAGATAATGATTGTCCAGATATCATGGTCATCATTCGGGAGAAGAAGGACGATAACAACCCCTTCATCATTGCTGTCCAACCAGACTTCACCCTTGGCAATTGGAGCAGCATTCCATGCATTTATTGACAAAGGTAAAAAGGGCAGAAACTCCCTCTACCTTGTAGATAATAATAACTGCTTACTTTTTTGTACAGAATTAGCAGTTTTTTTTGTCATTACATGCTAACACTTTGTATGATTGAATAGTTTCATATATTAAGTGAAAGCATTTTTGTTTTAGGACTCTGAATTTAGATGTGCCTAAACTTGACGATGAGGTGCCTATTCTCCACAAGGACTGTAACTTTGATGTAAAGTTGGACTTAGACTTGATGGAAATACAAGAGGACTATGAGATACCTCGGGAGATCAAAGAATGGGTCAAAGAAAAACCGAAGCCAAATCTTGATCAAACCTCCTCTTTCAACCTCAGAACCTTAGAAAACCCCAAACTAATCCAGATTGGTACGGACCTTACGACATGTAATCCTTTGCTAATTATTTGCGGGTTACCATCAAATCATGGTTGCTGAAGAGGATCGTGAGAAAATTGCATTCATCATGCCTTGGGGAACCTTTTGTTATAGACGGTTGTCATTCGGCCTCATCAATGTCGGAGCTACCTATGAGCGGGCCATGATGGCTCTTTTCCATGACTTAATGCACAAAGAGATAGAGATCTATGTGGATGACATCATTGTCAAGTCCCGAAGGGAAGAAGACCACCTAAACCATCTCAAAAAGCTCTTCAACAGGTTGCGTAAGTATAACTTGAAGTTGAATCCAGCCAAGTGCGCCTTTGGCGTTAAATCATGCAAGTTGCTAGGGTTCCTAGTTAGCCACAAAGGGATTGAGCTGGATCCCACCAAAATCCAGGCCATCACAGAACTGCCCATTCCTCAGACAAAGAAGGAAATGCGGGGATTTTTGGGAAGGATCAACTTCATCAGCCGATTCATCTCCCAAGTCACAGCAACCTGTGAGCCTATCTTTAAGTTGTTATAAAGGAAGAACTCCTACATGAAATGGAATGATGAGTGTCAGAAAGCCTTCCTTACAGTCATAGAGCAGCTAGTCAAAGCTCCTATTTTGGTACCTCCTAGGGATGGTGTTCCCCTGTTTATGTACATGTCCATTAATGACAATGCCATGGGATGTATGTTGGGACAAAAGGATAATAGAGGCCAAGAGGGAGCTATCTACTACCTTAGCAAAAGATTTAGCATCAGTGAACGCAAGTACACTCTGATTGAGAAGACTTGTTGTGCTTTAGCATGGGCTTCCATGAGGTTACAACATTACCTCCATGGTCATACGACCCATTTCATATCCCGCATAAATCCTTTCAAGTACGTGTTCAATAAACCCATGTTGAATTGTCGGCTGTCCAGATGGCAGTTGATCCTACAGCAATTTGACATCGTCTACGTGATGCAAAAGTCTATCAAATGTTAAGGAATTATGGATCAACTGGCTGCCGCACCTTCAGGGGATTTCAAACCCTTGGAAACATACTTCTCCAATGAAAGGGTAATGGCAATTCAACAACACCATCAATACGATACACACCAGACATGGAAAATGTATTTTGATGGAGCTATAAATATGGAAGGTTCTGGTGCTGGAGCAGTTCTAGTAGCCATTACAGAGGAGCAGTATCCCGTCGTCGTCAAATTATAGTTTATCAGCACCAACAACACAACTAAGTATGATGGCTATATCATGGGGCTAAAACTGGCACAATCAATGGGCATCAGGCGATTAACTGTCTTTGGAGATTTTGAATTGGTAATCAAACAAACCAAAGAATATACCACCCCAAAGAGCTATATTTGCTGCCTTACCATCGGCAGGTTATCCAAATGGCTTCGGAGTTTGAAGAAATAAACTTCATCCACATTCTTCGGAATAGAAATAACTTTGCAGATGCGCTAGCAACTTTGGCCTCCTTAATCAACATACCTGACAAGGAAAACATGCCAAACATCACATTTGCCCTGCAAAAGGCTCCAGCATATGGGAATTACATTGGAGAAGTATCGAATGAGCTACCTCCCATCCAACACCCTTGGTATCATCACATCAAGGAGTATCTACGAGATGGATCTACACCCGCTGAGGCAAGTCCTGCTGAGAAAAAGCAGATCCATCGAATGCCTATGAAATTTTACTTGAGCGAAGACGTACTCTATAAAAGAGATGCAGGACTAGGTCTCCTTAGATGTCTGGACAAAGACCAAGCTCAGAGGCTCATAGATAAAATCCATGGTGGAGTATGTTGCCCACACATTAGCGGCCCTCTACTTGTCAAAAGGATCCCCAAAACAAGGCATTACTGGCTCTCTCTCAGAGCTGACTGTGATTATCACGTCAAGAGATGTTATCAATGCCAAATTCATGGGAATGTTATTGACGCCCCTCAAAGGGAGCTCCACAATATGAGTTCACCCTGGCCCTTCTCAATGTGGGGAATGGACGTGATGGGAATGCTATTGACGTGATGGACGTGATGAGCCCAAAGCCAGTAATGGGCATCAGTTTATCTTTACCATAATTGATTACTTCACCAATTGGGTAGAAACAGCCTCCTTCCCCAGGGTTATTAAAGAAGTCATCATTGAAATAATGTCATTTGTCGATATGGACAACTAGAGGTAATTGTGTCAGACAATGCTAAGAACCTCAACAACAAAATGATGGAGGAGTTATGCAGTAAATGCAACATCAAACATCTTAACTCCGTGATCTACCGTGTAAAGACCTATTGCCTATGACTCTATTAGCCTACAGAACCTCAATGCACACTTCCACTAGGGCAACCCTCTACTCATTGACCTATGGGATGGAAGCAGTGCTCCCCATAGAAGTGGAAACGGAATCCCTCAGAGTGTTGATAGACGCTCAGCTGTATGAAGACCAATGGTTATAAGATAGGTATCACCAACTATCTTTAATAGACGAAAGGCGAACCGCTACTATCTTCCATGGTCAGTTATACCAACAAAGGATCGCCAGCTCCTACAACAAAAAAGTCCGGCTATGGCAGTTTAAACAACATGACTTGGTTTTGAAGAAGATCATTGACAAACAAGATCAATCCAAGGGAAAATTCATCCCAAACTTAGAAGGCTCGTTTGTTGTAAAGGAGGTATTGACAGGAGGTACTCTTAGATTATAGGAAATGGATGGCGATGAATTTCCACAGCTCATCAACTCAGACACTGTAAAACGGTACTATGTCTGAAGTGACCATCAAGCAAACGTCCTGGTTTTGGATCACCAGATCTCCAGTCACTTCAAGTTTTCTAACCCTTCACTACATACAACCTTTCTTCATACTCATCTGCCCCATAAAGGACAAATACACTTTTTAGACCAATAGCTTGGTTTCGGATCATCAGATCCTTCACTTCACTTCCTTTCAAACCTTTCACTCAATTCAGGTTATCCCACCAGGGATTAAACCTTCACACCTGCAGTTTTATCCCACCAGAGATAAAACTTTTAACACCTGCAGTTTGTCCTGTACATGAGATCAAACTTTTCACATGTAGTTAACTGTCTTTGGAGATTACGAATTGGTAATCAAACAAACCACTGAAGTATACCACACCAAAGAGCTACATTTGCTGCTTTACTGTAATAACCCGATATTTTCTGTATAAATAAATCAGAAATTATGCGCATAATTTTTTTTTAAATATAAATATGGGGAATATGTGTAAGTCAAAGTGTACGTATTTATGTGATAAATAAAAATATATTTATTACATGAATAATTGCAAATAATTTTATTTTTAGATTATGGATCATTATAAATTATATTCTTATAATAATTAATTTTATAGTAGAAATATTTTTATTAATTATTTTCCATGAAAATTTAATTATATATTATTCAAATAATATATGAAATAATTATTTGAATTATTATAATAATTATTTTATTTTATTATATTATATAAATTTATTTTAGATTAGTTAAGTTGATTATTTTTAACTTAATTAATAATGTTATATATGAAAGATAAATCAGATATGGAATCCAAACCCTAATTTTGGATTTTGATCAATGCATAAGAATAATAATATAATAATTATTATATTTCAGTGCTATAAATATGCATGATATGTGGGTAATGTTAATTTGTAGAACAGTTATAGTAAAACAGTAAAAAATACCTAGAATTGCTTTATTGAACCCTAATTTGAAACTCAAATTAGAGTTCAAGACTGTTATATAACTGTGTTATGTGATTAATGTTAATTATTATAGATTTGATTAGATAAACCCTAATTAAAATTTAGAAACCCTAATTTCTAAAAGTAGAAACCCTAATTAGCTAATTAAGAAATCCTGATTTACTAAATAGGAACCCTAATCATTAATTAGGCAATCTTAATGTTAATTAGTGAATACTTAAATCTAATTTCAAGTCTAAAGTAATTAGAAAACTTAATTAATTAGAAAACCCTAATTTTCTATTTTTAGAAATTAAAATTTTCTATTTTAGACCCTAATTAAAAAATCCTATAATTTTTATGCTAAACCTTAGGGTTAAACCATGTAGACACTCAAAATTTTCTGCACACCTGTTACTAACATTGTAGGAGGGCAGAATCGTCTTTCGGAGATAACTCAGGAAGACAGCTCACAATCCATTCCAGATACTACCGGAAGTTCAGTCTCAACCCAGGAACACACACCGTGAGTATCATTCCCAAACCCAGAACACACACCGGGAACATCATTTCCAACCTCGGAGATAACCCCGAGTTTCGCCCTTGGCGATAACCCCAAGGAATGTTGTTGCAGTTCCGGCGATAACCCTGAAAATGCTTGTTTCAAATGCAATCAGCTTCAATCAGACCTCCTGCTGAGGCACTCATACCGCAGACCCGGAGCTAACACCGGGCAGACAGGCACACCCTCACAGATGACATTGCGGCATTCAAACACTTGCAGCAGTCCAATCTCAGATATAACCCTGAGCAACGTCTGCTTTCAACTCAAATCGGCGATAACCCCGATAAGGAGTCAAACGTCATCTTGCTACCTCAACATTTGCACGTCGTCTCAACATTTCATACGTACATACATACAACAATGTCCTTCAAGAACCAGGGAGTTCCAATCCAGAGTGACTATTGCGTGTGGCAGCACACCAGATAGAATTTGAAGCTTGAAGATCATGGACATGGTCCCCTCTTCCAGACTTCTTACAATCTCTAATCCCATGTCATTCCGCAACTCTCGACATAAGGGGTCCGAAGATGGTCTTATATACCTCATTCGGATGCTCGAATTGAAATTCTGCAAGTTCGAGCGGACATCACAGTGCATGAGTGCACGTACTTCGAGATGACAAGACATGCAGAGCTCGAGGCACCCCGGGTAGCCGCAGGTACACCTGCGGCTCCCCCTCTATAAATAGAGGGCTTGGGGTAGCCATTTTAAAAAAACAAAAAGGCGAAGAAGCCCTGTCCAATTTGCTTTATACACACCATATATTAAGTGCTTGCTCTTTTTAAACACATGTTAGCTCATATATAGCTATACATTTACCAGCGGGAGCTGAGTGTTTATCCATTTAGAGTCATAGAAGCCTGCATTGGCAGCCCACTGTAAGCCTTTTAACACTCTATAAAGCCTTTCTCTTCATTTTTGCACACATTATTCTACACATTGAGAGTCGTGTTACGTGCGTTTGCCCGGACTTTGGTCTGTTGTTTTCATTTCTGTCTGTATATATATATATACTTATATATGTATATATTTTATATTCGGACTAACATTATCGAGTTATGCCTCGATTGAGCCTAGACTTATGTCTGGAGCATTTACTTGCTTTTATATATATATATATATACTTATATATATAATTGTTGTCGGACATATTCGATGAGCCTGGATTTTATATCCGGAGCGTTTACTTTCTTTATATATATATATATATATATATATATATATATATATATATATCGGATATGTCTGACAACAATTATATATATATATAGGCCTGGAGTTTACTTTGAGGCCTTTTACTGCTTTATTTACATTCAGTCCCGCCTGGAGTTTACTTCGTGGAGGTTGATCGCATTTATTGCTTTATTTACATTTCCGATCCCCCATGGAGTTGCTTCGTGGTGGTTAATCATGCACATATATATATATATTTACCATTTTTATATATATATATATAACTGCTTACTGCTTTTTATACAAACTGCAGTACCATGTGAGCCTATGAATCATGTGATCACATATTCAGTCTACTGAATCTAGATTCGGTTCCCATGATGTACCCTTTTCAGCTGTAAGCAGCTTGTACATTATTTACAGTGTACGAATTTCCTTAGATGGCTATCATGTCCATGAGGAGTTCGGCACTGCTGTATATTATTTTCTCGAGGATGCCTCGCATCTTGAAAATAAAAGCAAATAAGTCGAACATTTAACAATAAAATGGAAGTATGAAAAGGTCTCAACTCCTATTGAGCACAAGGTTTGACAAACCTCTTTTTATAAAACTTCATTGCTATATCTTGCTAAAACTGAATTTTTCTATAAATTCAAACCCTGCGTATATAGGTGCGAATGAGGCCTCGTACTACTTTCAAATAATTGCACATTGATCCACACACACACACACACACACATTCATATAACAGTTTCTTTAGAAAGTGGCGGTTACTGTGGTAACACGGATGTCGGGGGGTGCCTAACACCTTCCCTCCGCATGATCAAGCCCCCGGACCCATAATGAATCTCGGTTTCACAGACCTGTTTAGCAATGTCAAAACACTGGGTCAATGTACAAATCTTTTCGGTTGCGTTGGTGCAACCAATTAAAAACACCAACTCGCAACTCTTAACAGTCCATCGTCGACATTATACATGTCGGACCTTTTTCACTTATTTTTTCAAACAAATCTCACTTAACAATGAGAACACCAAAGAACAAGTAACGAAAAGGAACAACTAAAAATCCCGACGTCGACAGGTGGTAACTCTGCTGGGTACTCCAGTAAGAGGGCTTAATCCGCTGTTACAAGCTTTTCAAAATTGTTATATGCTTGAGTGTGAATGTTGCATTTTCATTTATGATGAATGTGTACGAATGCATCTTACTTACTACACTGCTAAATATCTATCTGTGATATTAGTGCTTCGCACATGTTATCATTTTCATAAACGGTGAGACACGTATGTGAATGTATGTTGTGTGGTTCCTCCACCAGGAGGCTATCCTGTCGGTGTTTGATTACTGGACTCGTAGGAAGACTAATTCCAACGAGGCTCAGGAAAGGCATCACCCAGATTCTCTCCAGTTGAATGACCGGATTAACTTCCCGTCAAGTAGATTATGATTATCTGGGGACCTTCATGCCAAAAGGCCACGAGAGTAACCCTAAGATAGGTCAGCCTCTGATAATCCAAACGCGGAGGGAAGTGTTTTCATGCTTTCCATTTTCAATTACTTGTAAAATCATTTACTTGTAATTTTATTCCATGTTCATCCATATGTAATGGAAAATATGAAGAATATATGTGCATACATGATATGTTATCAATTACCACCCGGTTTTGCAGGACAAAATTCCTAAAACGGACACATTTTGATAACATTTACATTATCCCTAAGACTAAACTATATAAGTCTTTTATATGGAAGCAATTGGGCTTGTTACCCGCTCAAAATCTAAAAAGGCCACGACCCTACAACCAATCATATCTTCTTCTAACCAGTCTAATCCTGTTTCTCGAGAAGAATTTGACAGATTGAGTAAACAAATTACAGACTTGGATGTTCTGCTTAGAGAACTGCATCAGTCTACTCAGGGTACGAAGATACCTACACATACAGAATCCTCTGCACAAGGAGGAGCTCAAGGTTTGGAAAAAACAATTCCAGAACCTCAGTTGGATACAACCAACAAAGACCCTGAAAACACCCATCTCAAAGGAGATCCAGACACCGGTGACATCAGGAAGAAGGTACTCTAAATGGAGGAAACTATCCATGTTCTCAAAGGGATTGGAACACATGGAAGTGTTTCATATGCTGACCTTTGGATATTTCCTGGTGTTCATTATCTAGAGAAATTCATAACCCCTGATTTTAAAAAGTACGATGGATTAGGGGATCCTTATACACATTTAAAAGTGTTCATTGGAGAACATGGATCTTATGCGAAAAATGAGAAGCTCAGAATGCAGCTATTCCAGAAGAGTCTAACTGGAGAGGCCCGTTCGTGGTATACCAGACTAGACAATTCAAAGATCCATAGCTGGGAAGAACTAGCTCACGCCTTCCTCACGCAATACAATTTTCAATCTCAGATGGCTCCTGACCGGTATCAGATTACCAAGGTTAAGAAACAGTCTAATGATTCTTTTATAGAGTATGCTCAGAGGTGGAGGCGTCTGGCTGCTCAAGTTATTCCTTCCATGACAGAATCAGAAATGGTCATTGTGACGCCCCCAAAATAGGTATACATCACCCATCTTGAGTCGCCAAATACATGGTACAGAATACAACTACAAACTTAATTATACAACCATCGTGTAATATACGACAAAACATACCTGAGAGTTTAAACAGGAATATTGCCTTCTAGACAATATTCACTCTCAAATAGAGTCCTCATTAAATTTATTGTCACACTATTTTATAGAATAGTGAGGACTACTAATACACCATCTCAGACCATCACTCCATTCCCCGACTAGTCCCGGCTACGTTCTCATTTCCTGAAGAGAACAATGAAAGCAAAAGGGTGAGCTCAACTAGCCCAGTAAGAAATATTATGACTAAGATAATGCAGAATAAATTATCATTAGTCTTCAACAATGTTAAACTGATAAAATACAATAGACATCAAGTTTAACTGCAGGAGAATAAGCAATCCATTAGAAGAGTCAAAGTAGAGCATAATATCTACTATCTTCTACGATTTAAAATGTTTTCATCAATTTTTATCGCTGAGACTCAACTTAATAATTAAACCACATCATCGAATCATCCCTGCACTACGGGCCAATGATATTCATTAAATCATCAATGGTCATGACTATATCGAATAATCCCTGGTCTTAATCATACTAAAAAATTGTCCATCAATGCACTACAGGTCACTGAGGACTTTTACCACATCATTTATAACATTACATGTCATGATTATACCGAATGATCCTTGGTCATAATCATATCGATTCCATCTATGTACGTAAGCCAAAGATGACTTTCATCACAATATAAGCATGAAGATGAGGACAATAACATAATAATTCAATAAAACAAGTTCAAGAATAAATTTTAAAGATTTATAAGTCAATTTATCCTGAAATTAATAACGTCCAAATTGTCAACATGATACTGCTTTGTGGAGTAAATTTCAAGAATACTCAGAAGAATATTTCCATGAAAAGATACTGGATGAAACGCAAATATCCAGGATATTCTACTAATTTCATGGAGTATAGAGGTCAAAACTTTAACCAACTGAGTATAATAGAATATATGAAACTGTAAATGGATTTTTGCCCGCCATGTGGTAATCCACGTAGACAGATCATTTCCACAATTTAATAAGGAATGAATACGAAGGATCATTCACTATGCATGTGATAATCCACATCGACAGGTTATTCCAACAGAATATTAAAGAATGGAATAATAGAAGAATTCACCAGGCATGCGATAGACCGCACATACAGGTTATTCCCAACCGAATAATAAAGAATGGAACCAGCTCATATGTAATCCGCACAGATAGGATATTCCAACAGAATAATAAAGAATGGAACCAGGTCATGCGTAATCCGCATAGACAGGATATTCCAACAGAATAATAAAGAATGGAATAACAACAGAATTCACCAGGCACACGATAGACCGCACAGACAGGTTATTCCAACAGAATAATAAAGAATGGAATAATAGAAGAATTTCACCATGTATGCGGTACTTCGCATAGACAGGTTATTCCAACATAATAATAGAGAATAGAGTAACAACCCTTACGAGTATTGAAAGAAAATAACTCTCTTCATGAATACGAAAGAATAATACCCCTTACCTTAGAAGAAAACTGGATACTAGAATAGTGAGGTAGCAGACTTCACTTTTTCTTTCTCTCTATAATTTCTCTCTATAATAATTGCTCTAAAGCTTTAGTGAATTGGTGAGAAATGAAGGAAGAATGAGCTTCTATTTATAGGAAAATATAGTTTCGATAATTGCACGTTTTGGGGCTCGAAATATTACAGTACAATACCTTCAACTTTTCTTTCTTTTTTAATTTAGTCCTGCAAATATTATCAAACTTGCACCACCTCCCCTATTAATAAATCATGTGAATTAATAGTTCATTCATGTGACTCAATAGTATAATCATGTGAAAAAACTAATTATAGTATAGTACCTTCAACTATACCTCCATCTTTAATTTAGTCATGCAAGTATTATTAATCTTGCACCAACTCCACTAATAGTACATGAATGTGAATCAATAGTACACACATGTGAACAAATAGTTATATGCATGTGAATTACTAGCAATTAATTGCTCATTTATCCGATTAATTACCCGATAACTTCCAAACATCAACTATTATCGAAATAAATGTCAATTTCCACTAACACTAATAATTTCCACACAATGGAACTATCAATTTCATCTTTCATCAACACGAACTTATTCATCAATAATATTATAATTCACAATATTTAACAACCAGGTCGTTCCCAGGAAAGAGGGGCTTTCCAATAAGAATTTCTCCCTATTGGCACGCAATTAGGTGACCAAACCTCTCCTTGACAGAACTTCTAGACATTGTCAATATTGAAAAAAATAATATGAATAACTTTGTCGTCTCAATTATTGATTTAATAATATATCATATTATGCAGATGATACTATGACAATAACTGAATCAATAACATGATAGATATGATGCAACAATTACTGTAGCAATAATTGAGTATAACTGAGTGACTTCTCACGTAAGCATCAATAATCAATACCGTGTGCTACTATTGTGAGACCCCAAATTTTACGAATAAAGATTTAAATTTCTTGAAATATTTTTTTTGAATATTATAGAGTGAATTTGATATAATGTTATAGTTGTGGGTAATATTTATAAATTTTACAAAGTATGCAAGTTGTTGTATAATATTCGATTGGTCGGGGAATATTCTTTTTGTCGAGAAATATCCGTACGACGGTACAATCATTGGTGGACCCCACAACGGAATTATTGTCGGATTGAGAAAACGACAAAAATATTTTATTAAAAATAATGGCGGAAGTTTTAGTGTTAATACTGTTGAACTACTCGGTAGTAAAAGTACAGTAATACGCGTGGTTGCATAGTAGCACACGGTATTGATTATTGATGCTTACGTGAGAAGTCACTCAGTTTTGTTCAATTATTGCTACAAATAATTCACGCGTAGTATCTCACGTTATTTGAATCAATTATTGTCAATATTTTATATATTATTAAATCAATAATTGAGATAACAAAGTTGTTAATATTATTATTTGTAATATTAACGATGTCTAGAAGTTCTGCCAATGAGAGGTTTGGTCACCTAATTGCGCGCCAATAGGGAGAAATCCTTATTGAAAGCCCCTCTTTTAAGGGGAACGACCGGTCAATTAATAGTGTGAATTATAATAATGATGATGAGTTTTGTTTTATTAGTATTATTAATGTAATAAAATGTAAAAGCTTTTTATATAAAAAATGTAATACTTTTATAAAGTTATTTATTTTATTAGACAATAATTAGACTATATTATATTTTATTATGCATAGTGTTTTGCATAGTAAAATCTTTTTATATAAAACAAAATACTTTTATAAAGTTATTTGTTTTATTAGACAATAATTAGAATATATTATATTTTATTATACATAGTGTTTGCATAGTGCATGCATTGTGTTTGCATAGTAAAATCTTTTTATATAAAATAGAATACTTTTATAAAGTTATTCATTTTATTAGATTATAAATAGAATATATTATATTTTATTAAATCAATCTGGATCGTCCGTTTAAAAGTGAATCAATCTAGACCGTTCATGAATTAGTTACTATTCAATCCATTCTCCTATAAATAGAAGCTCATTCCTTCATTATTTCTTACGAATTCACCGAAACTCTAGAGAGAGAAACTGTAGAGAGAATTCTTCTTCTATAATCTTGAGCGTATTTCTTTAGAGTTTAAGAAAGCTTTGAGCGTAGTGCAAGTTTTCTTCAAGTATATCCCCGCCCTACCCATCGGAGTATTCTTCTTATTAAGGTAAGGGATATTATTTGTTGTACCGTAAGGGGTGTTATTTCTTTCGTATTCATGAAGAGAACTTCAGTTATTCCATTCTTTATTATTTTGTTGGAATAACTCAGTATACTGAGGACTACCCTATACTTGGTGAAATTCTTACATTATTCCATTCCTTATTATTCTGTTGAATAACTCAGATATATCTGCGGCACCGCATACATGGTGAAATTCTTTTATTATTACGTTCTTTATTATTCTGTTTTAATATCCTCGCTTGCCGGTGCGCGTACGCATGACTTTTTCCATTCTTTATTATTCTTTCGAAATATCATGTCTGTGCGTTACGCATGACACGGTTCCATTACTTATTATTCTCGTTAGAATAACCTCATCTGTGATTACATATCGCATGCACGGGTGAATTCTGTTGTTATTTCATTCTTTATTATTCTATCGAAATATCCTATCTATGTGTTTATGCATAACCTGGTTCCATTATTTATTATCCTGTTGGAATAACATGTATGTACGGTCTATCGCATGCATGGTGAATTCTGTTGTTATTCCATTATTTAATATTCTGTTGGAATATCCTCGCCGATCTGAATTACTCCCGACTTGGTTACGTTTCTTTATTATTACGTTGAGAATAACTTTTATCATATGGTCTATCGCATGCATGGTGAATTCTTCTGTTATTCCATTCTTTATTATTCTGTTTGAATAACCTGTCTATGTGGATTACCACATGCATGGTGAATGATCCTTTATATTCATTCCTTATTAAATTGTGTAAATGATCTATTTACGTTGATTATGATGAGAGTCATAATAAAAACATTGGACTGATGAAAATCATGGGTATATGTAGTATTAGTAAGTGTTATGATAAGTTATGTTGGTTATTATTTGAAAACATGAAAGTTTCTTAGAAATCACAAAGAGTTGAAAACCAGATTTTAGTGAAAATAGAACATAAAATTCAATTGACCATATCTCTTATTATATTTCGAATTTTTGGGTGTGGTCAAGTCCTAGTGTTAGATCTAGGAGTTTTCTAACTTATCCAAGTGGAATCACTGGAAAAGGTATTGTAGATTTTCGTGTGGACTGATTTTAGCAAATGAGTCAAAAACTGAAAATACCAAAAAGGCTACTGCCCAAAATTTTGTAAGGGCTATTTTGGCTACTTAATTTGTGAGAAAAATTCCGTTCTTTTGGGACATGGAAATATATGGTATAAAGTACCTCCTGTCCAAAAATGAGCTCATTCCGACTTAAAATGAGCAAGATATGACCATTTCAATATTTAGGTTTTTCCGACGAAAAATGCTATAACCGGAATTCTATAACTTCGATGACCATGAAATTTAAACTGGGAGATCATGTTAACATGTGTAAGATCCTACCAAGATTTGGAAATAGCTGGAGTTAAACTTGAGGTAGCTAGTTTCTAAAGGAATTAATGAGAAATTGATTTTTGAAAAATAGTAAATGAATTTTAAAAATTTCAAGAAAAATATATGTTCAATATAGGACTATATTCTGCTATATCCCAGAAAAGAAATATTTTTGGGACTGATTGGGTATTTTTCATAAAAATGCACTAATTATGAGTAAATGAATTAAATATGTTATATGAAGTAACAAAATTAGAAAATAGGATTTTATGGCTTGAGAATCCTATATAAGGTATATGCAGCTTTTGATAAGGGATTTGATCATTGGTGATGAAATCCATTATTTGGTAAAGTGTAAACAATTGAAATAAATTGTTTATAAGTTTAAGAAGTGATTAAAATATTGTTATAATATTAATAAATATTAGATTATGAGTTTATTAAGTGATTGATAATATTGGGATAAATTTAAAGTCTTTAAATATTTATCCTTGTTTTCGTTTGATTAATGCTTATGTCATTGTCATCATTCTCATGTTTATATTGTGATAAAAGTCATCTTTGGCTTACGTGCATAGATGGACTTGGTGTGATTATGACCAGGGATTATTCGGTATAGTCATAACCGTAATGTGACGAATGATGTGGTAAAAATCCCTAGTGGCCTGTAGTGCGTTGATGGACAGTTTTTGGGTATGATTATGACTAGGGATTATTCGGTATAGTCATGACCATTGATGAATTAATGAATATCCTTTGCCCGTAGTGCAGGGATGATTCGATGATGTGGTTTATTTATTAAGCTGAGTCTCAGCGATAAAGAAATTGATGAAAACATTTTAAATCATAGAAGATAGAAGATTTTATTCTCTACTTGACTTTTCTAATGGATTGCTTGTTCCACTGTTGTTAAACTTGATGTTTATTGTATTTTATCAGTTTAACATTGTTGAAGGCTAATGATAATTTATTCTGCATTATCTTAGTCATAATATTTCTTACTGGGCTAGTTGAGCTCACCCTTTCTTTCACTGTTCTCTTCAGGAAATGAGAACGTAGCCGGGACTAGTAGGGGAACGGAGTGATGGTCCGAGATGGTGTATTAGTAGTCCTCACTATTTTGTAAAATAGTGTGATAATAAATATAATGAGGACTCTATTTGAGAGTGGATATTGTCTAGAAGGCAATATTCCTGTTTAAACTCTCAGTTATGTTTTGTAGAATTTTACACGACAGTTGTATAATTAAGTTTTTAATTGTATTTTGTACCATGTATTTGGCGACTCAAGATGGGTGATGTATACCTATTTTGGGGGCGTCACAGTTGGTATCAAAGCTTAGGGATATGATCCTGGGTGAGATGTGAGATAAGAACTAGGAGGGAGAGAGACAGAATTCCTTCGCTAGTATATGACCTACCTAAGTTTATGTGGTATTTAATTGGTGGTCATTATAGAGATAATATGTGATATGTCAATTAACCCTTGTTTTGTGACAGTGTTTGAAAATGGCATCTGAAAATGTTGAGATAAGCAATGGAGCAAAATAATATGACCGTATCGCAGTATGAGGCTAAGTTTGCGGAATTATCCCAGTTTGCATCCCATTTGGTCGATAATGAGGAGCGAATGACGCGAATGTTTCTGCGAAGTTTGAAACCCGATATACGTCAATACCTCATTTCTCACAAACTTTGTTTATATTCAGATGTTGTGAATAGGGATCAGTTATTGGAGCCCGATAATGAATTAGCACAACCAAAAGGTAACGACCAACAACACGATAATAATCGTACCGGTGGCAACGGCCATCGAAAAAATGATGACCATCGTCGGGGAAATTATCATGCCAAGAATGGTAACCACTTCGGTGGTAATCATGACCAAGATAATAGAAGTGGAAATTTCAAGAAGAGAAGGTCATTTAGCTCGATTTTATCGTATAGTGAAGTCAAGTCCAGCTGGGACGGTGGCACCAAAGGTGGATACGGAGAAAACAAAGTTGGTGGTTTCAGGAATAGCATTTTTCGTGACTTATCAAAAAGCGAGTAACTCAAACGAAGTTAGCATGGATTAGTTAATTATAAATTTTTGTGAAGTCTATACCTTATTAGATACCAGTTCTACCCATTCTTTTATCTCTCTTGCTTGCGTTCAACGTTTAAATTTGACTTCGGAGAAGTTAGACTTTGACTTATCTGTTGAAACTCCGTTAGGAGAAACCTTCATTTCATGTGCTATCCAAGTCTTGGATGAGAGTCATAGTTTTGAATGATATTTCTATTATTAATAAATTTCCTGACGTATTCTTGAAGACTTCTTAGCCTACCCCTAGAGCGTGAAATTGAATTTTGTATTGAACCCAGTACAAAACCCATTTCTAAAACCCCTAAATATTTCTTCAACGAACGTATAATGCGCCAAAGACGTTGGCTCGAGCTGTTGAAGATTACGATCGTACCATTCAATATCATCGTGGAAGAGCGAACGTGGTAGCTGACGCGTTGAGTAGAAGATCGTATGCGTTTACGAGTGCGAATATACGAACCTACGTAAAGATAACGAATATATGATTAGAATCGACTTTAGTCGATAAAGTTAAAGCCGCTTAAGCTACAGACCCGGAGCTGATGAACACGAAGAAGAATGTGACACCCCTAAAATAGGTATACATCACCCATCTTGAGTCGCAAAATACATCGTATAAAATTAAAATACAACTTAATTATACAACAGTCGTGTAAAATACGACAAAACATATGCTGTGAGTTTTAATACAAATATTGTCATCTAGACAATATCCACACTCAATTGAGTCCTCATTACATTTATTATCACACTATTTAACAGAATAGTGAGGATAACTAATGCTATTATCTGGACCGTCACTCCGTTCCCCGACTAGTCCGTGCTACGTTCTCATTTCATGAAGAGAACAATGAAAGTAAAAGGGTGAGCTCAACTAGCCCAGTAAGAAATATTATGACTAAGATAATATAGAATAAATTATTGTTAGCCTTCAATAGTGTTAAACTGATACAATATAACAAACATCAAGTTTAACTGCAGCGGAATAAGCAATCCATTAAAAGAGTCAAGTAGAGAATAAAATGTACTATCTTTTATAATTTAAAAGATTTTTCATCACTTTTATCGCTAGGACTCAGCTTAATAAATATTCCACATCATCCCTGCACTACGGCCAAGGATATTCATTACTATCACAACCACAAATTATCCATGCACTACGGCCAAGGATATTCATGTATTCATCAATGGTCATGATCATGCCAAAAACTGTCCATCAATGCACTACGGCCAATGAGGACTTTTACCACATCATTTGTAACATTACGGTCATGATTATACCGAATAATCCCTGGTCATAATTATACCAAGTCCATCTATGCACTATAGGCCACATATGATTTTCAACAAAATATAAACATAAGGATGATGACAATGATATAAGAATTCAATAAACAAGTTCAAGAACTAATTTATCCAGGAACTAATAACGTCCAAATTGTCAACATGATACTTCTTTGTAGAGTAAAATTCAAGAATGCTCAGAAGAATATTTCCATGAAAAGATACTGGATGAAGCGCAAATATCAAGGATATTCCACTAATTTCATAGAGTATAGAAGTCAAAACTTTAACCAACTAAGTATAATAAAGAATAAAATAACAAAAGAAATCACCAGGCATGCGATAAACCGCATGCAGACGAGTTATTCCAATGTAATAATAAACAACGGAACTGTGTCATGCATAAATGCGCGTATGTGATATTCCAATGTATAATAAATAACGGAACCGAAGTCGTAAAATTCGCACCGCACATGATGTTCCAACATAATAATAAATAATGAGAACCGTGTCATGCGTAAACACACGTATGATGTTCCAACAGAATAATAAATAACGGAACTGTGTCAAAGTCGAAATTACGCACCGGCAGGATGTTCCAACATAATAATAAAGAATGGAATAACAGAAGAATTTCACCATGTATGCGGTACTTCGCATAGATATGTTATTACAATGTAATAATAAAGAATGAAATAATAGAAGAATTTCACCATGTATGCGGTATTGGCATGAGACAAAGTTATTCCAATGAATAATAAAGAATGGAATAATGATTTAATTTCACCATGTATGCGGTATTGTGATGTAGACAAAGTTATTCCAATGTAATAATAAAGAATGGAATAACAGAAGAATTTCACCAAGTATAGGGTAGCCCGCATATACAGGTTATTCCAATAGAATAATAAAGAATGGAATAACAGAAATTCTCTTCATGAATACAAAAGAAATAATACCCCTTACCTTAGAAGAAACTGGATATAGAAGTGATGAAGTAGCAGAACATTTTTCTTCTTTCTCTCTATAGTTTCTCTCTCTAGAGTTTCAGTGAATTCGTAAGAAATAATGAAGGAATGAGCTTCTATGTATAGAAGAATGGAAGGATACTATTTAGAAAAATTTCACAGATCAACAGTAGGAACTCACGGGTTGCTCATCAGACGCTCACTTTTCAAATGTTAACATAATAGTCAAAGAAAAACAAAATTCTATAATAATTATATATATAAACACATGTTATATTTGAAAACAAAACTCACCCGTGACAATTTTTTGCAAGATTCCTCCCCCCTCATTTTTTCTTCCAATTATGGGCCCCACGTGTTCCCCTCCCACCAACATCTCATAATCACAGGTGGGTCCCCTTATATTTATACTAAACAACTTTCTATCGATTATTTAAAAGTGGGTAAATGGGGATCCAATTAATAAGCAAATTTTACAACAACTACTTCATAAAAATCCT
The DNA here is from genome assembly GCA_020205605.1 of Panax ginseng. NCBI lineage: Eukaryota > Viridiplantae > Streptophyta > Magnoliopsida > Apiales > Araliaceae > Panax > Panax ginseng. The sequence goes on along the minus strand of CM035149.1, from coordinate 48,111,950 downwards.
TTCAATATTTTTAACAACATTTATCATCATTATTATAATTCACAATATTAATCGACCAGGTCGTTCCCAAGAAAGAGGTGGCTTTCCAATAAGGATTATTTTTCTCACTATTGGCGCGCAATTAGGTGACCAAACCTCTCCTTGACAGAACTTCTAGACATCGTTAATATTGCAAGTAATAATATTAATAACTTTGTCATCTCAATTATTGATTTAATAATATATAAAATATCGACAATAATTGAATCAATTAACGTGAGATACTATGCAATAATTACTGAAGCAATAATTGAACAAAACTGAGTGACTTCTCATGCAAACATCAATAATCAATACCGTGTGCTACTATGCAACCACGCGTATTCCTGTACTTTTAAAACCAGGTGTTTCAACAGTTAACGATAAAATTCCGCCGTTATTTTCATAAAATATTTTTGTCGTTTTCTCAATCCGACAATAATTCCATTGTGGGGTCCACCAATGATTCTGCCGTCGTAGGAATATTCCCTGTTAAAACGAATATTTCCAGACCAATCGAATATTATATAACAACATGCGTACTTTGAAAAATTTATAACTATTACCCACAACTATAACATTATATCAAATTCATTCAAAAATGATAATTATAGAAAATTCATCTTTATTCATAAAAGTTGCGGTCTTACAAAGAAGGTTCAATAGGGCTTTATTTTAAATAGTAAGAGTTTAAATATGTTGCGTGCGAGGATGATATGCCGAACTAAATCGTAAATTCGTGCCCATATCTTTTTGCAAACTAACCCAAAATCTTGAAGTGAATCTTGGGTCTTGATCATAAATTATGGATACTGGCATACCATGAAATCTTACAATCTCATTTATATACATACTAGCAAGACGTTCAAGTGTATAAGTTTCTCGTATTGGTAAGAAATGAGCAGACTTGGTCAATCTATCAACAATAACCCAAATCGCATCTATGCCTTGAGAAAGCTTGGGAAGACTAGTAACAAAATCCATGGTAATGTGCTCCCACTTCCATTCTAGAATTTCAAATGGTTGTAATGGACCTTTTGGCACTTGATGCTCCGCCTTGACTCGTTGACAAGTTAGACACCTTGAGATAAACCCCGTTATCTCTCTCTTCATATTCCTCCACCAAAATGTATGTCGGAGATCATGATACATTTTGGTACTCCCAGGATGGATTGTAAACGGTGTGTTGTGCGCCTCCATCATGATTTTATACTTCAAGTTAGAATCGTTAGCAACACAAAGTCTAGAGTTGACTCAAAGTATTCCTTCTTCATTGATTCTTGTGTCCGAAATAACACCTTCTTGCACTTTCTTCTTCATACGCATCAGCTCCAGGTCTGTAGTTTGAGCAGCTTTAACTTTATCGATTAAAGTCAGTTCTACTCGTATATTCGTCATTATCACATGGGTCCCTAGATTCTTTAACTCTATCTCCATCCTTTGTAAGTCATACAAAATGGGTCTTTACATTGACAATATTGCACTCGTACCCGCATATGATCTTCTACTCAATATGTCAGCTACTACATTCGCTTTTCCAGGATGGTATTGGATGGTATGATCATAATCTTTCAACAACTCAAGCCATCGTCGTTGCCGCATGTTGAGTTCCTTTTGAGTGAAGAAATATTTGAGGCTTTTATGATCCGTATAGATCTCCACCTTCTCTCCATACAGGTAATGCCTCCAAATCTTAAGCGCAAAAATGACTGCTGCCAACTCTAGATCATGAGTAGGATAATTCCTCTCATATTCTTTGAGTTGTCATGAGGCATAGGCTATGACTTTCCCATGTTGCATGAGAACACATCCTAACCCCTTGCCTGAAGAATCACTGTAGATGACAAATCCCTCCAAGCCAGATGGTATTGTCAGAATAGGTGCTGAAATGAGTCTTCTCTTGAGTTCTTGAAAACTCTTCTCACATTTCTAGCTCCAACCGAACTTTGTATCTTTTTGAGTCAGCTGCGTTAATGGAGTAGCGATTCGAGAAAACCCTTCTACGAATCTCCAATAATAACCAGCTAAGCCGAGAAAGCTACGTACTTCGATCACTGACTTAGGTTGCTCCCAGCTTTTAATTGCTTCAATCTTTACCGGGTCAACAGATATTCCATGATTTGATATCACGTGCCCAAGGAATGCAACTTCCTCAAGCCAAAACTCAAATTCCTTCAACTTGGCATATAACTTATTTTCACGAAGCTTTTGGAGTATCAGCCTCAAGTGTTGTTCATGGTCTTCACGGGTTTTGGAGTATATGAGGATGTCATCAATAAAGACGACCAAAAAGTGATCCAAATATTCCTTGAATACTCGGTTCATCATGTCCATGAAGGCAACAGGTGCATTAGTCAATCCAAAAGACATGACTAAGAATTCATAATGCCCGTACCAAGTTCTGAAAGCAGTCTTTGGAATGTCATCAGTTTTAATCTTCAACTGATGATATCCAGAACGAAGATTAATCTTTGAAAAGAATTTGGCTCATTGCAACTGGTCAAATAGGTCATCAATGTGAGGCAACGGGTACCTATTTTTGATGGTGACATGATTCAACTCCCAATAATCAATACAAAGTCGCATACTTCCATCTTTCTTCTTCACGAATAGAATAGGAGCACCCCAAGGAGACGTACTAGGACGATTGAAACCGATGTCTAACAATTCCTGTAGTTGGGTTTTTTACTCCTGAAGTTCAATAGGAGCCATTCGATATGGGGCTTTGGAAATGGGTTTTGTACCGGATTCAAGGTCGATACAAAATTCAATTTCACGCCTCTGGGTAGGCCGTAAGTTCTTCGTGGAATACATCAGGAAATTTATTAACAATAGAAATATCATTCAAATCTGACGTATTTTTATTTATATCTGTGACATGGGCTAAGAAAGCTTGACATCCGTTTTTTAATAAATGAATAGCTTTATGGCTTGATATGACAGTGATTGAATTTAGTGGTTTGGTTGCTTGAATTCGCATAATAGGTTGGTTAGGAATATGAAAGCTAACAACCTTACGAAAATAATCAATTTTAGCATGATGAGTAGTTAACCAATCAATCCCTAAAATCAAATCAAATGCAAGTATTTTCAAAGAAATAAGATCGACAGGTAACGTGCGGTTATCGATTTGAATCAAACAAGACTTATAAACCGTGGATGTAATGAAGGTTTCTCCCAACGAAGTTTCAACAGATAAGTCAAAGTCTAATTTCTCCGGAGTCAAATTTAAACGTTGAGCGCAAGTATGAGAAATAAAGGAATGCGTAGAATCGGTATCAAATAAAGTATAAACTTCTCTATAGTTTATGATTAGCTTACATGTGATCACCTCGTTCGGATTCCTCACTTTTTGGGAGGTTACGACAAACGCTCTCTCTTGAACTATCGATTTTGTCTTGTATGGGACACCCTTTGATGCCTCCATCCCAGCTGGACTTGACTTTGGTGCACGACAAAATTAGGCTAGGTGACCTTCTTTTCCACAATTGTAACATGCTTTGGACTGCATCGTGCAGTTTGGACTTATGTGTCCTTCCCCTCCACATTTGTAACATACGACTGGCGGTCGTTCTCCTTCTTTAACAACAGATGCTGGTGCTGACGTCTTTCCATCATTATTGAATCTCCTCTTCTTGAAATGTCCACTCTTATTGTCATGGCCATGATTACCACCGAAGTGATTACCATTTCTGGCATGTTAATTCCCTCCACGTTTGTTGTCACTGCTTCGATGACTGCTACCACTGGTATTATTAACTTGCCGACTACTCTCTCTTGGTTAGGTTGACTCATTATCGTGCTCCAATAATTGAGCCCTATTCACAACATCTGAATACAAACACAGTTTATGAGAGATAAGGTATTGACGTATCTCGGGTTTCAAACCTCTTAGAAACATCCGCGTCATTCTCTCCTCATTATCTACTAAATGGGACGCAAATCGAGACAACTTGGCAAACTTAGCATCGTACTGCGCCACTGTAAAATCCTAAATTTTACGAATAAAGATTTAATTTTCTCGAAATATTTTTTGAATATTATGGTGTGAATTTGAGATAATGTTATAGCTGTGGGTAGTATTTATAAATTTTGCAAAGTATGCAAGTTGTTATATAATATTCGATTGGTTGGGGAATATTCGTTTTAACAGGGAAAATTCGTACGACGACACAATCATTGGTGGACCCCACAACGGAATTATTATCAGATTGAGAAAATGACAAAAATATTTTATGAAAATAACAATGCAGGTTTTTACCGTTATCACTTGTTGAACTACTTTCAGTAGTAAAAGTAAAAAGAATACTGCGTGGTTGCATAAGAGCACACGGTATTGATTATTGATGCTTACGTGAGAAGTCACTCGCTTTTGTTCAATTATTGCTTCAATGAATTGTTGCATATTATCTCACATTAATTGATTCAATTATTGTCGATATTTTATATTTTATTAAATCAATAATTGAGATGACAGAGTTATTAATATTATTATTTTTGCAATATTAACGATGTCTAGAAGTTCTCAAGGAGAGGTTTGGTCACCTAATTACGCTACCAATAGGAGAAATCCTTATTGAAAGCCCCTCTTTCCTCGAACGACACGAATTCGATTAACCGTGTGAATTATAATAATGATGATGAAGTTTTATTTTATTAGTATTATTAATGTAATAAAATGAAAACTTTTTATATAAAACATAATACTTTTATAAAGTTATTCGTTTATTAGACTATAAATAGAATATATTATATTCTATTATGCATAGTGTTTTGTATAGTAAAATCTTTTTATATAAAAAAGTAATACTTTTATAAAGTTATCTGCTTTATTAGACAATAATTAGAATATATTATATTTTATTATGCATAGTGTTTGCATAAGTGCTGCGTAGTGTTTTGCATAGTAAAATCTTTTTTTATATAAAATGTAATACTTTTATAAAGTTATTCGTTTTATTAGATTATAAATAGAATATATTATATTTTATTGTAAACCAATTTGGACCGTCTGCTTAAAAGTAAATCAATTTGGACCGCTTCAGAATTAGTTACTATTCACCATTCTTCTATAAATAAGCTCATTCCTTCATTATTTCTTACTTAATTCACCGAAACTCTAGAGAGAGAAACTATAGAGAGAAAGAAGAAAAGTGTTCTGCTACTTCACCACTTCTATATCCAGTTTCTTCTAACGTAAGGGGTATTATTTCTTTCGTATTCATGAAGAGAACTTCTGTTATTCCATTCTTTATTATTCTATTGGAATAACCTGTCTATGTGAAGTACCGCATACATGGTGAAATTCTTCTCATTATTCCATTCTTTATTATTCTCATTGGAATAACCTGCTCTACATCTGAGTACCACATACATGGTGAAATTCTTCCATTATTCCATTCTTTATTATTCTGCTGGAACATCCTGCTTGGTGCTAATTTCGGTGCGACTCGGTTCCGTTATTTATTATTTTGTTGGAACATCCTGCTTGTACGCTTTTACGCATGACCTCGGTTCCGTTATTTATTATTCATTGGAACATCCGCTTGCATGCGATTTTTTTCTCGACTGGTTCCGTTATTTATTATTCTCATTGGAATATCCGTCTGCGTGCATTTACGCATGACTTTAGTTTCGTTATTTATTATTCTCATTGGAATAACTCATGCTGCGCGGGTCTATCGCATGCCTGGTGATTTATTTTGTTATTCCATTCTTTATTATACTTAGTTGGTTAAAGTTTTGACTTCTATACTCCATGAAATTAGTGGAATATCCTTGATATTTGTGCTTCATCTAGTATCTTTTCATGAAAATATTCTTCTGAGCATTCTTGAATTTTACTCTACAAAGAAGTATCATGTTGACAATTTGGACGTTATTAGTTCCTGGATAAATTAATTCTTTAACTTGTTTTATTGAATTCTTATATCATTTTCATCATCCTAATGTTTATATTATGTTGAAAGTCATCTATGGCCTGTAGTGCATAGATGGACTTTGTATGATTATGACCAGGGATTATTCGGTATAATCATGACTGTAATGTTACAAATGATGTGGAAAAAGTCCTCATTGGCCCGTAGTGCATTGATGGACAGTTTTTGGTATGATTATGGCGATGGATTCTCTTCGGGCAAGGGTGCAAAGATGAATTGTTTTATGGCATGATCGTGACCATTGATGAATACACGAATATCCTTGGCTCGTAGTGCATTGATAATTTGTGGTTGTGATACAAATGAATATCCTTGGTCGTAGTGCAGGGATGATGTGGATTATTTATTAAGCTGAGTCTCAGCGATAAAAGTGATGAAAAACCTTTTTAAATCATAAAAGATAGTAGATTTTATTCTCTACTTTACTCTTTTAATGGATTATTTGTTCCGCTGCAGTTAAACTTGATGTTTGTTATATTGTATCAGTTTAACATCGTTGAAGGCTAATGATAATTTATTCTGCATTATCTTAGTCATAATATTTCTTACTGGGCTAGTTGAGCTCACCCTTTTACTTTCATTGTTCTCTTCGGGAAATGAGAACGTAATTGTACGGACTAGTCGGGGAACGGAGTGACGGTCCAGATAATAGCATTAGTTGTCCTCACTATTCTGTTAAATAGTGTGATAATAAATGTAATTAGGACTCAATTGAGTGTGGATATTGTCTAGATGACAATATTTGTATTAAAACTCACAGCATATGTTTTGTCGTATTTTACACAACTGTTGTATAATTAATTTGTATTTGAATTTTGTACCATGTATTTTGCGACTCAAGATGGGTGATGTATACCCATTTTGGGGGCGTCACAGCCACGGTCATATTGTTTTGCTCAAGCTTGATGAACTCTACCTCCTTCATGTGACGAATACTTTCAGGAAAGTACTTGTCATTTTACAGCTCTTGGAACTTCTCCCAAGACATTTTGAGTGCGGAAGGTTGAGTACACTTTACAGATTCCCACCAGTAATCTGCCTCTGCTCGCAACATGAAGGTGAAAAAGGGAACCTTTTGCTCCTCGAAGCATCCCAAGACATCAAATATCTTGTTGATCTACTTTATCCACGCTCTCCGCCTTAAGTGGTTTTGGCTCTCCAAAAACTCCGTGGTCCCAGCTCCTTAAACCGCTTGGCGATAATCGTCCGAGAGTTGTCGTTGTTTCCACCGCATTTTGGACAGAGCCGCCTCTACTTTGATGTTGCATGAATTGCGTAAAGCCTCTGAACATCCCATCGTTCACCATTTCATCGGTGTTATTGTTTATATGAGGATTATTGTCTTCCTGTTGCACATTACCCTGGGTATTGATCGTTGGTGACTCAACGGTCTCATGTGCTTCTTTGCTTATCACAACTTTTTCGGATGCCATTTTCAAATACTGCCACAAAACAAGGGTTAATTAACATATCACATATTATCCCTATACTCTAACCGACCAATTAAATACCAAATAAACTTAGGTAGGTCATACTAGCGAAGGAATTCCACGTCTCTCCCCTCCTAGTTCTTGTCTCACATCTCAGCCAGGGATCATATCTCTAAGCTTTGATACCAAATGTGACGCCCCCAAAATAGGTATACATCACCCATCTTGAGTCACAAAATACATGGTACAGAATACAAATACAAACTTAATTATACAACCGTTGTGTAATATACGACAAAACATAGCTGAGAGTTTAAACAGGAATATTGCCTTCTAGACAATATCCACTCTCAAATAGAGTCCTCATTACATTTATTATCACACTATTTAATAGAATAGTGAGGACTACTAATACACCATCTCTGGACCATCACTCTGCTTCCCGACTAGTCCCTTGCCACGCTCTCATTTCCTGAAGAGAACAATGAAAGCAAAAGGGTGAGCTCAACTAGCCCAGTAAGAAATATTATGACTAAGATAATGCAGAATAAATTATCATTAGTCTTCAACAATGTTAAACTGATAAAATACAATGGACATCAAGTTTAACTGCAGCAGAATAAGTAATCCATTAGAAGAGTTAAGTAGAGCATGATATCTACTATCTTCTATGATTTAAAATGTTTTCATCATTTTTTATCGCTGAGACTCAGCTTAATAATTAAACCACATCATCGAATCATTCCTGCACTACGGGCCAAGGATATTCATTAAATCGTCAATGGTTATAACTATACCGAATAATCCCTGGTCATAATCATACCAAAAACTGTCCATCAATGCACTACAGGTCATTGAGGACTTTTATCACATCATTTATAACATTACAGGTCATGATTATACCAAATGATCCCTGATCATAAATGATGAGTGAGTTTTATACACATGAATTGGATACATTCGGGCTTAATTTATTGTTGTTCTCAAGTCTTTTAGATTAGTTTTTAAGTGTTTATGTCTATTCAAGCATGTTTTATGTTGTTTTGCAGGAATTGGGACAAAAGTTACATGGATCGACGTTCGGGGTGGCTAGATTCGCGTTTTCGGCTTGCCATTTACATAGCAATCACTTCAGAGCCAATTTGAGTATTTCTAAAGACCTTATTTCAAAAACCTCAAACAATGAAAGTTGTAGATTTAATTTTCCTCTTTTCGGAACATCTTGAATCATCGAAATTGAAGTTCGGACGAAGACGTTATGGCCATTTTCCCAAAGGACGTCGGAGTAAAAAATGTCATAACTTGTAACAAATACGGGCGCTTATTCTTAGTTCATTTCACAAAGGTTGGGCGCTATAAGGCGTTGTCTGAGTGTCGAGCCAAATATTTGAAGGCGCCTGGGAAGAGGTTGGGTGCGGCCTGGATGTGTTTTGGGCGAATTTTGACACCTTTTTGACTCCAAATTGGATTGGGTTTGTTCCTAAACTAAAAATTGGACTTGTAACCTATAAATACATGATGTAAGACATAAAATAAAAGCAAATTACATAGATTAGACTTGATTAAACACTCCTTTAGATTAGAACATAACCCTAGTTCTTATTAGTTTTGGAGATTGAAGCAACTTGGAGACCATTGAAGATTCAAAACAGGAGCGAAAGAGGAGTCTCAAGGCTACTGACAATAGATTATATTCTCTTCTCTTACTTTTATCTTTTAATGTCTATTCAATTGTGGATTCTTGATTTTAATTCATTAATTATGAACTAACTCTTTCATTAAGATTTCAATTGAACTTTTTATGATTATGAATTGATTATTTGATTTATTCTAATTATTTATGTTGAAGTGAATTGTTCATCTTGCTTTGTGCTTATTGATTAATTATCCGATCAAGAATTACCTTGTTACTCTAGAAGGAATTGAGAAAGGAATTCTAGGGTTAGAATCGGGCATGGTGACATGTGACTTAGTTATTTGCACAAAGAATAATTAGGTTTGTGAATAGAATGAGAATATCTATTTGTCGCATGTAACACATAAGGAATTGGGATTATAACGAGTTTAATTCAATTGTTTTGCATAGAGATATAGCAAAATTAATCAAGTTAAATAGAAGGCAATTGATCACTCGAGAGAGGGCTTTTGGCATTTGAGAATTCTCATTAACAATTCAAGAGACATAATAATTGAGATAATTGGATAATTGGTTTATAGTTCATAATTGGGGATATTGGAGTCTTAGCCTTTATTTATTTGAATTCATTTATAAAGTAACCTAGTTTTAATTAGTTAATTTAGTTTTCTTAATTAGAAAATTCACAATTTGCTATTGTTTAAATAAAATTGATTTGGTTAAGAGTTAGTAATTGGTAATTTTTATTAAATAATTTCTCATGGGAACGATACTCTACTTTCACTTTATTACTTGTTGACCGTGTATACTTGCACGTATTCATTGATTGCGAAATCGATCAACAAGTTTTTGGCGTCGTTGCCGGGGAATTAATTTAATAATTATTTACCAATATTAATTTCAATCAAATTAGTCTTAATTTAAACATTTTTATTTTTATTTTTCATTCTCTTCATATATTTCTCTCTTTTCAGGTACCATGGATGACTTTGTGTATCAATGGCCATACACGAACATGACTCAACCAAGGGAAACAGGGATTGATGGACTTAATACATTTTCTGCATTGTCAGCACAGATTGAGACACTTTCGTGGAGTTTAGAAGCTTTTGAAGCTCAACGTCATCAAAGTGTTGTGGTTACTTGTGATTATTGTGCTGGAAATCATACGAGTCATCAATGCGCCATCAGTTTCGAGTCGGTACAGTAAAGTGGTGATTACCCCAACAATTATGTCTATCCCAACAACTATCATCAGGATTGGGGGTATCACACGGATTTTTCATGGAGTAACAATCAAGCTCAAGCGCCGAGACAACAAAATACATCCGAATTTCAAAATCAGACACAACAACTAGATCAGAAATCAAGTTTTGAAGAAGCCTTGGAAAAACTTATTAGAGCTTCTGAAAAAAAAAACGAGGAAAATGAGAAAAAATTTAATCAAATAGAGCTGAATTTGCAAAGCCAAGGTGCGTCGATAAAGAATCTGGAAAATCAATTGGGGCAGATAGCACATGCGTTGAACAATCATCCTCAATACACTTGGCTCTATGACATGAATTCTGAGACTGATGGTGAGCCCGAACCAAATCTGCAACCGGATGTGCAAAATGATATAGATGTTGAAAGAGAGGAAATACTTGGGGACCAAGAAAAAGAGATCGGCAAAGATCTAACTTTGAGTACCAACGAAGATGAGCCAATTTCATTAGTATCCCATGTGCCTCCTCCACCAAAGTTCAAGAATCCTATTAGCAGTTTGCAAAACCATGCCCAATTGGAAGTCATGTCGCCAAGAAAGCTCTTGGTGACATAAGAGCTAAATACAACAGTGGAGTCATGGTGGGATGAAAAGGAGAAGATAGAGGAAGATTCCATTATGTTTATTAAGCTTTAATGCCCTAATCTGATCATCGACATAATGGAGGAAACACCTAGTGGTTTGCCGTTCTTAATGGGGATCCTATCTACAAAGAGCATGCTAAGTGACTTCATTTCAAGGGTTTTTGCTAATGGGAACCTCCCAAAAGTAACATTACTTCTGATGGATGGAGGGTTCCTCAATTTTCATAGGGGAATTGCATAGAGAATTGAAGAAGTCAGGCTGAGACTATAAAACAAGCGCTTATTGGGAGGCAACCCAAGTTTAATTTTTATTTTTAGTTTTTATTAAGTTTTATATTAGTAGTTTTGAATTTGCATTTATTTAGGATTTAATAAAATTGCTTCTATCATGGTTTTACAGGTTATTCAAGTCAAATTCAAGTGTGGTGCCCAATATGTTCCATGTGCCTAGCATATTCTCCAGACTTAGCGGACAAGGAGGAAGATTGCTATATTTTCAGGGAAGTCCTCTACTTTAATTTTTTCTATTTCACCATTGAGGAAAATGTCTAGTTTAAGTTTGGGGGGTACTTTTAGTGTCGTCATCGCATATAGTTAGTTATCTGCATAGTAGTTTATTTTTTTTTTATGTGTTAGCATTATGTTTTTTTAGGTTGCATATAATACATGGTATTTATTTTTTTTGCATCTTCATATATGTGTTCATGTAGTATAATTGCATTTTTTTATTTTTGCATGAATCTATGTGATAGGTTGGTGTGGTCTTAGCTCGAATTTATGATAAGATTGGTTTTGCATGTTAACTTGAATAGTGTTGATAATTGATGATGAGTTCTAATTTTAATCATGATGATAATCTGAGCTGTCTCTGAAACTTATGTAACCTAAGTTAGCACTTAAAGTTTAACTGCTTTAATCCACTTGGTTCAAGGGTTTCATAATTTGTTTCGAGGGAAAATCTTTGTTAAAATTTAAGGAAATTAGTGAACTCAAGTAAAAGGTTGGAATGACGTAAAAGCATGAGTTTGGGGGAATCAATGGGATATATATACTAAAAAAAAATTGATGAAGAGAAAAAAAATAGAAAATCCAGAAAAAAGAAAAAAAAGAAAAAGAAAAACCGTGGTTAGTTTTGTTTCGGGGCCTTTGTTACTTGAGCAAGTACGCCCGAAGGGGTGTCTTAACACCTAGCGCCCTAAGGTCTTATATGGTCTGGGAGTCATTGGTTGAAAGCTCGCTAAGGGTTGACACTGTTAGCCTAATGGAATGAGACATTGCACAGCCATGAAAAAAAACACGAGAAAGAGCAAAAATGCCCTCGTGGTTGAATAAAAGTATAAATAAATCATGTATTTACCCTTAGATTTGGTAATTGCTTAGTTTTAACCGGAGTTGTTGTAGCGTCCCCCGAATCCCAGCCCCAAATCGCCGCGGATTCGGTTTGCTAATCATTCTATTACTGTTTGCGGAATATATAAACATAAATTGTTTATACATTACATTACACACTATTCCCCAAGGTCTAGTAACCTTAACTTATACACATTTCATAAACTATTTATTACATAACAATATTTATCACAATACACTATTACAAACTAGTCAAGACTTTATAACCCAAGTTCTAACTTGGCTTTAATCGCTTCCTCAGATCCGAACGCTTTTGCCTTATCTCGCAATGTTTTATCATGATATAGCAAGGGTGAGCATGAAAGTTGCCCAAAGAAGTTTAAATACAACAATATAAGGATATATCATGATCAAGAGTATGAATAATGGGTCATATAATTAATCAATATAAATGAGAACTAGCAGACGAACAAATTTTTGATCAATAAGTTTTAAACATGAACAAACATTTCTGAACCAACTGGTAATGAAGGTGATCATTCTTCATACCTGACTTATACATGCAAGATGTACATAGTACAATTTTCATGGCAATCAACAATGATTTAACCATAAGCTTGAATAAAACACTCTTATTAGAGTTAAGTAAGAACAAACTTGCCTGAACCGTTGATTACCGCAACGCAATTTATATCACTTTACCCGAAGACCTAATATTAATAATATAGATCTCCAATATTAGAATAATATCACAGTATAATATTGTTATATTTATATACACAGAATAACCTAATCACATAACACATAAGCCTATCAGTCTATACAACACATAAGACTTAGTATCAAGTTAAACTATTTCAGTCTGACTTAAAACTGACACAATTCTATCATCCCGACGATCTAGTCGGACAATACTCGAGTTTAAATTCAGTTAAACTCTGCCTAACCCATAACAATTATCACAGATAATTTTCTGATCAGTCAAACATTTTTCCTAGGCTCGTAATAATTTTCGAATAATTATTACCATTTATCATGATTTTCCAATCATTAAAACCGTATTTAACTAAATTAAATACCACATAATTCCTTAATCATTAATATTCATATATAAAATATTAATGAAAATCATTACATAATATTATAATATAATTATAATATCACAAAATATTTTTAATATCTTAAAATCAAAATTATATAATTTTTAAACACTTAAATCTATTATCCGATAATTAATATTAATATTAAAATATTAATATTTTCATGCCAAAATATCAAAAGTTATATTTTATAACTTAAAATATTTTTATAACACTTAAATCATTTTTATATGATTTTAAAACATTAATTCTATTTTTCCTTAATTTATTTAATATATTTATTAAATAAATTAATTACCATTAATAATAAATTATTAATGAAATTTATCATAAAATATTAAAAGTCATCAAAAATAACTTAAAATATTTTCTTTTACCATAATATTATTTTTCATGATTTTTCATGAATTAAAACTATTTTTAAATAATTTATTTAATATTATAATTAAATAAATAAATACTTTTATATTCCAAAAATATTAAATATTTTGAAATATACTCAAAATAATTAAAAACTATTTTTCAAGCTTTAAAATAATTTTTCATAATTTATTATAGTATTTTTAATAATTAAAAATCCATTTTTTTCTATTTTTTATTCATTTAATTAAAATAAAAAATAAACTGTCACTAAAGGTAGCCCTATAGCAGTGACAACCATCGCTAAATGTGTTCTTCATGTGTTCTTCACGATTTCCGTAAATTCATGTCAAGTGTTCGTAAAAGGTCAGTTTCAGTTTGACTTTGATTTTAATCTATGATCTTAATGTTTTCGGGCACTGTAATTACTTTGATGTTGTAGTACTAATGTAGTACTACAATTATATACCAATTCCATGACCAAACAACAACATAACAACGAGATCTAAGCTTCCAAAATGATGATAAATTCAATTCCAGATTTGAAGAATGTACTTTAAAGTGCCTTTTTATCGATCCTTCAAATTCTCGGGTTTTCCAGATTTAAAGGTTCAAATTTGCGAGATGTCAAAGGTACAAGGTTGTAACAACCGATCATCATAAAACAACAATAAGTTAAGATTTGATCGAAAGTAAAAATCCTTATGAGATCTATCAATCTTCTTCCTTTGTGAGTCAACGATGGTTCGACTGCTCATTACTTTGATTCTATGAAAGATCCGAGTGATATAATAACATGATTGTGTAGTCCTTATGAATAAGATAATATCTAACCAACACAATGGCCAAAACAACAAACACCAACAAGATCAAGGGGCTTAAAGTCTTTTCGTATCTTCCTCGATTTAAAGGGTTACCTTAATTCATTTCGTGAATCCACCAATGGGTTTTGACTGCTTATATCTTATGCATCTATAATAGATCCGGTCCGATTCTTTTTGCACCTTCAAGAACACATATCAAAGATACATGTTACAAGTTTTAAACATCAAAACACTTAACACACACGGATCTATAAGATCTCGACATTTGGATCGAAAAACACAATTTTCAGATTTCCGATTTTGAAAACTCTAAATTGCAGCACTTTGATGTTATGGATCATGGATTTATCAACCTGCATCATCAATTGACACCTTATTACATATCTTTGAACAATCAATTACAACATTTAACAAGGAATTGAAGGATTTCAAAATTAGGGTTTTATACCTCTTTATGCTTTGATTTTAATCTCGCTCTCAACTGCTTATGGATGATCATGGAGTCGCTTTCAGGACCCATCCACTACCGATTTTCGTGGGTTTGTGAAAGAGAGAGAGTCAGAGAGAGCAAAATACAAAATGGCTAAGTTTTTTGAACTTTCTCTCTAAATCTTATATATAATGCTTTGATTCATGCATGTTGCTTCAATTTCTACCGAGTCAATGATTTGTCGAGATTTCAAGTCAGCAAAGTCAAAATATTTGGTAACCTACTAAAGTTATAGCAATTTTTGCAAGTTACATAATAAAATACACTAAAAGGGCATTTTGGTCATTATCTAATTATTTTTAATGGTATTCTTGAATCGCCAAACCCTTAGGGTTTAGGGTTTGTTAGGTTTAGGGTTTGGAGCATTTAGGGTTTAAGTTTTAACCCTTAACTTCCAAATTAGTTTCTAACATTTTCCGAGTTTCGGTTTTTCAAAAATAAAAATTTAATATTTCTAAATTATAATTAGAATTTTCTAATTATATTAAAATTTCTTAATGACACTTTAAATCTTACTAATTAGGATTAATAATTCCTAATTAAAATTGCTAATTACGCAAGTAGGGTCAAAATGGTCATTAGGGTTTTCAACCCACAATTTAGGGTTTCTAAATAGAAAATTTTTTTCTAAAATAGAAATTAAATATTCGTAATTAGATTAGGGTTTTCTAATTACTTAACATTAAATTAGAATTAATATATCCTAATTAACATTAAAATATTCAATTAACACTTTCATTTTTCCTAATTATAAATTAGGGTTTCAAATCCATCATTAGGTTTCCACTTTAAAAGTTTAAGTTCGATAATTTGAAATTAGGGTTTGCTAATTAATTAAGCGCTACTACCCTAATTAATATATAATAATAAAGAAGAGAGCATTATAATTTCCATTAATTTCCCGTATTAGGGCTTCAATTTATCGTAATCAAACTAGGGTTTTCGATCAAGTATTAGGGTTTTATTTGGAATTAGGGTTTTGTAATCAAATTGTTAAGATTAACCCTAATTAATCTTATAGTTATTTACACTTATGCCATTAAGTTCTCTTATTTAGGTTTCATGCACCAATTAGGGTTTTGGATTCTTAAAATCAAAATTAGGTTTCCGTAACCGATTTCTAGGGTTTCTTATCGACGTTAGGGTTTTCTAATCTAACATTGTTGTTCTTAATATATTCTTAGGGTTTGACATGTATATAATTTATCCGTCAACCTCGACCTTAACCACATTCTCATACATATCATTAACCATATACACGTAACTTAATCACATAAACACTTAATCCCTAATAATTCACCTATATCCTTCAATTAAATTTTGAAATTCTCAAAATTCAATCCCAATAACATCAAACGATACACTTATTTTCTATCTAGGTTCAATATTCGACCTTAAATCAATCATTTAAGATTTTAATAAATTGTCTAAATTCTCAAGTTGTCACATTCACCCTCCTTCTAAGAATTTCGTCCCTAAATTCACCTTTTACACCTTACAATCGTGATACCAAATAGCTTACACCATTCACACATATCACATACTACCCAATTCACCACTCACAAGAGTAAAAGGTTTAAAATTTTTCCGGGGAATCATATAAGATCATGAACTTATTTTCTGCATCTTTTATGGAAGATACTCAAATTTCTGCATCTATCAAAGATACTCAAATTTCTGCATCTATCAAAGATACTCAAATTAAAATATTCCCTTTATATAAAAGGTTATTCTCGCTCACCTTATTTGATTCCACAACAAAACAATTTGGTTTGGGAAATTTCTTTCAATAAAAACATTTTTGAGAATGACGTTAATGATGCCGCATGCCGCATCAGTATTTAATAAATTCATTGAGGATTTCGCATTTGGTGACTTTGTTATACTACATCATACATCAGAGTAATGGGTCGATCCTCCTAGATCACATTCAACACCAAGTAATTCTCGCATTGATAACTCCATCATTTTTTTTTATCATCTCTCGCACTCAGTCACATGGTACATAAGTGATAAATAAAAACAATTTTTTTTTTTTAAAGGCACATAAAGCGATTTAGCTTGATGTCAAAATTGAAGTTTAGCAAAGCTAGGGGTTTAGGAAAACCTAAATCTCCACTAATGATCATTTGCTTAAACATTCTATCTATTCCTATTATCCTTAACACTCCATTCACACATAACTATACCCAGCTCATAAAACCACACTTATGAGTTCATAACTCGCCACAATTATATGAGTTTACTTAACTTACCCTAGTCCCACCTTTTCACGTCCGCTCACGAGGGGCTCATAAACATTTCATATAACTATGAGTCAAGAATGTCACATAAGTATGAGTTCTAAGAACTCGCATTTAATCCTATATTCTCTACCTATGACCTATTTATCTCAGATATAACAACTAACGTGACACAACATTTCAATTATTACCAATGCCACCAACTAAGTAGTTTTTACACCAAGTACAATTCCCCGCCCATACAAGAAATCATACAACTCAGTTGCTGACACGAGTCCTCATTGAAATCCCCACCTAATACTTAACCCCCTTCTCAATACGAATTTCATTTAATCCAGATTCATAATCCTTTTCCGAATCTGTACTATCTACACAAAGAATCATGCTTTTAAACTTTTCAATCATCCGATTGATTCTTTCCGTTGTCATAACTTTAAGATCACGGGGTGATCTCATCGTATATATTACGATTCAATTCCATGACTATGATCGCTTTTTTTTACGATCTCCTATCACTGAACTTTTAGTCTTTTAGACTTTATCTATTCACCACTTCTATTCAACCTTATTACCAGAGTTAGGGAACTCTGTATCTTTACAACTTACCGAGATTCATCTTTGAATCTTACCAACCAACTAACTAACTCTATGTGAGTTAGATCTTATCCTAATCATCGCTGTTATTGGTCTCGTGTATTCCTACCTAAGCTTCATAACCAACAAATTTTTGATACCAATCAGAAGGCCCCCTCAATCCCGCCCCCAAATCGCCATGATTCTTGGCTTTCTAATCTTTCTATAACTTTTTTATGGAAGATAT
The DNA here is from genome assembly GCA_020205605.1 of Panax ginseng. Taxonomy (NCBI): domain Eukaryota; kingdom Viridiplantae; phylum Streptophyta; class Magnoliopsida; order Apiales; family Araliaceae; genus Panax; species Panax ginseng. The sequence goes on along the minus strand of CM035149.1, from coordinate 48,093,892 downwards.
AAACATAAATTGTTTATACATTACATTACACACTATTCCCCAAGGTCGAGTAACCTTAACTTATACACATTTCATAAACTATTTATTACATAACAATATTTATCACAATACGCTATTACAAACTAGTCAAGACTTTATAACCCAAGTCAAACTTGGCTTTAATCGCTTCCTCAGATCCTAACGCATTTGCCTTTATCTCGCAATGTTTTATCATGATATAGCAAGGGTGAGCATGAAAGTTGCCCAAAGAAGTTTAAATACAACAATATAAGGATATATCATGATCAAGAGTATGAATAATAAGTCAAGCTATAATTCATCAATATAATTGAGAACTAGCAGAACAAACTTTTGACCAACAAGTTTTAAACATGAACAAACATTTCAACCAACCGGTAATGAAGGTGATCACCTTTTCATACCGACTTATATATGCAAGATGTACAGAGTACAATTTTCATGGCAATCAAAGAATGATTAACCATAAGCTTGAATAAAACACTCTTATTAGAGTTAAGTAAGAACAAACTTGCTCTCGAACTGCTGATTACCGCAACGCAATTTATAACGCTTTTACCCAAGACCTAATATTAATAATATAGATCTCCAATATTAGAATAATATCATCATAGATAATATTGTTATATCTAAATACACGTAATAACCTAAACACATAACACATAACCCTATAAGTCTATACAAAGACATAAGACTTAGCATCAGTCAAACTATTTCAAATCGACTTAAAACCGACACATAATTCTATCATCCCGACGATCTAATTTGACAAATACTCGAGTTTAAGTTCGCTTAAACTCGCTTAACCCTTAACAATTATCACAGATAATTTTCTTATCAACAAAAACATTTTTCCTAGGCTCGTAATAATTTTCGATAATTATTATCATTTATCATGATTTTCCAATCATTAAAATCGTATTTAAATGAATTAAATACCACATAATTCCTTAATCATTAATATAAAATATATTAATGAAAATCTCTTACATAATATTATAATGTAATTATAATATTTCAAAATATTTTTAATATCTTAAAATCATATTTATATGATTTTTAAACACTTAAATCCATTATCCGATAATTAATATTAATATTAAAATATTAATATTTTCATGCCAAAATATCAAAAGTTATATTTTATAACTTAAAATATTTTTATAACACTTAAATCATTTTTAAATGATTTTTAAAACATTAATACTATTTTTCCTTAATTTATTTAATATATTTATTAAATAAATAATTACCATTAATAATAAATTATTAATGAAATTTATCACAAAATATTAAAAGTCACTAAAAATAACTTAAAATATTTTCTTTTACTATAATATTATTTTTCATGATTTTTCATTAAAAAATCATTTTTAAATCATTTATTTAATATTATAATTAAATAAATAAATACCTTTATATTCCAAAAATATTAAATATTTTTGAAATATATCCAAAATAATTAAAAACTATTTTTCAAGCTTTAAAATAATTTTTCATAATTTATTATGTATTTTTAATAATTTAAAATCATTTATTTCAATTTATTTATTAAAATAATTAATTTTCTAATTTATCTGTCGCTAAAGGTAGCTTAGGTGACAAATGTCGCTAAATGTGTTCTTGATGTGTTCTTCAAAGATTTCCGTAAATTCATGTCGTTGTTCGAGTGGGTAGTTCGAATCTTAATTTGATCTATGATCTAAATGTTTTCTGAGACTTGTAAAATTTTGATGTTGTAGTACTAATGTAGTACTACAAGTATATACCAATTCCATGACCAAACAACAACATAACAACGAGATCTAAGCTTCCAAAATGATAAATCAGACTGCTCTTCAAATTCTAGGGAATTCCAGATTTGAAGAACAAATTTTTAGTGCCTTTTTATCGATCCTCAGAATTTGCATTCTAGGCTTTGGTTTTGTGATCTAAAGGTTCACCAGTAGCAGAGATGTCAAGCAGTACAAGGTTGTAAATAACCGATCATCATAAAAACAACAATAAGTTAAGATTTGAGCCACCAAACCGGTAGGCAGAAAATCCCGCTTGAAGATCCGGGTTACCTGTAATCTTCTTCCTACGTGATGGTCAACGATGGTTCGAATTGCTCATTACTTTGATTCTATGAAAGATCCGAGTGATATAATAACATGATTGTGTAGTCCTTAAACATACCTACAATATCTAACCAACACAATGGCCAAAACAACAAACACCAACAAGATCAAGGGCTTTGAACATCTTGTCGACATTCTCCGGGAAAATTCGGGTTACCTGTAATTCATTTCCGAAATCTGGCCAACTGCCTTTCGATCGCTTATATCTTCATGATCTATAATAGATCCGGGTCCGATTCTTTTTGCACCTTCAAGAACACATATCAAAGTACATGTTACAAGTTTTAAACATCAAAAACACTTAACACACACGGATCTATAAGATCCGACATTCGACCGAAAAACACAATTTTCCGTATTTCCAGATTTTGAAAAACTCTAAATTGCAGCACTTTGATGTTATGGATCATGGATTTATCAACCCGCATCATCAATTGACACCTTATTACATATCTTTGAACAATCAATCACAACATTTAACAAGGAATTGAAGGATTTCAAAATTAGGGTTTTATACCTCTTTATGCTTTGATTTTAATCTTAGCTCTCCAACTGCTTATGGATGATCATGGAGTCGCTTTTTAGACCGATCCACTACCGATTTTCGTGGGTTTGTGAAAGAGAGAGAGTCAGTGAGAGCAAAATACAAAATGGCTAAGTTTTTTGAACTTTCTCTCTAAATCTTATATATAATGCTTTGATTCATGCATGTTGCTTCAATTTCTACCGAGTCAATGATTTGTTGAGATTTCAAGTTGCAAAAGTCAAAATATTTGGTAACCTACTAAAGTTATAGCAATTTTTGCAAGTTACATAATAAAATACACTAAAAGGGCATTTTGGTCATTATCTAATTATTTTTAATGGTATTCTTGAATCGCCAAACCCTTTAGGGTTTAGGGTTTGTTAGGGTTTAGGTTCGAGCATTTAGGGTTTAAGTTTTAACCCTTAACTTCCAAATTAGTTTCTAACATTTTCCTAGTTTCGGTTTTTTCAAAAATAAAAATTTAATATTTCTAAATTATAATTAGAATTTTCTAATTATATTACAATTTCTTAATTACACTTTAAATCTTACTAACTAGGATTAATAATTCCTAATTAAAATTGCTAATTACGCAAGTAGGGTCAAAATGGTCATTAGGGTTTTCAACCCACAATTTAGGGTTTCTAAATAGAAAATTTTTTCTAAAATAGAAATTAAATATTCGTAATTAGATTAGGGTTTTCTAATTACTTAACATTAAATTAGAATTAATATATCCTAATTAACATTAAAATATTCAATTAACACTTTCATTTTTCCTAATTATAAATTAGGGTTTCAAATCCATCATTAGGGTTTCACTTTAAAAGTTTAAGTTCGATAATTTGAAATTAGGGTTTGCTAATTAATTGCTGCTACTACCCTAATTAATATATATACTAATAGCAAGTAGAGCATTATAATTTCCATTAATTTCCTGATTAGGGCTTCAATTTATCGTAATCAAACTAGGGTTTTCGCATCAAGTATTAGGTTTTCATTTGGAATTAGGTTTTGTAATCAAATTGTTAAGATTAACCCTAATTAATCTTATAGTTATTTACACTTATGCCATTAAGTTCTCGATTTAGGGTTTCATGCACCAATTAGGTTTCGATTCTTTAAACCAAAACTAGGTTTCCGTAACCGATTTCTAGGGTTTTTTATCGACGTTAGGTTTTCTAACCAACATTGTCATTCTTAATATATTCTTAGGGTTTGACACGTATATAATTTATCCGTCAACCTCGATTCCTTTAACCACATTCTCAACACATATCATTAACCATATACACGTAACTTAATCACATAAACACTTAATCCTAATAATTCACCTATATCCTTCAATCAATTTTTGAAATTCTCAAAATTCAATCCTAATAACATCAAACGATACACTTATTTTCTATCTAGGTTCAATATTCGACCTTAAATCAATCATTTAAGATTTTAATAAATTGTCTAAATTCTCTGTTGTCACATTCACCCTCCTTCTAAGAATTTCGTCCCCTAAATTCACCTTACACCTTACAATCAGATACCAAATAGCTTACACCATTCACACATATCACATACTACCCAATTCACCACTCACAAGAGTAAAAGGTTTAAAATTTTTCGTGGGGTCATATAAGATCATTTGTTTTATTTTCTGCATCTATTAAAGATACTCAAATTTCTGCATCTATCAAAGATACTCAAATTTCTTAGCATCTATCAAAGATACTCAAATTAAAATATATTCCTTTTATATAAAAGGTTATTCTCGCTCACCTTATTTGATTCCACAAAAAACAATTTGGTTTGGAAAATTTCTTTCAATAAAAACATTTTTGAGAATGACGCCATGATGACGCATCCGTATTTAACAAATTCGCTGAGGATTTCGCTATTTGGTGACTTTGTTATACTACATCATATCAGAAGGGGTCGACGATCCTTAGATCACATTCAACACCAAGTAATTCTCGCATTGATAACTCCATCATTTTTTTTTATCATCTCCGCATCACTGTGTCACATGGTACATAAGTGATAAATAAAAAAACAATTTTTTTTTTTTTTTAAAGGCACATAGTGCGATTTAGCTTGATGTCAAAATTGAAGTTTAGCAAAGCTAGGGGTTTAGGAAAACCTAAATCTCCACTAATGATCATTTGCTTAAACATTCTATCTATTCCTATTATCCTTAACACTCCATTCACACAACTATACCCAGCTCATAAAACCACACTTATGAGTTCATAACTCGCCACAATTATATGAGTTTACTTAACTTACCCTAGTCCCACCTTTCACGTCCGTCACGAGGGGCTCATAAACATTTCATATAACTATGAGTCAAGAATGTCACATAAGTATGAGTTCTAAGAACTCGTACTTAATCCTATATTCTCTACCTATGACCTATTTATCTCAGATATAACAACTAACGTGACACAACATTTCAATTATTACCAATGCCACCAACTAAGTAGTTTTTACACCAAGTACAATTCCCCGCCCATACAAGAAATCATACAACCTAAATGTTGAACACGAGTCCTCATTGAAATCCCCACCTAATACTTAACCCCTTCTCAATACGTAATTTCATTTAATCCAGATTCATAATCCTTTTCCTAATCAGCACTATCTACACAAAGAATCATGCTTTTAAACTTTTCAATCATCCGATTGATTCTTTCCGTCATCATAACTTAACAGATCACGGGGTGATCTCATCGTATATATTACGATTCAATTCTATGACTATGATCGCTTTGTTTTACGATCTCCTATCACCGAACTTTTAGTCTTTTTAGACTTTATCTATTCACCACTTCTATTCAACTTTATTACCAGAGTTAGGGAACTCAGATCTTTACAACTTACCGAGATTCATCTTTGAATCTTACTCAACCAACTAACTCTATGTGAGTTAGATCTTATCCTAATCATCGCGTTATTGGTCTCTGTATATCCTACCTAAGCTTCATAACCAATAGCTTTGATACTAATCAGAAGGCCCCCTCGAATCCCGCCCCCCAAATCGCATGTGATTCGATTTTGCTAATCTTTCTATAACTTTTTATGAAGATATAAACATAAATTGTTTATACATTACATTACACACTATTCCCCAAGGTCGAGTAACCTTAACTTATACACATTTCATAAACTATTTATTACATAACAATATTTATCACAATACGCTATTACAAACTAGTCAAGACTTTATAACCCAAGCTAAACTTGCTTTTAATCGCTTTCCTCAGATCCGAACGCATTTGCCTTTATCTCGCAATGTTTTATCATGATATAGCAAGGGTAGCATGAAAGTTGCCCAAAGAAGTTTAAATACAATAATATAAGGATATATCATGATCAAGAGTATGAATAATAAGTCGGCTATAATTCATCAATATAATTGAGAACTAAAGAGAACAAACTTTTTGACCGAACAAGTTTTAAACATGAACAAACATTTCGAACCAACCGGTAATGAAGGTGATCACCTTTTCATACCCGATTTATACATGCAAGATGTACAGAGTACAATTTTCATGGCAATCAAAGAATGATTAACCATAAGCTTGAATAAAACACTCTTATTAGAGTTAAGTAAGAACAAACTTGCTCTCGAACTGCTGATTACCGCAACGCAATTTATAACGCTTTTCCAAGACCTAATATTAATAATATAGATCTCCAATATTAGAATAATATCATCATAAGATAATATTGTTATATCTAAATACACATGTAATAACCTAAACACATAACACATAACCCTATAAGTCTATACAAAGACATAAGACTTAGCATCAGTGTCAAACTATTTCAAATTCGACTTAAAACCGATTATAATTCTATCATCCCGACGATCTAGTTTGATTTAATATCGAGTTTAAGTTCGCTTAAACTCGCTTAAACCTTAACTTAACAATTATCACAGATAATTTTCTTATCACCAAAACATTTTTTTCCTAGGCTCGTAATAATTTTCTGATAATTATTATCATTTATCATGATTTTCCAATCATTAAAACCGTATTTAAATGAATTAAATACCACATAATTCCTTAATCATTAATATAAAATAAAATATTAATGAAAATCCTTACATAATATTATAATGTAATTATAATATTTCAAAATATTTTTAATATCTTAAAATCATATTTATATGATTTTTAAACACTTAAATCCATTATCCGATAATTAATATTAATATTAAAATATTAATATTTTCATGCCAAAATATCAAAAGTTATATTTTATAACTTAAAATATTTTTATAACACTTAAATCATTTTTAAATGATTTTTAAAACATTAATACTATTTTTCCTTAATTTATTTAATATATTTATTAAATAAATTAATTACCATTAATAATAAATTATTAATGAAATTTATCACAAAATATTAAAAGTCACTAAAAATAACTTAAAATATTTTCTTTTACCATAATATTATTTTTCATGATTTTTCATGAATTAAAATCATTTTTAAATCATTTATTTAATATTATAATTAAATAAATAAATACCTTTTATATTCCAAAAATATTAAATATTTTTGAAATATATCCAAAATAATTAAAAACTATTTTTCAAGCTTTAAAATAATTTTTCATAATTTATTATGTATTTTTAATAATTTAAAATCATTTATTTCAATTTATTTATTAAAATAATTAATTTTCTAATTTATCTGTCGCTAAAGGTAGCTTAGGTGACAAATCTGTCGCTAAATGTGTTCTTGATGTGTTCTTCAAAGATTTCCGTAAATTCATGTCGTTGTTCGAGTGGGTAGTTTTTGATTCTAATTTGATCTATGATCTAAATGTTTTCAGACTTGTAAAAAACTTTGATGTTGTAGTACTAATGTAGTACTACAAGTATATACCAATTCCATGACCAAACAACAACATAACAACGAGATCTAAGCTTCCAAAATGATAAACAGACTGCTCTTCAAATTCTAGGAATTCCAGATTTGAAGAATGTTCTTTTAGTGCCCTTTTTTATCGATCCTCAGAATTTGCATTCTAGGCTTTGGTTTTGTGATCTAAAGGTTCACCTTGTAGCAGATGTCAGCAGTGTACAAGGTTGTAACAACCGATCATCATAAAAACAACAATAAGTTAAGATTTGAGCCATCAAACCGGTAGGCAGAAAAATCCATTTGAAGATCCGGGTTACCCGTAATCTTCTTCCTACGTGATGGTCAACGATGGTTCGATCGCTCATTACTTTGATTCTATGAAAGATCCGAGTGATATAATAACATGATTGTGTAGTCCTTAAACATACCTACAATATCTAACCAACACAATGGCCAAAACAACAAACACCAACAAGATCAAGGGCTTTGAACATCTTGTCGACTTCCTCGGAAAATTCGTTACCTGTAATTCATTTCCTCGTGAATCTGGCCAACTGCCTTTGACTGCTTATATCTCATGCATCTATAATAGATCCGGGTCTGATTCTTTTTGCACCTTCAAGAACACATATCAGCTACATGTTACAAGTTTTAAACATCAAAAACACTTAACACACTTGATCTATAAGATCTCGACATTTGACCGAAAAACACAATTTTCCGTATTTCCATTTTGAAAAACTCTAAATTGCAGCACTTTGATGTTATGGATCATGGATTTATCAACCTGCATCATCAATTGACACCTTATTACATATCTTTGAACAATCAATTACAACATTTAACAAGGAATTGAAGGATTTCAAAATTAGGGTTTTATACCTCTTTATGCTTTGATTTTAATTCGCTCTCCAACTGCTTATGGATGATCATGGAGTCGCTTTCTAGACCGATCCACTACATCGATTTTCGTGGGTTTGTGAAAGAGAGAGAGTCAGTGAGAGCAAAATACAAAATGGCTAAGTTTTTTTGAACTTTCTCTCTAAATCTTATATATAATGCTTTTTCATGCATGTTGCTTCATTTTCTACCGAAGTCAATGATTTGCTGAGATTTCAAGTTGCAAAGTCAAAATATTTGGTAACCTACTAAAGTTATAGCAATTTTTGCAAGTTACATAATAAAATACACTAAAAGGGCATTTTGGTCATTATCTAATTATTTTTAATGGTATTCTTGAATCGCCAAGCCCTTAGGGTTTAGGGTTTGTTAGGGTTTAGGGTTTGGAGCATTTAGGGTTTAAGTTTTAACCCTTAACTTCCAAATTAGTTTCTAACATTTTCCGAGTTTCGGTTTTTCAAAAATAAAAATTTAATATTTCTAAATTATAATTAGAATTTTCTAATTATATTACAATTTCTTAATTACACTTTAAATCTTACTAACTAGGATTAATAATTCCTAATTAAAATTGCTAATTACGCAAGTAGGGTCAAAATGGTCATTAGGGTTTTCAACCCACAATTTAGGGTTTCTAAATAGAAATTTTTTTCTAAAATAGAAATTAAATATTCGTAATTAGATTAGGGTTTTCTAATTACTTAACATTAAATTAGAATTAATATATCCTAATTAACATTAAAATATTCAATTAACACTTTCATTTTTCCTAATTATAAATTAGGGTTTCAAATCCATCATTAGGGTTCTCGACTTTTAAAAGTTTAAGTTCGATAATTTGAAATTAGGGTTTGCTAATTAATTAAGCTGCTACCCTAATTAATATATACTTAATAAAGTAGAGAGCATTATAATTCTCCATTAATTTCCCGCATTAGGGCTTCAATTTATCGTAATCAAACTAGGGTTTTCGATCAAGTATTAGGGTTTGATTTGGAATTAGGGTTTTGTAATCAAATTGTTAAGATTAACCCTAATTAATCTTATAGTTATTTACACTTATGCCATTAAGTTCTTTATTTAGGGTTTCAAGCACCAATTAGGGTTTCGATTCTTAAACCAAACTAGGGTTTCCGTAACCGCTTTCTAGGGTTTTTTATCGGCGTTAGGGTTTTCTAATCTAACATTGTCATTCTTAATATATTCTTAGGGTTTGACACGTATATAATTTATCCGGTCAACCTCGACCCTTAACCACATTCTAACATATCATTAACCATATACACGTAACTTAATCACATAAACACTTAATCCTCTAATAATTCACCTATATCCTTCACCAAATTTTTGAAATTCTCAAAATTCAATCCTAATAACATCAAACGATACACTTATTTTCTATCTAGGTCTAATATTTGACCTTAAATCAATCATTTAAGATTTTAATAAATGGTCTAAATTCTCTGTTGTCACATTCACCCTCCTTCTAAGAATTTCGCCCCTAAATTCACCTTACACCTTTACACCAGATACCAAATAGCTTACACCATTCACACATATCACATACTACCCAATTCACCACTCATAAGAGTAAAAGGTTTAAAATTTTTCTGTGGGGTCATATAAGATCATGAACTTATTTTCTGCATCTATTAAAGATACTCAAATTTCTGCATCTATCAAAGATACTCAAATTTCTGCATCTATCAAAGATACTCAAATTAAAATATTCCCTTTATATAAAAGGTTATTCTTTTACCTCTTTTACTTGATTCCACAAAAAAAACAATTTGGTTTGGAAAATTTCTTTCAATAAAAACATTTTTGAGAATGACGTCATGATGCCGCATCGTATTTAACAAATTCAGCTGAGGATTTCGTCATTTGGTGACTTTGTTATACTACATCATACCGTAGTAATGTGGACGATCCTTAGATCACATTCAACACCAAGTAATTCTCAAGCATTGATAACTCCATCATTTTTTTTATCATCTCTCGCACTGTGTCACATGGTACATAAGTGATAAATAAAAAATAATTTTTTTTTTTTTAAAGACACATAGTGCGATTTAGCTTGATGTCAAAATTGAAGTTTAGCAAAGCTAGGGGTTTAGGAAAACCTAAATCTCCACTAATGATCATTTGCTTAAACATTCTATCTATTCCTATTATCCTTAACACTCCATTCACACAACTATACCCAGCTCATAAAACCACACTTATGAGTTCATAACTCGCCACAATTATATGAGTTTACTTAACTTACCCTAGTCCTGACCTTTGGCGTCCGTCACGAGGGGGCTCATAAACATTTCATATAACTATGAGTCAAGAATGTCACATAAGTATGAGTTCTAAGAACTCGTATTTAATCCTATATTCTCTACCTATGACCTATTTATCTCAGATATAACAACTAATAGGACACAACAACATTTCAATTATTACCAATGCCACCAACTAAGTAGTTTTTACACCAAGTACGATTCCCCGCCCATACAAGAAATCATACAACCTCGATTTGTTGACACGAGTCCTCATTGAAATCCCCACCTAATACTTACCCCCCTTCTCAATACGAATTTCATTTAATCCGTATTCATAATCCTTTTATGAATCAGTACTATTCACACAAAGAATCATGCTTTTAAACTTTTCAATCATCCGATTGATTCTTTCCGGTTGTCATAACTTAACAGATCACGGGTGATCTCATCGTATATATTACGATTCAATTCTATGACTATGATCGCTTTGTTTTACAATCTCCTATCAATCGAACTTTTTTCTTTTAGACTTTATCTATTCACCACTTATATTCAACCTTATTACCAGAGTTAGGGAACTCAGTATCTTTACAACTTACCGAGATTCGTCTTTGAATCTTACCAACCAACTAACTCTATGTGAGTTAGATCTTATCCTAATCACTGCGGTTATTGGTCTCAGGTATTCCTACCTAAGCTTCATAACCAACAGTTTTGATACCAACTGTAGCGTCCCCCGAACCCGGGCCCCAAATCGCTGCGGATTCGATTTTCTAATCTTTCTATAACTTTTTGCGGAAGATATAAACATAAATTGTTTATACATTACATTACACACTATTCCCCCAGGTCGAGTAACCTTAACTTATACACATTTCATAAACTATTTATTACATAACAATATTTATCACAATACGCTATTACAAACTAGCTGCACTTTATAACCCAAGCTAAACTTGGCTTTAATCGTTTCCTGTATCCGAACGCATTTGCCTTATCTGCAATGTTTTATCATGATATAGCAAGGGTAAGCATGAAAGTTGCCCAGCAAGTTTAAATACAATAATATAACGATATATCATGATTGAAGAGTATGAATAATAAGCTGGCTATAATTCATCAATATAATTGAGAACTAGCAGGAACAAACTTTTGACTGAACAAGTTTTAAACATGAACAAACATTTCTGAACCAACCGGTAATGAAGGTGATCACCTTTTCATACCGACTTATACATGCAAGATGTACAGAGTACAATTTTCATGGCAATCAAAGAATGATTAACCATAAGCTTGAATAAAACACTCTTATTAGAGTTAAGTAAGAACAAACTTGCTCGAACTGATTGATTACCGCAACGCAATTTATATACGCTTTATCAAAGACCTAATATTAATAATATAGATCTCCAATATTAGAATAATATCATCATAGTATAATAATTGTTATATCTAAATACACAAATAACCTAAACACATAACACATAACCCTATAAGTCTATACAGCACATAAGACTTAGCATTAGGTCAAACTATTTCAGTCTGACTTAAAACCGACACAATTCTATCATCCCGACGGTCTAGTCGGACGAATATCGAGTTTAAGTTCAGTTAAACTCTGCCTAACCCTTAACAATTATCACAGATAATTTTCTTATCAGTCAAAACATTTTTCCTAGGCTCGTAATAATTTTCGGATAATTAATATCATTTATCATGATTTTCCAATCATTAAAACCGTATTTAAATGAATTAAATACCACATAATTCCTTAATCATTAATATCATTAATATAAAATATTAATGAAAATCCTTACATAATATTATAATGTAATTATAATATTTCAAAATATTTTAATATCTTAAAATCATATTTATATGATTTTTAAACACTTAAATCCATTATCCGATAATTAATATTAATATTAAAATACTAATATTTTCATGCCAAAATATCAAAAGTTATATTTTATAACTTAAAATATTTTTATAACACTTAAATCATTTTTAAATGATTTTTAAAACATTAATACTATTTTTCCTTAATTTATTTAATATATTTATTAAATAAACTAATTACCATTAATAATAAATTATTAATGAAATTTATCACAAAATATTAAAAGTCATCAAAAATAACTTCAAATATTTTCTTTTACCATAATATTATTTTTCATGAATTAAAATCATTTTTAAATCATTTATTTAATATTATAATTAAATAAATAAATACCTTTTATATTCCAAAAATATTAAATATTTTGAAATATATCAAAATAATTAAAAACTATTTTTCAAGCTTTAAAATAATTTTTCATAATTTATTATGTATTTTTAATAATTTAAAATCATTTATTTCAATTTATTTATTAAAATAATTAATTTTCTAATTTATCTCATCATTAAAGGTAGCTTAGGTGACAAATCAGTCATTAAATGTTCTTCATGTGTTCTTCACATTTTCGAAATTCATGTCGGGTGTTCGAGTGGGTAGGTTTGACCTAGAATTTGATCTATCTATATCTAAATGTTTTCTGAACTTGTAAAAACTTTGATGTTGTAGTACTAATGTAGTACTACAAGTATATACCAATTCCATGACCAAACAACAACATAACAACGAGATCTAAGCTTCCAAAAATGATGTCAGACCTGTTCTTCAAATTCTAGGAATTCCAGATTTGAAGAACAGCCTTAGGTGCCTTTTATTCCTCCTCAGAACTTGCATTCTAGGCTTTGGTTTTGTGATCTAAAGGTTCATCTTGTAGCGAGATGTGTCGTGTACAAGGTTGTAACAAACCGATCATCATAAAAACAACAATAAGTTAAGATTTGAGCCATTCAACCGGTAGGCGAAAAAATCCCGTTGAAGATCTGGGTTACCCGAATCTTCTTCCTAAATGATGGTCAACGATGGTTTGAATTGCTCATTACTTTGATTCTATGAAAGATCCGAGTGATATAATAACATGATTGTGTAGTCCTTAAACATACCTACAATATCTAACCAACACAATGGCCAAAACAACAAACACCAACAAGATCAAGGCTTTGAACATCTTGTCGGACCTCTGGGAAAATTCAGGTTACCTGAAATTCATTTCCGTCAGAATCGTCAACTGGTCTTTTGACATGCTTTATATCTTCACGATCTATAATAGATCTGGGTCTGATTCTTTTTGCACCTTCAAGAACACATATCAGGCTACATGTTAAAAGTTTTAAACATCAAAAACACTTAACACACACGGATCTATAAGATCTTACATTTGACTGAAAAACACAATTTTTCAGATTTCCAGATTTTGAAAAACTCTAAATTCGTGCACTTTGATGTTATGGATCATGGATTTATCAACCCAGATCATCAATTGACACCTTATTACATATCTTTGAACAATCAATTACAACATTTAACAAGGAATTGAAGGATTTCAAAATTAGGGTTTTATACCTCTTTATGCTTTGATTTTAATCTTGGCTCTCCAATCTGTTTATGGATGATCATGGAGCTGTTTCTAGGACTGATCCACTACTGATTTTCGTGGGTTTGTGAAAGAGAGAGAGTTGGTGAGAGCAAAATACAAAATGGCTAAGTTTTTTGAACTTTCTCTCTCTAAATCTTATATATAATGCTTTGATTCATGCATGTTGCTTCAATTTCGGCTGAGTTGGGCTGATTTGCTGAGATTTCAAGTTGCAAAGTCAAAATATTTGGTAACCTACTAAAGTTATAGCAATTTTTGCAAGTTACATAATAAAATACACTAAAAGGGCATTTTGGTCATTATCTAATTATTTTTAATGGTATTCTTGGAATTGGCCAAACCCTTAGGGTTTAGGGTTTGTTAGGGTTTAGGGTTTGGAGCATTTAGGGTTTAAGTTTTAACCCTTAACTTCCAAATTAGTTTCTAACATTTTCCGAGTTTCGGTTTTTCAAAATAAAATTTAATATTTCTAAATTATAATTAGAATTTTCTAATTATATTACAATTTCTTAATTACACTTTAAATCTTACTAACTAGGATTAATAATTCCTAATTAAAATTGCTAATTACGCAAGTAGGGTCAAAATGGTCATTAGGGTTTTCAACCCACAATTTAGGGTTTCTAAATAGAAATTTTTTTCTAAAATAGAAATTAAATATTCGTAATTAGATTAGGGTTTTCTAATTACTTAACATTAAATTAGAATTAATATATCCTAATTAACATTAAAATATTCAATTAACACTTTCATTTTTCCTAATTATAAATTAGGGTTTCAAATCCATCATTAGGGTTTATGACGGAAAAGTTTAAGTTCGATAATTTGAAATTAGGGTTTGCTAATTAATTAAGCGTTACCCTAATTAATATATATATAATAGCGATGAGAGCATTATAATTCTCCATTAATTTCCCGATTAGGGCTTCAATTTATCGAGAATCAAACTAGGGTTTTCGAGATCAAGTATTAGGGTTTTGATTTGGAATTAGGGTTTTGTAATCAAATTGTTAAGATTAACCCTAATTAATCTTATAGTTATTTACACTTATGCCATTAAGTTCCGATTTAGGGTTTCAAGCAATCAATTAGGGTTTGGATTCCCGAATCTGAAATTAGGGTTTCGAACCGATTTCTAGGGTTTTTTATCAGACGTTAGGGTTTTCTAATCGAACATTGTCATTCTTAATATATTCTTAGGGTTTGACACAGATATAATTTATCTGGTCAACCCTTGACCCTTAACCACATTCTGAACATATCATTAACCATATACACAGAACTTAATCACATAAACACTTAATCCTGAATAATTCACCTATATCCTTCACCGAATTTTTGAAATTCTCAAAATTCAATCCCAATAACATCAAACGCATACACTTATTTTCTATCTAGGTCTAATATTTGACCTTAAATCAATCATTTAAGATTTTAATAAATGGTCTAAATTCTCGGGTTGTCACATTCACCCCTCCTTCTAAGAATTTCGTCCCCGAAATTCACCTTACACCTTACACCGTATACCAAATAGCTTACACCATTCACACATATCACATACTACCCAATTCACCACTCATAAGAGTAAAAGGTTTAAAATTTTTCTGTGGGGTCATATAAGATCATGAACTTATTTTCTCGGGTATCTATTAAAGATACTCAAATTTCTCGGGTATCTATCAAAGATACTCAAATTTCTGCATCTCTATCAAAGATACTCAAATTAAAATATTCCTTTATATAAAAGGTTATTACCTTTCGGTCTTACTTGATTCCACAACAAAACAATTTGGTTTGGAAAATTTCTTTCAATAAAAACATTTTTTGAGAATGACGTCATGATGCCGCAGACCTTATATTTAACGGTCAATTGAGGATTTCGTCATTTGGTGACTTTGTTATACTACATCATACCGTAGTGGTGGTGATCCTTAGATCACATTCAACACCAAGTAATTACGCATTGATAACTCCATCATTTTTTTTATCATCTACGCACTGGTCACATGGTACATAAGTGATAAATAAAAAAACAATTTTTTTTTTTTTTAAAGACACATAGTGCGTATTTAGCTTGATGTCAAAAATTGAAGTTTAGCAAAGCTAGGGTTTAGGAAAACCTAAATCTCCACTAATGATCATTTGCTTAAACATTCTATCTATTCCTATTATCCTTAACACTCCATTCACACAACTATACCCGATTTCATAAAACCACACTTATGAGTTCATAACTTTGGCCACAATTATATGAGTTTACTGAACTTACCTAGTCGACCTTTGGCGTCCGATTCATTTGAGGGGCTCATAAACATTTCATATAACTATGAGTCAAGAATGTCACATAAGTATGAGTTCTAAGAACTCGTACTTAATCCTATATTCTCTACCTATGACCTATTTATCTGTATATAACAACTAGCGTGACACAACATTTCAATTATTACCAATGCCACCAACTAAGTAGTTTTTACACCAAGTACGATTCCCCGCCCATACAAGAAATCATACAACTCAGTTGCCAACACGAGTCCTCATTGAAATCCCCACCTAATACTTTACCCCCTTCTCAATACGAATTTCATTTAATCCGTATTCATAATCCTTTTATGAATCTGTACCATTCACACAGCAATCATGCTTTAAACTTTTCAATCATCCGATTGATTCTTTCTGGTTGTCATAACTTAACAGATCACGGGGTGATCTCATCGTATATATTACGATTCAATTCTATGACTATGATCGTTTTGTTTTACAATCTCCTATCACTGAACTTTTAGTCTTTTAGACTTTATCTATTCACCACTTCTGTTCAACCTTATTACCAGAGTTAGGGAACTCTGTATCTTTACAACTTACCGAGATTCGTCTTTGAATCTTACCAACCAACTAACTCTATGTGAGTTAGATCTTATCCTAATCACTGCGGTTATTGGTCTCAGGTATTCCTACCTAAGCTTCATAACCAACAGCTTTGATACCAACTGTAGCGTCCCCCAAATCCAGGCCCCAAATCGCCGCGGATTCGGTTTGCTAATCTTTCTATAACTTTTTTGCGGAAGATATAAACATAAATTGTTTATACATTACATTACACACTATTCCCCAAGTCGAGTAACCTTAACTTATACACATTTCATAAACTATTTATTACATAACAATATTTATCACAATACTGCTATTACAAACTAGTTTGCTTTTATAACCCAAGTTAACTTGGCTTTAATCGTTTCTGTGTCCGAAACATTTGCCTTTATCTGCAATGTTTTATCATGATATAGCAAGGGTGAGCATGAAAGTTGCCAACAAGTTTAAATACAATAATATAAGGATATATCATGATTGAAGAGTATGAATAATAAAATTTGGCTATAATTCATCAATATAATTGAGAACTAAGCGAGAACAAACTTTTGGTGAACAAGTTTTAAACATGAACAAACATTTACGAACCAACTGGTAATGAAGGTGATCGACCTTTCATACACGACTTATACATCAAGATGTACAGATACAATTTTCATGGCAATCGACAATGATTAACCATAAGCTTGAATAAAACACTCTTATTAGAGTTAAGTAAGAACAAACTTGCACAGCAGATTGATTCTGCAACGCAATTTATAACGCTTTATCCGAAGACCTAATATTAATAATATAGATCTCCAATATTAGAATAATATCATCATAGTATAATACTGTTATATCTAAATACACAGAATAACCTAAACACATAACACATAACCCTATAAGTCTATACAGCACATAAGACTTAGCATTAGGTCAAACTATTTCAGTCTGACTTAAAACCGACACAATTCTATCATCCCGACGGTCTAGTCGGACGAATATCGAGTTTAAGTTCGGTTAAACTCTTTAACCCTAACAATTATCACGAGATAATTTTCTTATCGATCAAAACATTTTTCCTGAGCTCGTAATAATTTTTCGGATAATTATTATCATTTATCATGATTTTCCAATCATTAAAACCGTATTTAAATGAATTAAATACCACATAATTCCTTAATCATTAATATAAAATAAATATTAATGAAAATCCTTACATAATATTATAATGTAATTATAATATTTCAAAATATTTTAATATCTTAAAATCATATTTATATGATTTTTAAACATTAAATCCATTATCCGATAATTAATATTAATATTAAAATACTAATATTTTCATGCCAAAATATCAAAAGTTATATTTTATAACTTAAAATATTTTATAACACTTAAATCATTTTTAATGATTTTTAAAACATTAATACTATTTTTCCTTAATTTATTTAATATATTTATTAAATAAACTAATTACCATTAATAATAAATTATTAATGAAATTTATCACAAAATATTAAAAGTCACTAAAAATAACTTAAAATATTTTCTTTTACCATAATATTATTTTTCATGATTTTTCATGAATTAAAATCATTTTAAATCATTTATTTAATATTATAATTAAATAAATAAATACCTTTTATATTCCCAAAAATATTAAATATTTTTGAAATATATCAAAATAATTAAAAACTATTTTTCAAGCTTTAAAATAATTTTTCATAATTTATTATGTATTTTTAATAATTTAAAATCATTTATTTCAATTTATTTATTAAAATAATTAATTTTCTAATTTATACATCGTAAGCTAAAGGTAGCTTAGGTGACAAATACATAAGCTAAATGTGTTCTTGATGTGTTCTTGACATTTCGAAAATTAAATATGTCGGTGTTAAAAGTGGGTAGGTTTGACTAGAATTTGATCTATGATCTAAATGTTTTCTAGACTTGTAAAAACTTTGATGTTGTAGTACTAATGTAGTACTACAAGTATATACCAATTCCATGACCAAACAACAACATAACAACGAGATCTAAGCTTCCAAAAATGATGTCGACACATTCTTCAAATTCTAGGAATTCCAGTTTGAAGAAACGACGCTAAATACCTTTATTGATCCTTGTAACTTGCATTCTAGGCTTTGGTTTTGTGATCTAAAGGTTCGATCTTGTAGCGAGAGATATCGATTATGTACAAGGTTGTAACAACCGATCATCATAAAAACAACAATAAGTTAAGATTTGGTAGAATTAAATGGTAGGCGAGAAAAATCCGTTGAAGATCTGGGTTACCCGAATCTTCTTCCGATCGTGATAATCAACGATGGTTTGATTGTTCATTACTTTGATTCTATGAAAGATCAGGTGATATAATAACATGATTGTGTAGTCCTTAAACATACCTACAATATCTAACCAACACATGGCCAAAACAACAAACACCAACAACAAGATCGAGGGCTTTGAACATCTTGTCGGACCTCTGGGAAAATTTGCAGGTTACCGAATTCATTTCCGTGAGCGGTCAGCGGTCTTTGGCCGTTTATATCTTCTTGATCTATAATAGATCAGGTGCGATTCTTTTGCACCTTCAAGAACACATATCGGGCTACATGTTACAAGTTTTAAACATCAAAACACTTAACACACGGGATCTATAAGATCGACATTTGGTGAAAAACCTGATTTTTGATTTCAGTTTTGAAAAACTCTAAATTCGTGCACTTTGATGTTATGGATCATGGATTTATCAACCCGGATCATCAATTGACACCTTATTACATATCTTTGAACAATCAATTACAACATTTAACAAGGAATTGAAGGATTTCAAAATTAGGGTTTTATACCTCTTTATGCTTTGATTTTAATCTTGGCTCTCGATACATTTATGGATGATCATGGAGTTGTTTTCTAGGGTGATCCACTCTTGATTTTCGTGGGTTTGTGAAAGAGAGAGAGTTGGTGAGAGCAAAATACAAAATGGCTAAGTTTTTTGAACTTTCTCTCTAAAATCTTATATATAATGCTTTGATTCATGCATGTTGCTTCAATTTAATTTGAGTTGAAATTTGATTTGTTTGAGATTTCAAGTTGCAAAGTCAAAATATTTGGTAACCTACTAAAGTTATAGCAATTTTTGCAAGTTACATAATAAAATACACTAAAAGGGCATTTTGGTCATTATCTAATTATTTTTTAATGGTATTCTTGGAATTGGCCAAACCCTTAGGGTTTAGGGTTTGTTAGGGTTTAGGGTTTGGAGCATTTAGGGTTTAAGTTTTAACCCTTAACTTCCAAATTAGTTTCTAACATTTTCCAGGAGTTTGGGTTTTCAAAAATAAAAATTTAATATTTCTAAATTATAATTAGAATTTTCTAATTATATTACAATTTCTTAATTACACTTTAAATCTTACTAACTAGGATTAATAATTCCTAATTAAAATTGCTAATTACATAGTAGTAAGTCAAAAATGGTCATTAGGGTTTTCAACCCACAATTTAGGGTTTCTAAATAGAAAATTTTTTCTAAAATAGAAATTAAATATTAAGTAATTAGATTAGGGTTTTCTAATTACTTAACATTAAATTAGAATTAATATATCTAATTAACATTAAAATATTCAATTAACACTTTCATTTTTCCTAATTATAAATTAGGGTTTCAAATCCATCATTAGGGTTTACGGCGGAAAAGTTTAAGTTCGATAATTTGAAATTAGGGTTTGCTAATTAATTAAGCGTTACCTAATTAATATATATAATAGCGATGAGAGCATTATAATTCTCCATTAATTTCCCAGATTAGGGCTTGATTTATCGAGAATCAAACTAGGGTTTTCGGATCAAGTATTAGGGTTTTGATTTGGAATTAGGGTTTTGTAATCAAATTGTTAAGATTAACCTAATTAATCTTATAGTTATTTACACTTATGCCATTAAGTTCCGATTTAGGGTTTCATGCACTTAGAATTAGGGTTTGATTCGGGAATCGAAACTAGGGTTTCGAAACGATTTTTCTAGGGTTTTTTATCAGACGTTAGGGTTTTCTAATCGAACATTGTCATTCTTAATATATTCTTAGGGTTTGACACAGATATAATTTACCTAGTCAACCCTTGACCCCTAACCACATTCTGAACATATCATTAACCATATACACAGAACTTAATCACATAAACACTTAATCCTGAATAATTCACCTATATCCTTCACCGAATTTTTGAAATTCTCAAAATTCAATCCCAATAACATCAAACGCATACACTTATTTTCTATCTAGGTCTAATATTTGACCTTAAATCAATCATTTAAGATTTTAATAAATGGTCTAAATTCTCGGGTTGTCACATTCACCCCTCCTTCTAAAATTTAGTCCCCAAAATTCACCTTACACCTTACACAGTATACCAAATAGCTTACACCATTCACACATATCACATCTTACCCAATTCACCACTCACAAGGTAAAAATTTAAAATTTTACGTGGGGTCATATAAGATCATGAACTTATTTTCTCGGTGTCTATGGAAAGATACTCAAATTTCTCATTATCTATCAAAGATACTCAAATTTCTCGATATCTATCAAAGATACTCAAATTAAAATATTCCTTTATATAAAGGTTATTACGCCTCGGTCTTATTTGATTCCACAACAAAACAATTTGGTTTGGAAAATTTCTTTCAATAAAAACATTTTTTGAGAATGACGTCATGATGCGTCTCTTGCTTTGTATTTAACGATCAGTTGAGGATTTAAATCATTTGGTGACTTTGTTATACTACATCATCTTTGTAGTGGGTGGTGATCCTTAGATCACATTCAACACCAAGTAATTACGCATTGATAACTCCATCATTTTTTTATCATCTACTTTTGGTCACATGGTACATAAGTGATAAATAAAAAAAAAAATTTTTTTTTTTTTTAAAAGGCACATAGTGCGTATTTAGCTTGATGTCAAAAATTGAAGTTTAGCAAAGCTAGGGGTTTAGGAAAACCTAAATCTCCACTAATGATCATTTGCTTAAACATTCTATCTATTCCTATTATCCTTAACACTCCATTCACACAACTATACCCGATTCATAAAACCACACTTATGAGTTCATAACTTTGGCCACAATTATATGAGTTTACTGAACTTACCTAGTCGACCTTTGGCGTCCCGGATTCATTTGAGGGCTCATAAACATTTCATATAACTATGAGTCAAGAATGTCACATAAGTATGAGTTCTAAGAACTTCGTACTTAATCCTATATTCTCTACCTATGACCTATTTATACATATATAACAACTAGCGTGACCTGACATTTCAATTATTACCAATGCCACCAACTAAGTAGTTTTTACACCAAGTACAATTCCCCTTACATACAAGAAATCATACAACTTCGATTGTTGACACGAGTCCTCATTGAAATCCCCACCTAATACTTAACCCCCCTCTCAATCTGAATTTCATTTAATCCGTATTCATAATCCTTTTATGAATCTGTACCATTCACACAGCAATCATGCTTTAAACTTTTCAATCATCCGATTGATTCTTTCTGGTTGTCATAACTTAACGGATCACGGGGTGATCTCATCGTATATATTACGATTCAATTCTATGACTATGATCGTTTTGTTTCACGATCTCCTATCATTTGAACTTTTAGTCTTTTAGACTTTATCTATTCACCACTACATTCACCTTATTACGAGTTAGGGAACTCGTATCTTTAACAACTTCTGAGAGATTCATCTTTGAATCTTACCAACCAACTAACTCTATGTGAGTTAGATCTTATCTAATCACTGCGGTTATTGGTCTCGGGTATTCCTACCTAAGCTTCATAACCAACGACTTTGATACCAATGTATGGCGTCCCCGAATCCGGACCCCCAAATCGTCATGCGGATTCGGTTTGCTAATCTTTCTATAACTTTTTTTGCGGAAGATATAAACATAAATTGTTTATACATTACATTACACACTATTCCCCAATTGAGTAACCTTAACTTATACACATTTCATAAACTATTTATTACATAACAATATTTATCACAATACGCTATTACAAACTAGTTTGCACTTTATAACCCAAGTGAAACTTGGCTTTAATCGTTTCTGTGTCCGAACGCATTTGCCTTATCTGCAATGTTTTTTATCATGATATAGCAAGGTGAGCATGAAAGTTGCCCACAAGTTTAAATACAATAATATAAGGATATATCATGATTGAAGAGTATGAATAATAAAATTTGCTATAATTCATCAATATAATTGAGAACTAAGCGAGGAACAAACTTTTGGTGAACAAGTTTTAAACATGAACAAACATTTACGAACCAAGCTGGTAATGAAGGTGATCGACCTTTCATACGACTTATACATCAAGATGATGTCAGTACACAATTTTCATGGCAATCGACAATGATTAACCATAAGCTTGAATAAAACACTCTTATTAGAGTTAAGTAAGAACAAACTTGCTGAGCGGTTGATTCTGCTGTACGCAATTTATAACACTTTATCAGAAGACCTAATATTAATAATATAGATCTCGAATATTAGAATAATATCATCATAGTATAATATTGTTATATCTAAATACACAAATAACCTAAACACATAACACATAACCCTATAAAGTCTATCTGACACATAAGACTTAGCATTAGGTCAAACTATTTCGATCGACTTAAAAGCGACACAATTCTATCATCCAAGCGATCTATCGGAGACGAATATCGAGTTTAAGTTCGGTTAAACTCTGCTTAACCCTTAACAATTATCACGAGATAATTTTCTTATCGATCAAAACATTTTTCTGAGGCTCGTAATAATTTTTCGGATAATTAATATCATTTATCATGATTTTCCAATCATTAAAAGCCGTATTTAAATGAATTAAATACCACATAATTCCTTAATCATTAATATAAAATATATAATGAAAATCCTTACATAATATTATAATGTAATTATAATATTTCAAAATATTTTAATATCTTAAAATCATATTTATATGATTTTTAAACATAAATCCATTATCCGATAATTAATATTAATATTAAAATATTAATATTTTCATGCCAAAATATCAAAAGTTATATTTTATAACTTAAAATATTTTTATAACACTTAAATCATTTTTAAATGATTTTTAAAACATTAATACTATTTTTCCTTAATTTATTTAATATATTTATTAAATAAACTAATTACCATTAATAATAAATTATTAATGAAATTTATCACAAAATATTAAAAGTCATCAAAAATAACTTAAAATATTTTCTTTTACCATAATATTATTTTTCATGATTTTCATGAATTAAAATCATTTTAAATCATTTATTTAATATTATAATTAAATAAATAAATACCTTTTATATTCCCAAAAATATTAAATATTTTTGAAATATATCAAAATAATTAAAAACTATTTTTCAAGCTTTAAAATAATTTTTCATAATTTATTATGTATTTTTAATAATTTAAAATCATTTATTTCAATTTATTTATTAAAATAATTAATTTTCTAATTTATCATCATCGCTAAAAGGTAGCTTAGGTGACAAATCATAAGCTAAATGTGTTCTTGATGTGTTCTTGACATTTCGAAAATTCATATCGGGTGTTAAAGTGGGTAGGTTTGACTAGAATTTGATCTATGATCTAAATGTTTTCTAGACTTGTAAAAACTTTGATGTTGTAGTACTAATGTAGTACTACAAGTATATACTAATTCCATGACCAAACAACAACATAACAACGAGATCTAAGCTTCCAAAAATGATGTCGGACACATTCTTCAAATTCTAGAATTCCAGTTGAAGAAACGACCTTAAATACCTTTTTTTGATCCTTGTAACTTGCATTCTAGGCTTTGGTTTTGTGATCTAAAGGTTCGATCTTGTAGCGAGAGATGTGTCGATTGTACACAAGGTTGTAACAACCGATCATCATAAAAAAACAACAATAAGTTAAGATTTGGTAGAATCAATGGTAGGCGAGAAAAATCCGTTGAAGATCTGGGTTACCGAGAATCTTCTTCGATCGTGATAATCGACGATGGTTTGGTGTTCATTACTTTGATTCTATGAAAGATAAAGGTGATATAATAACATGATTGTGTAGTCCTTAAACATACCTACAATATCTAACCAACACTGATGGCCAAAACAACAAACACCAACAAGATCGAGGGGGCTTTGAACATCTTGTCGGACCTCTGGGAAAATTAGGTTTACCGAATTCATTTCCGTGAGCAGTCAGCGGTCTTTGGCCGTTTATATCTTCTTGATCTATAATAGATGCAGGTGCGATTCTTTTTGCACCTTCAGAACACATATCGGGCTACATGTTACAAGTTTTAAACATCAAAAACACTTAACACACGGATCTATAAGATCGACATTTGGTGAAAAACCTGATTTTCAGATTTCCATTTTGAAAAACTCTAAATTAAGTGCACTTTGATGTTATGGATCATGGATTTATCAACCCGGATCATCAATTGACACCTTATTACATATCTTTGAACAATCAATTACAACATTTAACAAGGAATTGAAGGATTTCAAAATTAGGGTTTTATACCTCTTTATGCTTTGATTTTAATCTTGGCTCTCCAATACATTTATG
The DNA here is from genome assembly GCA_020205605.1 of Panax ginseng. Taxonomy (NCBI): domain Eukaryota; kingdom Viridiplantae; phylum Streptophyta; class Magnoliopsida; order Apiales; family Araliaceae; genus Panax; species Panax ginseng. Next base: position 48,068,192 of record CM035149.1, on the reverse strand, counting down.
GATGATCATGGAGTACATTTCTAGGGTGATCCACTCTTGATTTTCGTGGGTTTGTGAAAGAGAGAGTTGGTGAGAGCAAAATACAAAATGGCTAAGTTTTTTGAACTTTCTCTCTAAAATCTTATATATAATGCTTTGATTCATGCATTTGCTTCAATTTAATTTGAGTTGAAATTTGATTTGCTTTGAGATTTCAAGTTGCAAAGTCAAAATATTTGGTAACCTACTAAAGTTATAGCAATTTTTGCAAGTTACATAATAAAATACACTAAAAGGGCATTTTGGTCATTATCTAATTATTTTTAATGGTATTCTTGGAATTGGCCAAACCCTTAGGGTTTAGGGTTTGTTAGGGTTTAGGGTTTGGAGCATTTAGGGTTTAAGTTTTAACCCTTAACTTCCAAATTAGTTTCTAACATTTTAGAGTTTGGTTTTTCAAAATAAAAATTTAATATTTCTAAATTATAATTAGAATTTTCTAATTATATTACAATTTCTTAATTACACTTTAAATCTTACTAACTAGGATTAATAATTCCTAATTAAAATTGCTAATTACATGAAGTAAATCAAAATGGTCATTAGGGTTTTCAACCCACAATTTAGGGTTTCTAAATAGAAAATTTTTCTAAAATAGAAATTAAATATTAAGTAATTAGATTAGGGTTTTCTAATTACTTAACATTAAATTAAATTAATATATCCTAATTAACATTAAAATATTCAATTAACACTTTCATTTTCCTAATTATAAATTAGGGTTTCAAATCCATCATTAGGGTTTACGACGGAAAAGTTTAAGTTCGATAATTTGAAATTAGGGTTTGCTAATTAATTAAGCGTTACCTAATTAATATATATAATAGCGATGAGAGCATTATAATTCTCCATTAATTTCCCAGTTAGGGCTTGATTTATCGAGAATACGAAACTAGGGTTTTCGGATCAAGTATTAGGGTTTGATTTGGAATTAGGGTTTTGTAATCAAATTGTTAAGATTAACCTAATTAATCTTATAGTTATTTACACTTATGCCATTAAGTTCCGATTTAGGGTTTCATACACCGATTAGGGTTTGATTCCGGAAAGCTGAAACTAGGGTTTCGAACCGATTTTTAGGGTTTTTTATCGAGACGTTAGGGTTTTCTAACCGAACATTGTTGTTCTTAATATATTCTTAGGGTTTGTTACAGATATAATTTATCTGGTCAACCCTTGACCATTAACCACATTCTGAACACATCATTAACCATATTCACAGAACTTAATCACATAAACACTTAATCCTGAATAATTCACCTAAATCCTTCACAGAATTTTGAAATCCTCAAAATTCCATCCTAATAACATCAAACGCATACACTTATTTTCTGTCTAGGTCTAATATTTGACCTTAAATCAATCATTTAAGATTTTTATAAATTGTCTAAATTCTCGGGTTATCACATTCACCCCTCCTTCTAAGAATTTCGTCCCCAAAATTCACCTTACACTTACACAAGTATACCAAATAGCTTACACCATTCACACATATCACATACTACCCAATTCACCACTCACAAGGTGTAAAATTTTTAAAATTTTCTTTGAGGAATCGTATAAGATCATTTGTTTTCATTTTTTCTCAAAGGTTTTATGGAAATTCATCCTCAAATTTCTTACTTACTTACTATCAAAGATACTGATTAATTTCTATGCCTATCTCTCTCAAATCTACTTTGGTCAAATTAAAATATTCCTTTATATAAAAGGTTATTTTTACTCGGTCTTATTTGATTCCACAACAAAACAATTTGGTTTGGGAAATTTCTTTCAATAAAAACATTTTTTTGAGAATGACGTCGTGATGCCGCCTTTTTATTTAACGATCAGTTGAGGATTTAAATCATTTGTGACTTTGTTATACTACATCATCTTTGTAGTGGGGTGGTGATCCTTAGATCACATCCAACACCAAGTAATTCTGCATTGATAACTCCATCATTTTTTTTATCATCTCTGCACCAGGTCACATGGTACATAAGTGATAAATAAAAAAACAATTTTTTTTTTTTTTAAAAGGCACACAGTGCGTATTTAGCTTGATGTCAAAAATTGAAGTTTAGCAAAGCTAGGGGTTTAGGAAAACCTAAATCTCCACTAATGATCATATGCTTAACAATCTATCTATTCCTATTATCCTTAACACTCCATTCACACAACTATACCCGATTCATAAAACCACACTTATGAGTTCATAACACAGCCACAATTATATGAGTTTACTGAACTTACCTAGTCGACCTTTGGCGTCCCAGTTCATTGAGGGGCTCATAAACATTTCATATAACTATGAGTCAAGAATGTCACATAAGTATGAGTTCTAAGAACTCGTACTTAATCCTATATTCTCTACCTATGACCTATTTATCTCAGTATATAACAACTAACTAGTGACCTGACATTTCAATTATTACCAATGCCACCAACTAAGTAGTTTTTACACCAAGTACAATTCCCATACCATACAAGAAATCATACAACTTCGATTGTTGACACGAGTCCTCATTGAAATCCCCACCTAATCTTAACCCCCATTCTCAATCTGAATTTCATTTAATCCGTATTCATAATCCTTTTATGAATCTGTACCATTCACACAAACAATCATGCTTTAAACTTTTCAATCATCCGATTGATTCTTTACGGTTGTCATAATTTTAACGAGATCACGGGGTGATCTCATCGTATATATTACGATTCAATTCCATGTCTTTGATCGTTTTGTTTTACGATCTCCTATCCTGAACTTTTAGTTTTTAGACTTTATCTATTCACCATTCATTCATTATTACGAGTTAGGGAACTCTGTATCTTAACAACTTACCGAGATTCATCTTTGAATCTTACCAACCAACTAACTCTATGTGAGTTAGATCTTATCTAATCAACTGCGGTTATTGGTCTCGGGTATTCTACCTAAGCTTCATAACCAACGACTTTGATACCAAACTATGGCGTCCCCGAATCCCGGCCCCAAATCGTCATGGATTCGGTTTTGCTAATCATTCTATTACTTTTTTTGGAAGATATAAACATAAATTGTTTATACATTACATTACACACTATTCCCCAAGGTCGAGTAACCTTAACTTATACACATTTCATAAACTATTTATTACATAACAATATTTATCACAATACGCTATTACAAACTAGTTTGCACTTTATAACCCAAGTTAAACTTGGCTTTAATCGTTTCACATGTCCTAACGCTTTGCCTTATCTCGCAATGTTTTATCATGATATAGCAAGGGTGAGCATGAAAGTTGCCCAAACAAGTTTAAATACAACAATATAAGGATATATCATGATTGAAGAGGATGAATAATGGGCTTGCTATAATTCATCAATATAATTGAGAACTAAGCACGAACAAATTTTTGGTGAACAAGTTTTAAACATGAACAAACATTTACGAACCAATGGTAATGAAGGTGATCGACCTTTCATACGACTTATACATGCAAGATGTCAGAGTACAATTTTCATGGCAATCGGCAATGATTTAACCATAAGCTTGAATAAAACACTCTTATTAGAGTTAAGTAAGAACAAACTTGCACGAGCAGTTGATTCTGCAGCGCAATTTATATCACTTTACCCGAAGACCTAATATTAATAATATAGATCTCCAATATTAGAATAATATCACAGTATAATATTGTTATATTTATATACACATAATAACCTAATCACACAACACATAAGCCTATCAGTCTATACAACACATAAGACTTAGTATCAAGTCAAACTATTTCAGTCTGACTTAAAACTGACACAATTCTATCATCCAGGATCCAGAGTTAAACTCGAAACTCTAACCCTTAACAATTATCACAGATAATTTTTTGATCAGTCAAACATTTTTCCTAGGGTCGTAATAATTTTCGAATAATTATTACCATTTATCATGATTTTCCAATCATTAAAACCGTATTTAACTAAATTAAATACCACATAATTCCTTAATCATTAATATTCATATATAAAATATTAATGAAAATCATTACATAATATTATAATATAATTATAATATCACAAAGTATTTTTAATATCTTAAAATCATAATTATATGATTTTTAAACACTTAAATCTATTATCCGATAATTAATATTAATATTAAAATATTAATATTTTCATGCCAAAATATCAAAAGTTATATTTTATAACTTAAAATATTTTTATAACACTTAAATCATTTTTATATGATTTTAAAAACATTAATTCTATTTTTCCTTAATTTATTTAATATATTTATTAAATAAACTAATTACCATTAATAATAAATTATTAATGAAATTTATCATAAAATATTAAAAGTCATCAAAAATAACTTCAAATATTTTCTTTTACCATAATATTATTTTTCATGATTTTTCATGAATTAAAACTATTTTTAAATAATTTATTTAATATTATAATTAAATAAATACCTTTTATATTCCAAAAATATTAAATATTTATGAAATATACTCAAAATAATTAAAAACTATTTTTCAAGCTTTAAAATAATTTTTCATAATTTATTTAGTATTTTTAATAATTAAAAACCATTTTTATCTATTTTTAATTCATTTTTCGGAAAATAGAAAATAAATCATCACTAAAAGGGCCTATATAGCGGCAGGCAACTGTCGCTATATAGTGTTCTTCAAGTGTTCTTCACGATTTCGAAATTCTTGTCGGTATAAAGGTTGCTAGTTTGACTAGATTTTAATCTATGTTATTAATGTTTTCTGGGCCTGTAATTACTTTGATGTTGTAGTACTAATGTAGTACTACAATTATATACCAATTCCATGACCAAACAACAACATAACAACGAGATCTAAGCTTCCAAAAATGATGTCGGACACATTCTTCAAATTCAGGTTTTCCAGTTTGAAGAAACGATTCTAGTACTTACTTTGATTCCTTATAACTTGATGATCGAGCAACTCTTATGAGATCTATCTATCAATTACGCTTTAATCTTCTTCCGGTCGTGCCAACATGTATTACTACAACTATAAAGCATAATAACACAAAAACATCACAAAGATGAACAAGATATGGCCAAAAGTAAGTAGGACACGGACATCGCTTGCTTTTAAAGTTTTCTCGGTTCGATTTAGGCGAGACCGAATCGGTCAACGGGTTTTGTGGTTTTATATCTTCTGATCTATAATAGATCCGGGTGCGATTCTTTTTGCACCTTCAAGAACACATATCGGGATACATGTTACAAGTTTTAAACATCAAAACACTTAACACACACGGATCTATAAGATCGACATTTGGTGAAAAACACAATTTTCCAATTTCCAGTTTTGAAAAACTCTAAATTGCGTGCACTTTGATGTTATGGATCATGGATTTATCAACCCGGATCATCAATTGACACCTTATTACATATCTTTGAACAATCAATTACAACATTTAACAAGGAATTGAAGGATTTCAAAATTAGGGTTTTATACCTCTTTATGCTTTGATTTTAATCTAGGCTCTCCAATCTGCTTTATGGATGATCTTGGAGTCATTTTTGGACCGATCCACTACTGATTTTCGTGGGTTTGTGAAAGAGAGAGAGTTGGTGAGAGCAAAATGCAAAATGGCTAAGTTTTTTGAACTTTCTCTCTCTAAATCTTATATATAATGCTTTGATTCATGCATGTTGCTTCAATTTCGGCTGAGTTGGGCTGATTTGCTAAGATTTCAAGTTGCAAAGTCAAAATATTTGGTAACCTACTAAAGTTATAGCAATTTTTGCAAGTTACATAATAAAATACACTAAAAGGGCATTTTGGTCATTATCTAATTATTTTTAATGGTATTCTTGGAATTGGCCAAACCCTTAGGGTTTAGGGTTTATTAGGGTTTAGGGTTTGGAGCATTTAGGGTTTAAGTTTTAACCCTTAACTTCCAAATTAGTTTCTAACATTTTCCGAGTTTCGGTTTTTCAAAAATAAAAATTTAATATTTCTAAATTATAATTAGAATTTTCTAATTATATTAAAATTTCTTAATGACACTTTAAATCTTACTAATTAGGATTAATAATTCCTAATTAAAATTGTTAATTACGCAAGTAGGGTCAAAATGGTCACTATGGTTTTCAACCCACAATTTAGGGTTACTAAATAGAAAATAATTTTCTAATATAGAAATTAAATATTCGTAATTAGATTAAGGTTTTGTAATTACTTAACATTAAATTAGAATTAATATATCCTAATTAACATTAAAATATTCAATTAACACTTTCATTTTTCCTAATTATAAATTTGGGTTTCAAATCCATCATTAGGGTTCCTGACGGAAAAGTTTAAGTTCGATAATTTGAAGTTAGGGTTTGCTAATTAATTAAGCGTTACCCTAATTAATATTATAATAATAGCAGCAGAGCATTATAACTCTCCATTAATTTCCCAGATTAGGGCTTCAATTTATCAGAATCTGAAACTAGGGTTTTCAGATCAAGTATTAGGGTTTCAGATTTGGAATTAGGGTTTTGTAATCAATTTGTTAAGATTAACCCTAATTAATCTTATAGTTATTTACACTTATGCCATTAAGTTTCCGATTTAGGGTTTCATGCACCGAATTAGGGTTTCGGATTCCCGGAACTGAAATTAGGGTTTCCAGAACCGATTTCTAGGGTTTCTTATCAGACGTTAGGGTTTTCTAACTGAACATTGTTGTTCTTAATATATTCTTAGGGTTTGACACAGATATAATTTATCCGTCAACCTCGACCCTTGACCATAACCACGTTACGTACATAACATAACCATATTCACATAACTTAATCACATAAACACTTAATCTGGAAAATTCACCTATATCCTTCACCGAATTTTTGAAATTCTCAAAATTCAATCCCAATAACATCAAACGCATACACTTATTTTCTATCTAGGTCTAATATTTGACCTTAAATCAATCATTTAAGATTTTAATAAATTGTCTAAATTCTCGGGTTGTCACATTAACCCCTCCTTCTAAGAATTTCGTCCCCGAAATTCACCTTACACCTTACACCGTGCACCAAATAGCTTACACCATTCACACATATCACATACTAACTTGCAATACACCACTCACAAAGGTGAAAATTTGAAAACTGTCTTTGAGGAATCGTATAACTTCGCTGTTTTTTCATTTTCGCAAAGGTTTTATGGAAATTCATCCAAACCGTCATTACTTACTTTACACAAAGGGTGATTAGCCCGATATGCCTGTCTTGGCCAATCTTCTTTGGTCAAAACAATTTTGTTCCTCTTATCCGCCTTAGGCGCACAAAATTTTACCTCAGTCTTATTTGATTCCACAACAAAACAATTTGGTTTGGGAAATTTCTTTCAATAAAAACATTTTTGAGAATGACGTCATGATGCTTGTTTGTATTTAACGGTCAGTTGAGAATTTCGTCATTTTGTGACTTTGTTATACTACATCATATCATCTTGTAGGTGGGGTGACGATCCTTAGATCACATCCAACACCAAGTAATTACTCAGCATTGATAACTCCATCATTTTTTTTCATCATCTCTTTTTGGTCACATGGTACATAAGTGATAAATAAAAAACAATTTTTTTTTTTTTTAAAAGGCACACAGTGCGTATTTAGCTTGATGTCAAAAATTGAAGTTTAGCAAAGCTAGGGGTTTAGGAAAACCTAAATCTCTACTAATGATCATATGCTTAACAATCTATCTATTCATATTATCCTTAACACTCCATTCACACAACTATACCCAGTTCATAAAACCACACTTATGAGTTCATAACCTGGCCACAATTATATGAGTTTACGAACTTACCCTAGTCTGACCTTTGGCGTCCCGATTCACGAGGGGCTCATAAACATTTCATATAACTATGAGTCAAGAATGTCACATAAGTATGAGTTCTAAGAACTCGTACTTAATCCTATATTCTCTACCTATGACCTATTTATCTGTATATAACAACTAGTGTGACACAACATTTCAATTATTACCAATGCCACCAACTAAGTAGTTTTTACACCAAGTACAATTCCCCTTCCCATACAAGAAATCATACAACTCGATTGTTGACACGAGTCCTCATTGAAATCCCCACCTAATCTTAACCCCCATTCACAATACGAATTTCATTTAATCCGTATTCATAATCCTTTTCTGAATCTGTACCATTCACACAGCAATCATGCTTTAAACTTTTCAATCATCCGATTGATTCTTTCTGGTTGTCATAATTTTAACAGATCACGGGGTGATCTCATCGTATATATTACGATTCAATTCCATGTCTTTGATCGTTTTGTTTTACGATCTCCTATCCCTGCACTTTTGTTCACCACTTCTGTTCACCACTATTACCAGAGTTAGGGAACTCTGTATCTTAACAACTTACCGAGATTCATCTTTGAATCTTACCGACCAACTAACTCTATGTGAGTTAGATCTTATCCTAATCACTGCGGTTATTGGTCTCAGGTATTCCTACCTAAGCTTCATAACCAACAGCTTTGATACCAACTATAGCGTCCCCTAATCCCAAATTTCAAATCGTCGCGGATTCGGTTTGCTAATCATTCTATTACTGTTTGCGGAAGATATAAACATAAATTGTTTATACATTACATTACACACTATTCCCCAAGGTCGAGTAACCTTAACTTATACACATTTCATAAACTATTTATTACATAACAATATTTATCACAATACGCTATTACAAACTAGCCGCGCTTTAATAACCCAAGTGAACTTGGCTTTAATCGTTTCTGTGTCATCCTCCTAACGCTTTCGTCTTATCTGCAATGTTTTATCATGATATAGCAAGGGTGAGCATGAAAGTTTGCCCAAAGAAGTTTAAATACAACAATATAAGGATATATCATGATTGAAGAGGATGAATAATGGGCTTGCTATAATTCATCAATATAATTGAGAACTAGCACGAACAAATTTTTGACTGAACAAGTTTTAAACATGAACAAACATTTCTGAACCAACTGGTAATGAAGGTGATCAGCCTTTCATACCTGACTTATACATGCAAGATGTACAGAGTACAATTTTCATGGCAATCAGCAATGATTTAACCATAAGCTTGAATAAAACACTCTTATTAGAGTTAAGTAAGAACAAACTTGCCTGAACCGTTGATTACCGCAACGCAATTTATATCACTTTACCCGAAGACCTAATATTAATAATATAGATCTCCAATATTAGAATAATATCACAGTATAATATTGTTATATTTATATACACATAATAACCTAATCACACAACACATAAGCCTATCAGTCTATACAACACATAAGACTTAGTATCAAGTCAAACTATTTCAAATCGACTTAAAAGCCCACATATTCTATCATCCCGAGTTAAACTCGAGCCTAACCCTAACAATTATCACGGATAATTTTTTGATCGATCAAACATTTTTCTAGTGGTCGTAATAATTTTCAATAATTATTACCATTTATCATGATTTTCCAATCATTAAAACCGTATTTAACTAAATTAAATACCACATAATTCCTTAATCATTAATATTCATATATAAAATATTAATGAAAATCATTACATAATATTATAATATAATTATAATATCACAAAGTATTTTAATATCTTAAAATCATAATTATATGATTTTTAAACACTTAAATCTATTATCCGATAATTAATATTAATATTAAAATATTAATATTTTCATGCCAAAATATCAAAAGTTATATTTTATAACTTAAAATATTTTTATAACACTTAAATCATTTTTATATGATTTTAAAAACATTAATTCTATTTTTCCTTAATTTATTTAATATATTTATTAAATAAACTAATTACCATTAATAATAAATTATTAATGAAATTTATCATAAAATATTAAAAGTCATCAAAAATAACTTCAAATATTTTCTTTTACCATAATATTATTTTTCATGATTTTTCATGAATTAAAACTATTTTTAAATAATTTATTTAATATTATAATTAAATAAATACCTTTTATATTCAAAAATATTAAATATTTATGAAATATACTCAAAATAATTAAAAACTATTTTTCAAGCTTTAAAATAATTTTTCATAATTTATTTAGTATTTTTAATAATTAAAAACCATTTTTATCTATTTTTAATTCATTTTCCGGAAAATAGAAAATAAACTGTCACTAAAGGGCCCTATAGCGACAGAACCGTCGCTATAGGTGTTCTTCAAGTGTTCTTCACGATTTCGAAATTCTTGTCGATATAAAGTAAAGGTTGCTAGTTTGACTAGATTTTAATCTATGTTATTAATGTTTTCTGGGCCTGTAATTACTTTGATGTTGTAGTACTAATGTAGTACTACAATTATATACCAATTCCATGACCAAACAACAACATAACAACGAGATCTAAGCTTCCAAAATGATGTCGGACTGCTTCTTCAAATTCGGGTTTTCCAGTTTGAAGAAACGACCTTAAATACCTACTTTGATTCCTTATAACTTGATGATCGAGCAACTCTTATGAGATCTATCAATTACAGTTTGTAGCCAACATGTATTACTACAACTATAAAGCATAATAACACAAAAACATCACAGCATGAACAAGATATGGCCGGTCAAAGTAGGACACACTATTACACATTCTTAAAGTTTTTACGGGTTCGCGATTTAAAGCGAGATCGGTCAATGGGTTTTTGGCCAGCTTTATATCTTCATGATCTATAATAGATCTGGTCTGCGATTCTTTTGCATTCTTCAAGAACACATATCGGGATACATGTTACAAGTTTTAAACATCAAAACACTTAACACACACGGATCTATAAGATCGACATTTGACCTGAAAAAACACAATTTTCCGATTTCCGTTTTTTGAAAACTCTAAATTCGCAGCACTTTGATGTTATGGATCATGGATTTATCAACCCAGATCATCAATTGACACCTTATTACATATCTTTGAACAATCAATTACAACATTTAACAAGGAATTGAAGGATTTCAAAATTAGGGTTTTATACCTCTTTATGCTTTGATTTTAATCTAGGCTCTCCAATCTGTTTATGGATGATCTTGGAGCTGTTTCTAGGACTGATCCACTACTGATTTTCGTGGGTTTGTGAAAGAGAGAGAGTTGGTGAGAGCAAAATGCAAAATGGCTAAGTTTTTTGAACTTTCTCTCTCTAAATCTTATATATAATGCTTTGATTCATGCATGTTGCTTCAATTTCGGCTGAGTTGGGCTGATTTGCTAAGATTTCAAGTTGCAAAGTCAAAATATTTGGTAACCTACTAAAGTTATAGCAATTTTTGCAAGTTACATAATCAAATACACTAAAAGGGCATTTTGGTCATTATCTAATTATTTTTAATGGTATTCTTGGAATTGGCCAAACCCTTAGGGTTTAGGGTTTGTTAGGGTTTAGGGTTTGGAGCATTTAGGGTTTAAGTTTTAACCCTTAACTTCCAAATTAGTTTCTAACATTTTCCGAGTTTCGGTTTTTCAAAAATAAAAATTTAATATTTCTAAATTATAATTAGAATTTTCTAATTATATTAAAATTTCTTAATGACACTTTAAATCTTACTAATTAGGATTAATAATTCCTAATTAAAATTGTTAATTACGCAAGTAGGGTCAAAATGGTCACTATGGTTTTCAACCCACAATTTAGGGTTACTAAATAGAAAATAATTTTCTAATATAGAAATTAAATATTCGTAATTAGATTAAGGTTTTCTAATTACTTAACATTAAATTAGAATTAATATATCCTAATTAACATTAAAATATTCAATTAACACTTTCATTTTTCCTAATTATAAATTTGGGTTTCAAATCCATCATTAGGGTTCCTGACGGAAAAGTTTAAGTTCGATAATTTGAAGTTAGGGTTTGCTAATTAATTAAGCGTTACCCTAATTAATATTATAATAATAGCAGCAGAGCATTATAATTCTCCATTAATTTCCCAGATTAGGGCTTCAATTTATCAGAATCTGAAACTAGGGTTTTCAGATCAAGTATTAGGGTTTCAGATTTGGAATTAGGGTTTTGTAATCAATTTGTTAAGATTAACCCTAATTAATCTTATAGTTATTTACACTTATGCCATTAAGTTTCCGATTTAGGGTTTTAATTAGGTTTGGATTCCTGGGCCCCGAAATTAGGGTTTCCAGAACCGATTTCTAGGGTTTCTTATCAGACGTTAGGGTTTTCTAACTGAACATTGTTGTTCTTAATATATTCTTAGGGTTTGACACAGATATAATTTATCTGGTCAACCCTTGACCCTTAACCACATTCTCGTACGTAACATAACCACCATATTCACATAACTTAATCACATAAACACTTAATCCTGAATAATTCACCTATATCCTTCACCGAATTTTGAAATTCTCAAAATTCAATCCCAATAACATCAAACGCATACACTTATTTTCTATCTAGGTCTAATATTTGACCTTAAATCAATCATTTAAGATTTTAATAAATTGTCTAAATTCTCGGGTTGTCACATTAACCCCTCCTTCTAAGAATTTCGTCCCCGAAATTCACCTTACACCTTACACCGTGCACCAAATAGCTTACACCATTCACACATATCACATACTACCCAATACACCACTCACAAAGGTGAAAATTTGAAAACTGTGCTGAGGAATCGTATAGACTGTTTGTTTTTCATTTTCGCAAAGGTTTTATGGAAATTCATCCGCAAATCGTCATTACTTACGGACACAAAGGGTGATTAGCCCGATATGCCTATCTTGGCAATCTTTCTTTGGTCGAACAATTTTGTTCCTCTTATCCGCCTTAGGCGCACAAAATTTTACCTCAGTCTTATTTGATTCCACAACAAAACAATTTGGTTTGGGAAATTTCTTTCAATAAAAACATTTTTGAGAATGACGTCATGATGCCGCAGATCAGTATTTAACGGTTCAGCTTGAGAATTTCGTCATTTTGTGACTTTGTTATACTACATCATATCAGTAGTGGGTCAACGATCCTTAGATCACATCCAACACCAAGTAATTACGCATTGATAACTCCATCATTTTTTTTTATCATCTCTCGCACTGGTCACATGGTACATAAGTGATAAATAAAAAAACAATTTTTTTTTTAAAAGGCACACAGTGCGTATTTAGCTTGATGTCAAAAATTGAAGTTTAGCAAAGCTAGGGGTTTAGGAAAACCTAAATCTGCACTAATGATCATATGCTTAACAACCTATCTATTCTTATTATCCTTAACACTCCATTCACACAACTATACCCAGTTCATAAAACCACACTTATGAGTTCATAACCTGGCCACAATTATATGAGTTTACGAACTTACCCTAGTCTGACCTTTGGCGTCCGTTCGCTAAGGGGCTCATAAACATTTCATATAACTATGAGTCAAGAATGTCACATAAGTATGAGTTCTAAGAACTCGTACTTAATCCTATATTCTCTACCTATGACCTATTTATCTGTATATAACAACTAGCGTGACACAACATTTCAATTATTACCAATGCCACCAACTAAGTAGTTTTTACACCAAGTACAATTCCCCGCCCATACAAGAAATCATACAACTCAGTTGTTGACACGAGTCCTCATTGAAATCCCCACCTAATCTTAACCCCCATTCACAATACGAATTTCATTTAATCCGTATTCATAATCCTTTTCTGAATCTGTACCATTCACACAGCAATCATGCTTTAAACTTTTCAATCATCCGATTGATTCTTTCTGGTTGTCATAATTTTAACAGATCACGGGGTGATCTCATCGTATATATTACGATTCAATTCCATGTCTTTGATCGTTTTGTTTTACGATCTCCTATCCCTGCACTTTTGTTCACCACTTCTGTTCACCACTATTACCAGAGTTAGGGAACTCTGTATCTTAACAACTTACCGAGATTCATCTTTGAATCTTACCGACCAACTAACTCTATGTGAGTTAGATCTTATCCTAATCACTGTGGTTATTGGTCTCGGGTATTCCTACCTAAGCTTCATAACCAACAGCTTTGATACCAACTCAGAAGGCCCTCTCGAATCCCAAATTTCAAATCGTCACTTTGATTCGGTTTGCTAATCATTCTATTACTGTTTGCGGAAGATATAAACATAAATTGTTTATACATTACATTACACACTATTCCCCAAGGTCGAGTAACCTTAACTTATACACATTTCATAAACTATTTATTACATAACAATATTTATCACAATACGCTATTACAAACTAGCTGCACTTTATAACCCAAGCTGAACTTGGCTTTAATCGTTTCCTGTATCCGAACGCTTTCGTCTTATCTGCAATGTTTTATCATGATATAGCAAGGGTGAGCATGAAAGTTTCCCAGCAAGTTTAAATACAACAATATAAGGATATATCATGATTGAAGAGGATGAATAATGGGCTTGCTATAATTCATCAATATAATTGAGAACTAGCACGAACAAATTTTTGACTGAACAAGTTTTAAACATGAACAAACATTTCTGAACCAACTGGTAATGAAGGTGATCAGCCTTTCATACCTGACTTATACATGCAAGATGTACAGAGTACAATTTTCATGGCAATCAGCAATGATTTAACCATAAGCTTGAATAAAACACTCTTATTAGAGTTAAGTAAGAACAAACTTGCACGAGCACTGCTGATTACCGCAACGCAATTTATATCACTTTACCCGAAGACCTAATATTAATAATATAGATCTCCAATATTAGAATAATATCACAGTATAATATTGTTATATTTATATACACATAATAACCTAATCACACAACACATAAGCCTATCAGTCTATACAACACATAAGACTTAGTATCAAGTCAAACTATTTCAGTCTGACTTAAAACTGACACAATTCTATCATCCCGAGTTAAACTCGAGCCTAACCCTTAACAATTATCACAGATAATTTTTTGATCAGTCAAACATTTTTCCTAGGGTCGTAATAATTTTCGAATAATTATTACCATTTATCATGATTTTCCAATCATTAAAACCGTATTTAACTAAATTAAATACCACATAATTCCTTAATCATTAATATTCATATATAAAATATTAATGAAAATCATTACATAATATTATAATATAATTATAATATCACAAAGTATTTTTAATATCTTAAAATCATAATTATATGATTTTTAAACACTTAAATCTATTATCCGATAATTAATATTAATATTAAAATATTAATATTTTCATGCCAAAATATCAAAAGTTATATTTTATAACTTAAAATATTTTATAACACTTAAATCATTTTTATATGATTTTAAAAACATTAATTCTATTTTTCCTTAATTTATTTAATATATTTATTAAATAAACTAATTACCATTAATAATAAATTATTAATGAAATTTATCATAAAATATTAAAAGTCATCAAAAATAACTTCAAATATTTTCTTTTACCATAATATTATTTTTTCATGATTTTTCATGAATTAAAACTATTTTTAAATAATTTATTTAATATTATAATTAAATAAATACCTTTTATATTCAAAAATATTAAATATTTATGAAATATACTCAAAATAATTAAAAACTATTTTTCAAGCTTTAAAATAATTTTTCATAATTTATTTAGTATTTTAATAATTAAAACCATTTTATCTATTTTTAATTCATTTTAGGAAAATAGAAAATAAATCATCACTAAAGGGCCCTATAGCGCGAGCGAACTGCATTATAGGTGTTCTTCAAGTGTTCTTCACGATTTCCAGAATTCTTGTCAGACATAAAGGTTGCTAGTTTGACTAGATTTTAATCTATGCTATTAATGTTTTCTGGGCCTGTAATTACTTTGATGTTGTAGTACTAATGTAGTACTACAATTATATACCAATTCCATGACAAAACAACAACATAACAACGAGATCTAAGCTTCCAAAAATGATGTCAGACCTGTTCTTCAAATTCTGGGTTTTCCAGATTTGAAGAACAGCCTTAGGTACCTACTTTGATTCCTTATAACTTGATGATCGAGCAACTCTTATGAGATCTATCAATTACAGTTTGTAGACAACATGTATTACTACAACTATAAAGCATAATAACACAAAAACATCACAACATGAACAAGATATGTCCCATCAAGTAGGACACGGACCTTTATTCTTAAAGTTTTACGGGTTCATGATTTAGGCGGATCGGTCAATGGGTTTTTGTGGTTTATATCTTCACGATCTATAATAGATCTGGGTCTGATTCTTTTTGCACCTTCAAGAACACATATCAGGATACATGTTAAATATTCGTAATTAGATTAAGGTTTTCTAATTACTTAACATTAAATTAGAATTAATATATCATAATTAACATTAAAATATTCAATTAACACTTTCATTTTTCTAATTATAAATTTGGGTTTCAAATCCATCATTAGGGTTCTGACGGAAAAAGTTTAAGTTCGATAATTTGAAATTAGGGTTTGCTAATTAATTAAGCGTTACCTAAATTAATATTATAATAATAGCGATGAGCATTATAATTCTCCATTAATTTCCCGAGATTAGGGCTTCATTTATCGAATCAAACTAGGGTTTTCAGATCAAGTATTAGGGTTTCAGATTTGGAATTAGGGTTTTGTAATCAATTTGTTAAGATTAACCCTAATTAATCTTATAGTTATTTACACTTATGCCATTAAGTTTCCGATTTAGGGTTTCATGCACCGAATTAGGGTTTCGGACCCGGAACTGAAATTAAGGTTTCCAAAACCGATTTCTAGGGTTTCTTATCAGACGTTAGGGTTTTCTAACTGAACATTGTTGTTCTTAATATATTCTTAGGGTTTGACACAGATATAATTTATCTGGTCAACCCTTGACCCTTAACCACATTCTGTACACAGAACATAACCATATTCACATAACTTAATCACATAAACACTTAATCCTGAATAATTCACCTATATCCTTCACCGAATTTTGAAATTCTCAAAATTCAATCCCAATAACATCAAACGCATACACTTGTTTTCTATCTAGGTCTAATATTTGACCTTAAATCAATCATTTAAGATTTTAATAAATTGTCTAAATTCTCGGGTTGTCACAGTTGTCATGTTAACAAAAGTAATTGAATTGGAACTAAAATTTTCCTTATAAGAAGTTTGTTATTTGATTATCTTGAACTGTGATTGGTTAGAATGGTTAACAAGCACACGCACACAACATGGGTGATGACAGGTTTGGGTTGACTAATTGGTTAGAGTTATGGATTTTGAATTGATTGGATATATTGTTTTAGTACCAATGGTATCTTTGAGGCCTGTTGCTATATATCATACTGATTTATTATTCGGTTCGTAGGTATATTAGGAAGTAGATTATGCATATGCATTCATTTAGTTGAGTTATTTTGTTTATTATTAGTTCTTTTGTGTTTTTGCTTGAGGACAAGCAAAGGTTTAAGTTTGGGGGTATTTGATGAGTGAATTTTATACACATGAATTGGATACATTCAGGCTTAATTTATTGTTGTTCTCAAGTCTTCTAGATTATTTTTAAGTGTTTATGTCTATTCAAGCATGTTTTATGTTGTTTTGCAGGAATTGGGACAAAAGTTACATGGATCGACCTTCGGGGTGGCTAGATTCGCGTTTTCGGCATGCCATTTACACAGCAGTCACTTCAGAGCCAATTTGAGTATTTCTATAGACCTTATTTCTAAACACTCAAAGAACAAAAGTTGTAGATCTACTTTTCCTCTTTTCGGAACATCTTTAATCATCAAAATCGGAGTTCGTACGAAGACGTTATGGCCATTTTCCCAAAGGATGTCGGAGCAAAAAATGTCAGAACTTGTAACAGCGCCGGGGCGCTATTCTTAGTTCATTTCACAGCGCCGGGGCGCTATAAGGCAGTGTCTGAGCATCAAGCCTAGCGCTGGGGCACTGGGGAAGAGGTTGGGTGCAGCCTGGACGCGTTTTGGGCGAATTTTGACACCTTTTTGACTCCAAATTGGAATGGGTTTGTTCCTAAACTAAAAATTGGACTTGTAACCTATAAATACATGATGTAAGACATAAAATAAAAGGAGATTACATAGATTAGACTAGATTAAACACTCCTTTAGATTAGAACATAACCCTAGTTCTTATTAGTTTCGGAGATTGAAGCAACTTGGAGACCATTGAAGATTCAAAGCAGGAGCGAAAGAGGAGTCTCAAGGCTACTGACAATAGATTATATTCTCTTCTCTTCTCTTACTTTTATCTTTTAATGTCTATTCAATTGTGGATTCTTGATTTTAATTCATTAATTATGAACTAACTCTTTCATTAAGATTTCAATTGAACTTTTTATGATTATGAATTGATTATTTGATTTATTCTAATTATTTATGTTGAAGTGAATTGTTCATCTTGCTTTGTGCTTATTGATTAATTATCTTATCAGTAATTACCTTATTACTCTAGAAGGAATTGAGAAAGGAATTCTAGGGTTAGAACTGGGCATGGTGACATGTGACTTAGTTATTTGCACAGTGAATAATTAGGTTTGTGAATAGAATGAGAATATCTATTTGCCGCATGTAACACATAAGGAATTGGGATTGTAACAAGTTTAATTCAATTGTTTTGCATAGAGATATAGCAAAATTAATCTGGGTTAAATAGAAGGAAATTGATCACTCAAGAGAGGGCTTTTGGCATTTGAGAATTCCTGTTAACAATTCAGTAGACATAATAATTTGGATAATTGGATAATTGGTTTATAGTTCATCATTGGGGATATTGGAGTCTTAGCCTTTATTTATTTGAATTCATTTATAAAGTAACCTAGTTTTAATTAGTTAATTTAGTTTTCTTAATTAGAAAATTCACAATTTGCTATTGTTTAAATAAAATTGATTTGGTTAAGAGTTAGTAATTGGTAATTTTTATTAAATAATTCCTCGTAGGAATGATACTCTACTTTCACTTTATTACTTGTTGACCGTGTATACTTGCACGTATTCATTGATTGCGAAATCGATCAACAATAATCATACCGAGTCCATCTATGCACGTAAGCCAAAGATGACTTTCATCACAATATAAGCATGAGGATGATGACAATGACATAATAATTCAATAAAACAAGTTCAAGAATAAATTTTAAAGATTTATAAGTCAATTTATCCTAAAATCAATAACGTCTAAATTGTGAACATGATACTGCTTTGTGGAGTAAAATTCAAGAATGCTCAGAAGAATATTTCCATGAGAAGATACTAGATGAAGCGCAAATATCTAGGATATTCTACTAATTTCATAGAGTATAGAAGTCAAAACTTTAACCAACTAAGTATAATAGAATATATAAAACTGCAAATGAATTTTTGCCCGCCATGCGGTAATCCATGTAAACAGATCATTTCCACAATTTAATAAGGAATAAATACGAAGGATCATTCACCATGCATGTGATAATCCATATAGAGAGGTTATTCCAACAGAATATTAAAGAATGGAATAACAAAAGAATTCACCAGGCATACGATAGACCGTACAGACAGGTTATTCCCAACCGGATAATAAAGAATGGAACCAAGTCATGCGTAATCCGCACAGACAGGATATTCCAACATAATAATAAAGAATGGAACCAGGTCATGCGTAATTCGCACAGACAAGATATTCCAATAGAATAATAAAGAATGGAACTAGGTCATGCGTAATCCGCACAGACAGGATATTCCAACAAAATAATAAAGAATGGAATAACAACAGAATTCACCAGGCATGCGATAGACCGCACAGATAGGTTATTCCAACAGAATAATAAAGAATGGAATAATAGAAGAATTTCACCATGTATGCGGTACTTCGCATAAACAGGTTATTCCAACATAATAATAAAGAATGGAATAACAACCCTTACGAGTATTGAAAGAAAATAACTCTCTTCATGAATACGAAAGAATAATACTCCTTACCTTAGAAGAAAACTGGATTCTGGAATAGTGAGGTAGTAGACTTCTCTTCTTCTTTCTCTCTATAATTTTTCTCTATAATAATTGCTCTAAAGCTTTAGTGAATTGGTGAGAAATGAAGGAAGAATGAGCTTCTATTTATAGGAAAATATAGTTTCGATAATTGCACATTTTGGGGCTCGAAATATTACAGTACAATACCTTTAACTTTGCTTTCATTTTTAATTTAGTCCGGCAGGTATTATCAAACTTGCACCACCTCCCCTAATAGTAAATCATGTGAATTAATAGTTCATTCATGTGTCTCAATAGTATAATCATGTGAAAAAACTAATTACAGTATAGTACCTTCAACTATACCTCCATCTTTAATTTAGTCATGCAAGTATTATCAATCTTGCACCAACTCCCCTAATAGTACATGAATGTGAATCAATAGTACACACATGTGAACAAATAGTTATATGCATGTGAATTAATAGTAATTAATTGCTCATTTATCCGATTAATTACCCGATAACTTCCAGACATCAATTATTATCGAAATAAATGCCGATTTCCACTAACACTAATAATTCCTACACAATGGAACTATCAATTTCATCTTTAATCAACACAAACTTATTCATCATTAATATTATAATTCACAATATTTAACAATCAGGTCGTTCCCAGGAAAAAGGGGGCTTTCCAATAAGGATTTCTCCCTATTGGCACGCAATTAGGTGACCAAACCTCTCATTGACAGAACTTCTAGACATTGTTAATATTGCAAATAATAATATGAATAACTTTGTCGTCTCAATTATTGATTTAATAATATATCATATTTTGCGATGATAATCTTTGTGACAATAAGCTCGAATCAATAATATGAGAGATATGATGCAAAGAATTCTCAGTAGCAATAATTGAGTATAACTGAGTGACTTTTCACGTAAGCATCAATAATCAATACCGTGTGCTACTATGTAACCACGCGTATTACTGTACTTTTATTACCGGGTAGTTCAACAGTTTAACGGTAAAACTTCCGTCGTTATTTTTATAAAAAGATAATTATGTCATTTTCTAACTACGACAATACTTCCGTTGTGTGGTCCACCAATGATTGTGCCATCGTACGAATATTTCCTGTTAAAACGAATATTCCCCGACTAATCGAATATTATATAACCACTTGCTTACTTTGCAAAATTTGTAAATATTACCCACAACTATAACATTATATTATATACACACCATAATATTCAAAAATATATTTCAAGAGAAATTAATCTTTATTCATAAAAGTTGGGGTCCTACAGTCATGACTTTCATAGACATACAGGAAGCTCCTTTCTATGAGAGAGTTTTAGCTAGTATTGGCAAACCATTCTTTGAAATGATCAAGCACAGAGAGATGGCTGAGATGGGATTGAAGTCACGTAAGATTCAAGACCTAGCCGCTCTTAAAGCAATTGCTGAACACATCTAGTCCAGATCTTATGGAAACAACCCCTGGAGGGTCCATAAAAAGAAAGAGGAGGATGTTTCCGTGATACTACAAGGTCAGAAAGGTAGTCAGAGCCTGCCTATACAGAGGAGAAACTACTCCCCTTTCCAAGCACATTCTTCAAACCCTCCATTGCCTAAAA
Organism: Panax ginseng; assembly: GCA_020205605.1. Lineage (NCBI taxonomy): Eukaryota > Viridiplantae > Streptophyta > Magnoliopsida > Apiales > Araliaceae > Panax > Panax ginseng. Next base: position 48,046,565 of record CM035149.1, on the reverse strand, counting down.
GTGGAGAAGTAAAGCGCCCTCGAACGTTCACACCCTTAGGGGACTCGCTCGAGAATATTCTTGTTCTTCTGACTACTCAGAAGAAAATCACACGTCTTCTTCCACCAGCCAACCCTAATGGGAAGGGTTTTGATGCTACTCGAAAGTGTGCTTATCATGTCGGGGCACCAGGACATGATACTCAAGATTGTTGGTCCTTGAAACACAAGATCCAAGATTTAATAGACAACGGAGAGATCATGGTCACCAAACCAGATCAACCTCATGTGCAAGACAACCCTCTTCCTCAACACAAAGAAGAAGAGGTCAACATGATCAGTTGTAGCGCTGGACAGAGTTCCAGTTTTAATGGAGAATCATCCCAGACAATCAAAAATGGTGCAGACAGATGGGATTATGCAAAGTTCCAATTTTCTATGAAACAAAAAATGAAAGCTCTTTGCAAGCAAATTGAGCAATTGGCAGAACTGGTGACCCATCAGCATCAAGTCACACGCCAATTAGTTAGCCATGAGCATGCTTATCTCCTGCCTTTTGTTATGAATGCTCCACCCTTACCTTCAGAAAGCGAAGCTATGGAGGATAAGGTTGCAAAGAGAGCAAATGCTAAAGCCCGTCGGGATTTTACCAATCAAAGGGAATTTACCTATCTTGGCCAATCTATGGAGGAGATATTTCAAATGCTTATCAACGAAGGAAGAATTACCTCCCTTCTGCCTCCAATTAATCCCCGTTCAAGACGGTTCAACTCCGATGGAGTATGTCAATATCATTCACATTCTCGCGGTCACAGCACAAAAGAATGTTGGGCACTCCACCATCTCATTCAAAATCTCATTGATAGCGGTGTCCTGCAGCTGGTAGACGATGACACTGTGCAACTTGAGAGTGGGAATACATGTCCTACCAAATGGAAGGGATCAGTAGAAGTTATATCCGACGAGGATAATGAGACTGTCAAAGCATTTCCCATACAAGCAATTCAACTCAAAGGAGCTAACAATCCTTTGAAAATGGCCGCACTAGAGCCAATTTCTTTATATTGCAGACCACAATATCATGTTGTTAGCTTACACAATGTTCCATGGAATTATGGAAAAGTTGAAGGATCCTCGTCTCATACTACTGCTACAGTGTCGAAGGAAAATCCACTGTATCTTCCTCAGAGGATGATGAAGCCCGCCATCAGAGCAAAGGGGAAGATTCCCATAGAGAAGATTGAAAAATTCCTCCGCACTATGGGTCATAATGAAGCCAATGTGGTTTTAATCTTAAGAGAAGTTCCACATCAGGTATTAATACTGGACTTGATTTTCTCTTCCGAGGAGCACCGGAAGATCTTGTTAAAGGTTTTAGAAGAAGCCTACTTACCAAAATTAGTGGATGTAGAAAAATTTCAACATATGATTGATCACATTTTCAACAACAATGTGATATCCTTCACTGATGACGACATACCTCCCGAAGGGACCGGTCATTACAAGCCACTGCACATCGTAGTGTTGTCCTACGGATATATGTTAGTTGGAGTGTTGATAGATGGAGGCTCATCTCTGAATATCTATCCTTATGCCACCTTGGTAAAGATGAATGTCAATCTCAAAAGGATCCAAAGCAGCAATACGGTGATCAAAGCTTTTGATGGATCCCGACAAAATTCTGTCGGAAAGATTGAGCTTTCAATTGAGATTGGTCCAAATACATTCAATGTATCTTTCCATGTCCTCAAGATAGACTCAAGATACAACCTGCTATTGGGGAGACCATGGATACACATGGCTGGAGTCGTTCCCTCTACATTACATCAACAAATCAAATACATTGTCAACAACAGTCTAGTCATTATCAACGCTGAGTCGAAATGTCCTGAGAAAGGCAGTCTACCAATTATCAGCTTCAATTTAGAAGTTGAGCCGGCCAGTTTTTATACTTTGGAAGTGAGTAACACTCAATATCAACCTATTGGAATACCACTTCTCGTACCCAAGATTTCTGCCGAGGTTATGTCGGCTACACAAGAAATGATGTCATTGGGTTATCAGCCTAGACAAGGACTTGGTAAAGATCAACAGGGTATTAAGAACCCTATTCAAATGTCCAGTAAAACTAGGATAGCCGGACTAGGCTATTCTGCTAATTCCCATCATAAGAATCCGCACAAACACAAGCAGGTTCCTCAAGCATCCGCCAAACAGCGATTTATTCCATCTGCACCACATGAGCTGATACAGTCTCCAGTGAAGATGCCAGCCCATGTTATGGCTAGCTGTTTCCCAAGCCAGTACCATTCAAAGAGAAAGAGGTGTTGATTCCTGATCCCGAAGTGGAAGAAAGGGAGCTGAAACGTAAACATGACATCGCCTTGATGATGTCAATCATACGTATTATTGTTCGTGATGAGCATACAAACAGATATACCCCAGATGATGATTGCCCAGATGTCATGGTTATCATTCGGGAGAAGGAGGACAATGACAATCCCTCCATCATTGCAGTCCATCAGGATTTTGCCCTCGACAATTGAAACAGCACTGCATGCATTGGTCGAAGCGAGTAAAACGGGCAGAAAAATCTCTCTGCCCTGAAGATAACTTTAATTGCTTACTTTTTTATACAGTATTAGCAGTTATTTTATCAGTACATGCTAACACTTTTGTATGATTAAATAGTTTCATATATTAAGTGAAAGCATCTTTTAATTTCAGGACTCTAAATTTAGATGTGTCTGTACTTGCTGGTGATGTGCCTTCTCTCCACAAGGGCTGTAACTTTGATACAAAGTTTGACTTAGACTTGATGGAAATACAAGAGGACATTGAGACACCTCAGGAGATTAAGGAATGGGTCACAGACAAACCTAAACCCAACCTTGACCAAACCACTTCTTTCAATCTTGGAACCTTAGAAAACCTTAAGCTAATCCAGATTGGTTCAGACCTCACCCTAAACCAACGGAATGACATGGTTGTGCTATTAACCCAATTCCAGGATGTGTTTTCATGGTCTCATGATGACATGGTGGGTTTGTCCACTGACATTGTTCTTCATCGCCTTCCCATTAAAGAAGGATTCAAGCCAGTTAGGCAGAAGCTCAAGCGATTAAAACCTGAGTGGAGTTTAAAAGTCAAAGAAGAAATTGTGAAACAATTTCAAGCTGGCATTATCATGGTGTCTACATATCCAGAGTAGATATCCAATATTATTCCCGTACCTAAACCAGGAGGAAAGGTACGAGTTTGCGTGGATTATCGGGATCTAAACAAAGCTTGCCTTAAAGATAGTTTTCCCGTACCTTTTATCCACATTCTCATTGACAATATTGCTCAGTACGGCATGTACTCCTTTGTGGATTGCTTCGTGGGGTACCATCAAATTATGGTTGCCGAGGAAGACCGTGAGAAAACTGCTTTCATCAGGCCTTGGGGAACATTTTGCTACAGACGATTGTCATTCAGCCTCATCAATGCCAGGGAAACCTACCAGCGAGCTATGATGGCTCTTTTCCACGATTTAATGCACAAAGAGATAGAGATCTATGTGGATGACATCATCATCAAATCCCGAAGGGAGGAAGACCACTTAGACCATCTCAGAAAGTTATTCAACAGGTTGCGTAAGTACAACTTGAAGTTGAATTCAGCCAAGTGCGTCTTTGGTGTCAAATTAGGCAAGTTGCTAGGTTTCCTAGTCAGCCACAAAGGGATTGATTTGGATCCTACCAAAATCCAGGCCATCAAGGAAATTCCCATTTCTCAAACAGAGAAGGAAATACGGGGATTTTTGGGAAGAATCAACTTCATTAGCAGGTTTATATCTCAACTCACAGCAACCTATGAGCCCATCTTCAAGCTATTAAGGAAGAACTCCTCTATGAAATGGTACGATGAGTGTCAGAAAGCCTTCCTTACTGTTAAAGAGCAATTGGTTAACGCTCCTGTTTTGGTACCTCCCAGGGATGATGTTCCCATATTCATGTACCTGTCCATTAATGACAATGCCATGGGCTGCATGCTGGGGCAAAAAGACGATAGAGGCCAAGAACGAGCTATCTATTACCTCAGTAAAAGATTTAGCATCAGTGAACACAAGTACACTTTGATTGAGATAACTTGTTGTGCTTTGGCATGGGCTTCCATAAGGTTACAACATTACCTCCATGGTCACACAACCCATCTCATATCCCGTGTGGATCCTATCAAGTATGTGTTCAGTAAGCCCATACTAAATTGTTGATTGTCCAGATGGCAGTTAATCCTACAGTAATTTGACATCTTCTATGTGATGCAAAAGTCTGTCAAAGGTTAAGGAATTGCGGATCAACTGGCCGCCGCACCTGCAGGGGATTACAAACCCTTGGAAATATACTTCCCCGATGAAAGGGTAATGGCAGTTCAGCAACACCATCAGTACGATGCATTCCACACATGGAAAATGTATTTTGATGGAGCTGTTAACGCAGAAGACTCGAGGCGGAGCGCTTCTAGTATCTCGTACGGGGAGCGGTATCCGTCAGCCAAAATTGTAGTTTGTCAGCACCAATAACACAACTGAGTATGAAGGCTGTATCATGGGGCTAAAACTTGCTCGTTCAATGGGAATCAGATGGTTAACTGTCTTGTGGGATTCCGAATTGGTAATCAAGTAATCCACAGGAATCTATCAAACCAAAGAATTACATTTGCTGCCTTACCATCGGCAAGTTTTACAAATGGCTTTGGAGTTTGAAGAAATTTCCTTTCTACACATTCCTCGCAATAGGAATGATTTTGTGGATGCACTAGCAATGTTGGCCTCCTTGATTCACATGCCTGACATGGAAAACATGCCAAGCATCACGTTTGCCCTACAAAAAGCCCTAGCTTATGGGAACTACGTTGGAGAAGTATTGGATGAGCTACCTCCCATCCACAACCCTTGGTATCAGCATATCAAGGAGTATCTGCAAGATGGATCTACACCAGCTGAGGCGAGCCTAACTGAGAAGAGGCATCCATCGACTTGCTATGAATTTCTACCTAAGTGGAGATGCACTCTATAAGAGAGATGCAGGATTAGGTCTCCTTAAATGTCTGGACAAAGACCAAGCTCAGAGGCTCATGGATGAAATCCATGGTGGAGTATGTGGCCCACACATGACCGGCCCCTTACTTGTCAAGAAAATCCTCAGAACAGGGAATTATTGGCTAACACTCAAAGCTAATTGTGATGATCACGTCAAGAGGTGCTATTAATGCCAAATTCATGGGAATGCTATCCACACCCCTCCAAGGGAACTCCACAATATGAGTTTTCCATGGCCCTTCTAAATGTGGGGAATGGACGTGATCAGGCCCATCGAGCCCAAAGCCAATAATGGACATCGATTTATATTCACCATGATCGATTACTTCACCAAGTGGGTAGAAGAAGCCTCCTTCCGCAAGGTTACAAAAGAAGTAATCATTGCTTTTATCGGAAATAATGTAGTCTATCGTTATGGACAACCAGAGGTCATTGTGTCAGACAATGCTAAAAACCTCAACAACAAAATGATGGAGGCGTTATGTAGTAAATTCCACATCAAACACCTTAACTCCGTCATCTATCGTCATATATCATGAAGATCATGCAGAAAATATCCACCAATCACAAAGGATGGCCTGACCTCTTGCCTCTACTTTATTAGCCTACAGAACTTCCATGTGTACTTCCACTGGGGCAACCCCCTACTCATTAGCCTATGGGATGGAAGAAATGCTCCCCATAGAGGTGGAAACGGAATCCCTCAGAGTGTTGATTGATGCTCAGTTGGAGGAAGACCAATGGGTACAAGACAGGTATCACCAATTATCTCTGATAGACGAAAGGCAAACCACGATAATCTTCCATGGTCAATTATATCAGCAAAGGATCGCACGATCCTACAACAGAAAAGTCCGACTACGGAAATTCAAACAACATGACTTGGTTTCGAAGAAGATCATTGACAACCAAGATCAATCTAAGGGAAAATTCGCTCCTAACTGGGAAGGCCCGTTTGTTGTCAATGAGGTATTGACAGGAGGTGCTCTCAGACTACAGGAAATGGATGGCGATGAATTTCCACAGCTTATCAACTCGGACACCGTGAAATGGTACTATGTCTAAAGTTACCATCAAGCAAACATCCTGGTATTTTTAGCCCTCTTTTTACAAACTCTTCTGCCCCTCAGGGGAACATACACTTCAAACCAGCAGCCTGGTTTCACCTTACTTCAAACCAGCAGCCTGGTTTCCCTTCACTTTGAACCAGCAGCCTGGTTTCACCTCATTTCAAACCTTCCATACAATTTCGGTTATCCTACACACAGGATTGAACCTTTCACACCTGCAGTTTATCCTAAATACGGGATTAAACTTTTCTACGCTTGCAGTTTATCCTGAAAACAGGATCAAACTTTTTCCACACCTGTAGTTTGTCCCCATTATGGGATCAAACTTTCTTCTCCCATGATATAGCTGCATGCAGATTTCACACTTCTCTTTGGCTGCGATTCATCTTGAGGGGCGAACTACTTCAACCCGATCTCCCTGATACACGGCAGTACATAGGCAACCATATTCTATATGGCCCAGTCGCAATAAACAAAGAACAACAAAAAACATTTCTGCCCTTTCTCTACAAAAATAAAAACAATAAAAACATTTCTACACCCATATGCCTTTACATTCAGCGTTGAACCTCTTACACCAGGTTCGAACTACGCAGACTTGATCTCCTCTTTAATAAGAGTACGTAGGCAGCCATTTATGGTTCAGTCTAACCCCTACCAGAACAAAAATATTTGTCACACGGTACTGGGATCAACCTTTAATCCACAACATTTCATCGACTTCAGATCAAGGGGATGGAATTACCCAAGCTCTCCTCATAAATAGGAGATTCGGTGACCATCTAAGCTGCGGTTGTGCCTCAAAGAGCAATACCAATCCATAAAAGATGGAATTAATTAGGCTTCTCACAAATAGAAGTATTGGTGACCATCTGTGGTACGGTCAATCTCAGAGAGGAAAAGTGACACTCCTCTCCATATTTCCATACAGAAACCAGTCCCAAGACACCAAAGATGGTAGGGATATATACAGATCAATGATCCGTTCTGAGAGATCCGGCGATGGCTCAATGTCCACATATCAAGGATAAGTTCGAATGCATCAAGATAACAAGCCACAAAGAAACAGTAAATATCAAGCAAATATCATGGCACAACTGAAAGGGAAGTAAATCAAAATATATTTCTCTGCAATATATAATACTGTTTGATATATACATCTGTGTTGTACATGAAAAAATGGCTGAGCTAGTATGTGCAGGAAAATACAAAGCTATCTACGGATTCGTGTCTATGCGGACTATCAAATCTAACATAGCATCCCTCTTCGAAGAAGGAGGTAAAGCTGCAAGCTCCTGCCCAAGGGTATCTACACGAGCCAGCAGATCTGAGGCTGACTGCATGATGGCATGATGCTCATCTATGTATGCACTCATATTGGCAAGAATGTCAGTTGTCTGGGATCTCACGGAAGTACTATCTGCAATGGCCACATCCCTAGCAGATAGGGCAGCATCCCTCTTTACAATCACTGTATCTCTGGCTGATTTAGCCTCATCCCTCTCTAACAGAGCGGCGTCTCTCCCATTAAGAGCAGTCAACATCGTGACCCTAGCCTGATCTCTCTCATAAGTCATCAGATGTAGGCTCTGCTCCAAATATTGTGCTAAATACTGAGTAACAGTGGCACTTGGGGTGGGAGAATCCATCACATATGCTGGAAGCCCAGCAGTCAAGTCCCCATCGATGGGAATGTCAGCCTCCTCCATAGGCTCCACATCGTGGGACTCAATATCCTGCACTGTGGATACTACCATAGTCGATGCAGTCTCTGTCTCCATCCATGCTGAATACTCTGCAGAATAACCAGGGTGACTGATAGAAAACTCAGCTAGCTCTCGCTGATCCCAACATGCATATAACCTGGATCTGTTTGCTGATGATAGGTGTCGAGAAGCAAAGCGTTGACTCACTGCCCCATCAAATGGATGGAAATCCTGAAACTGGTCGAACTGACATATCACGGCCAATGGGTGGTAGGTGTTCATCCCTCTCAAACCAGCTAGAGGAAGATAATCCATGCCCGGAGCATGAGTAATGAAGTTGTAGGGTGAGTAATGAAGTTAGTATTCGCTATATCCATGCATGAGTAATGAAGTTAGTATTCGCTATACTAACAGATCAGAAGCCTAGAATCCAAATTGTTCAAAGTGAGGTATAAAGCTAATCCTAGAATATGATCTTTGATCTGTTGTTAGATGTTAGTTTTTAGTGTTAAAATATGTGGTTTATGGTGTAAATAGATGATCTGGGTTGCTAGATGTTAGATCCATAACATCTAGAGGCTCGGATTTGAAGTTTTCAAAAATCTGGAAAAATATTTTTTTGTTGTCTGACAACCAAATGTCAGGTCAGGTATATCTCTTTCTGTTTATGGTTTTTGTGTTTTGAAGGTTGATATATGTAATATGTCATGAGATCTGTGATTTGGAACTCATAGAAGGACCAGATCATGCATAGATTAATAGATATTGTTGGTCAAAGGTCGTTGATCGACCATGACTGGACAAATCTGGGCAGCGCAGATCGTGTCTGACAAGTTTTTATGGCTCCAGATCTGACAGTGTTTTGATGTTTTGTTATGGTTTTTGAATCTAAGTTGTAGTATGTTATGTGCATTATGGGTACATGCTTTTAGATCCCTTAAATCATAAATATATTGAACACAGTGGAAGGTCAAACCAGACTACTCGTTCACGAAATCTATTTCCTGGAAATTCCAGAAAACTTAAGAACACTACTTTTGTCAGGGTTTGACCGAGCATTAGCTTCTTGATTTGTTGTTGTTATGTGTGTTTTATACAATAGATCTATTCACCTACATGTTAGCTACACACTAAAACTTTTAGATCACAAAAACATCATATAGAGTGCAAGTTGTAGAAGCCCAAATGTGGCCACTCGAACTGTTCTTCATTTTTGGGCAAACCCAGAAATGAAGAATAGCTCTGACAAGCCACTTTGGACGATCAGATCTTCTTGGTTATGTGTTGTATGATCATGTTTCTTATTGGATCATGTAGTCTTACACTAGCACTACAAGATCTGACTAACAGCATGCCCAGAAATTTTAAGATCTAAGATCTACGCTTGGTCAAACTTGTTACCTTAATAACTGACATGAATGTTCTAGGTTTGATGAAGAACATGAAGAACACCTATAGCGACGGTTATGTCGCTTTAGGCAGTCTTTAGCGACCGTTTCTTTATAAAATTATTATTTTTATTAAATAATTAGAAAATTAGTTTTTAATTATGAAAAATACATAATAAATTCCTAAAAATTATTTTAAAGCCTAAAAATTAGTTTTTAATAATTTTGAATATATTTCATTAATATTTAATATTTTTGAAATATTAATGGTATTTAATTTATTTAATTATAATATTAAATAAATTTTTAAAAAATGATTTTAATACTTGAAAAATCATTTGAAATTATATTATGGTATAAGAAAATATTTTAAGTTATTTTTAATGATTTTTAATATTTTGTGATGAATTTCATTAACAAATTAATATTAATGATAATTAATTTATTTAATGAATATATTAAATAAATTGTGGAAAAATAAAATTAATGATTTAAAAATCATATAAAAATTATTTAAGTATTATAAAAATATTTTAAGTTATAAAATATAACTTTTGATATTTTGTCATGAAAAATATTAATATTTAATAATAATGATATTAGACTTATTTAATATTTATATTAAATAAATTAGTTTAAAAATGATTTTAATATTATAAAAATCATTTTAAATGAAAATAAAATGTTTAAAAATATTTTAAGTTATAAAATATAACTTTTAATATTTAAAGGATAATTTCATTAATAATTTAATATTAATGATATTAAATTTATTTAATAATTATATTAAATAAATAGTTTAAAAATAGTTTTATTAATCATTTAAAAAGGATATAAATGAATTAAAAATATTTTAAGTTATAATTAATGACTTTTAATATTTTGATAAATAGTACATTAATATTTAAATATTAATGGTAATTATTTAAAAATGATTTTAAATGTTTTAAAAATCATTTAAGGGTAATAGTAGAACTTTAAAAATATGTTAAGTTATTATAAATAATTATGATATTTTTGCAATGGTTTCAATAATACTTTAATATTAATTAAATATTAATGATAATAAAATTATTTAATATTTAAATCATTTAATAATATTTCTGGTGTTTTAAAAATCATGATAAATTATAATGATTAATTAAAAATTATTATAAGTCATTTAAAAATAATATGACTGATACTTACATATATTGAACTACAGGACAGAGTCTTAGACTCGATAATTACCCGATAAAGGGGTCAGATAATCGCAAATTTATTTAAACGATCCGACTTAGATAGTTTGGTTTGTATTAGTGTTTGTTTGTGTTCCAATGGCTGTTAAACATGTGTGACAATATGATTAGGTAATGTGCTAACTGCAATAAGCAGTATTATGTGTTACGATATGGTATTCTAATCGGTAAAATGATCTTATTAATGATAGGTTGCTATATAAAAGATAAAACTAAGTTGCGCATTGTAAGCAGCAAACCAGGCAAGTATCCTACCTTTGCATTTACTTTATGTAATGGACATAAGTAAGAAAGTTTTAGAATTATATTATTATTCTGCCAGATTATTAAGCCTATTGTTATATATATTATATCTGATCATTGTTCATCAAAATAGTATTATATTATAATTCAAATATTTATTCTGTTCGTTAATTTCTATATATGGTTACACAAGTGTCCTCACTTGGATAATCATTGTATTTAATCACATGTTGATACACATTTATAAATTTCCAGTATGTATATGTTAACTTAAAAGCCGTCTAAGCTAATTGATTTGGCTAGACACAAACTTATAGATTATTGTTGAACAAGATAAAACCTTACTATTATCCAACCGAATTGTTTTTGTTTGGAATCCCGACTAAGTATGAATATCTCGTACATAAGAAAACTTTTTGTGCGCCAAAGGCGGATAGATGAACGATAATATCGTTCTTGTATGTGGTCAATACAAGGTATAACGGGCTGATCACCCCCCGTGCCCGTAAGTTATAACGGTTTGCAGATAAAGTTTTGTTTAAACTTTTCGAAAATAGAAAATAATGTTCATAGTCTGTCGACTACCCTTCAATTATAGTCAGTACGTAGTTTAAAAAATTTGATATATAATTAATATATTGTTATTATTGGTTCAGCTTACTTCAGAACTGTTGATTCATTGTAGAAGTGTCGTACAAAGAAAACATTTAATCCTTTCAGCTAGTATTTATAATTGCTATTACTTGTTGGGCACTCAAATTCTTATCCTTGCTTAATTTAAAATGTTTTCAGCTAAGTGTGAACAACCAGAAGGCTCGTCTAAGAACAAAGGGAAAGGAACGGTTGCAGAATAAGTTGGTGCTATTTTATGTAATAGTTAACCTTATTAAGACTATGATATTATTATTATCATGTATTGTAATGAATGTATTAAAGGTTACGTACTTGGGTTTAAACTCTAATAAATATGTAAATTAAGTTTGGTATCTATATTATTGTTATTATTATTAGTATTATTCCGCTCATAGAAATGGTATCGTGAAGCACCGAGTTCGTGTTTCAAGTACCTGAATTTGGGGGCGTCCCACTTACCATCGGCAGGTTATCCAAATGGCTTCAGAGTTTGAAGAAATAAACTTCCTCCACATTCCTCAGAATAGAAATGACTTTGCAGATGCGCTAGCAACTTTGGCCTCTTTGATCAACATATCTGACTAGGAAAACATGCCAACCATCACATTTGCCCTGTAAAAGGCTCCAGCATATGGGAATTACATTATAGAAGTATCGGATGAGCTACCTCCCATCCAACACCCTTGGTATCAGCACATCAAGGAGTATCTACAAGATGGATCTACACCCGCTGAGGCGAGTCCTGTTGAGAAAAAGTGGATCCATCGAATGGCTATGAAATTCTACCTGGGAGGAGACATACTCTAAAAAAGAGATGCAGGACTAGGTCTCCTTAGATGTCTGGACAAAAACCAAGCTCAGAGGCTCATGGATGAAATCCATGGTGGAGTATGTGGCCCACACATGAGGGGCCCTCTACTTTTCAAAAGGATCCCCAGAACAGGGCAATACTGGCTCTCTCAAAGCTGACTGTGATGATCACGTCAAGAGATGTTATCAATGCCAAATTCATGGGAATGTTATCTACGCCCTTCCAAGGGAGCTCCACAATATGAGTTCAGCCTGACCCTTCTTAATGTGGGGAATGGACGTGATCGGGCCCATCGAGCCCAAATCCAGTAATGGGCATCGGTTTCTCTTTACCATTATTAATTACTTCACCAAGTGGGTAGAAGTAGCCTCCTTCCCCAGGGTTATCAAAGAAGTCATCATTGGTTTCATTAGAAACAATGTCATTTGTCGACATGGACAACTAGAGGTAATTGTGTCAGACAATGCTAAGAACCTCAACAACAAAATGATGGAGGACTTATGCAGTAAATGCCACATCAAACATCTCAACAACGTCATCTACCATCTAAAGATGAATGGTGTTATTTAAGCAGCTAATAAGAACATCAAGAATATTATGAAAAAGATGTCCGCCAATCATAAAGGATGGCCTGACCCGTTGCCTCTGACTCTATTAGCCTATAGAACCTCAATACACACTTCCACTGGGGCAACCCCCTACTCATTGACCTATGGGATAGAAGCAATGCTCCCCATAGAAGTGGAAATGAAATCCCCCAGAGTGTTGATAGACGCTCAGCTGGATAAAGACCAATGGTTACAAGATAGGTATCACCAACTGTACCTAATAGACGAAAGGCGAACCACTGCTATCTTCCATGGTCAGTTATACCAACAAAGGATCGTGAGATCCTACAACAAAAAAGTCCAGCTACAGCAGTTTAAACAACATGACTTAGTTTTGAAGAAGATCATTGACAACCAAGATCAATCCAAGAGAAAATTTGCCCCAAACTTAGAAGGCCCGTTTGTTGTTAATGAGGTATTGACAGGAGGTACTCTCAGATTACAGGAAATGGATGGAGATGAATTTCCAAAGCTCATCAACTCGAACACCGTGAAACGGTACTATGTCTGAAGTTACCATCAAGCAAACGTCCTGGTTTTGGATCACCAGATCCCCAGTCAGTTCAGGTTTTCTAACCCTTCACGGCATATAACATTTCTTCATACGCATCTACCCTATCAAGGACAAACACACTTTTCAGATCAGCAGCTTGGTTTCGGATCATCAGATCCTTTACTACACTTCTTTTCAAACCTTTCACTCAATTCAGGTTATCCCACCAAGGATTAAACCTTCACACCTGCAGTTTTATCCCACCGGGGATAAAAATTTTCACACCTGCAGTTTGTCTTGTACATGGGATCAAACTTTTCACCTGCAGTTAACTATCTTTGGAGATTCCAAATTGGTAATCAAACAAACCACCGGAGTATACCACACTAAAGAGCTACATTTGTTACCTTACCATCGGCAGGTTATCAAGATGGCTTCGGAGTTTGAAGAAATAAACTTCCTCCACATTCCTCGGAATAGAAATGATTTTCAGGTGCGCTAGCAACTTTGGCCTCCTTGATCAACATACCTGACAAAGAAAACATGCCAAGCATCACATTTGCCCTACAAAAGGCTCCAACATATAGGAATTACATTGGAGAGGTATCGGATGAGCTACCTCTCGTCCAACACCCTTGGTATCAACACATCAAGGAGTATCTACGAGATGGATCTACACCCGCTGAGGCGAGTCCTGCTGAGAAAAAATGGATCCATCGAATGGATATGAAATTCTACCTGAGCGGAGACGTACTCTACAAAAGAGATGCAGGACTAGGTCTCCTTAGATGACTGGACAAAGACCAAGCTCAAAGACTCATGGATGAAATCCATGGTGGAGTATGTGGCCCACACATGAGCGGTCCTCTACTTGTCAAAAGGATCCCCAAACAGGGCATTACTGGCTCTCTCAAAGTTGACTGTGATGATCACGTCAAGAGATGTTATCAATGCCAAATTCATGGGAATTCTATTTTTGCCCCTCCAAGGGAGCTCCACAATATGAATTCACCTCGGCCCTTCTCAATGTAGGGAATGGACGTGATCGGACCCATCGAGTCCAAAGCCAGTAATGGGCATCGGTTTATCTTTACCATGATTGATTACTTCACTAAGTGGGTAGAAGCAGCCTCCTTCCCCAGGGTTATCAAAGAATTCATCATTGGTTTCATTACAAACAAGGTCATTTGTCGATATGGACAACTAGAGGTAATTGTGTCAGATAATGCTAAGAACCTTAACAACAAAATGATGGAGGAGTTATGCAGTAAATGCCACATCAAACATCTCAACTCTGTCATCTACCATCTAAAGATGAATGGTGTTGTTGAAGCGGCTAATAAGAACATCAAGAAGATTATGCAAAAGATGTTCGCCAATCATAAAGGATGGCCCGACACGCTGCTTCCTCGACTCTATTAGCCTCTGTAACCTCATGCGCATTTTCCACTGGGGCAACCCCCTACTCATTAACCTATGGGATGGAAGCAGTGCTCCCCACAGAAGTTGAAATGGAATCCCTCAGTGTTGATAGATGCTCAGCTGGATGAAGACCAATGATTACAAGATAGGTATCACCAACTGTATCTACTAGATGAAAGGTGAACCACTGCTATCTTCCATGGTCAGTTATACCAACAAAGGATCCCCAGATCCTACAACAAAAAAGTTCGACTACGGCAGTTTAAACAACATGACTTGGTTTTGAAGAAGATCATTGACAACCAAGATCAATCCAAGAGAAAATTTTCCCTAAACTTAGAAGGCCCGTTTGTTATCAAGGAGGTATTGACAGGAGGTACTCTTAGATTACAGGAAATGGATGGCGATGAATTTCCACAGCTCATCAACTCGAACACCGTGAAACGGTACTATGTCTGAAGTTACCATCAAGCAAACATCCTGGTTTTGGATCACCAGATCCCCAATCACTTCAGGTTTTCTAACCCTTCACTACATACAACCTTTCTTCATACTCATCTACCCCATCAAGGACAAACACACTTTTCAAACCAGTAGCCTGGTTTCGAATCATCAGATCCTTCACTCCACTTCCTTTCAAACCTTTCACTCAATTCAGGTTATCCCACCAAAGATTAAACCTTCACACCTGCAGTTTTATCCCACAAGGGATAAAACTTTTCACACATGCAGTTTGTCCTATATATGGGATCAAACTTTTCACCTGCAATTTGTCCTGAACATGGGATCAAACTTTTTGGTTGCAATCCGTCCTGCACATAGGGTGAACTACGTCGACCTGATCTCCCCAATACACGAGAGTATGTAGGCAACCATTTTTATGGCCCGGTCACACCACATAAAAAACACTTCTACACCCTTTTACACCCTTTCACATACAGCGTTGAACCTCTTGCACCAGGTTCGAACTACGCAGACCTGATCTTCTCTTCAATAGGAGTACGTAGGCAGCCATTTATGGTTCGGTCTTACCCCTACCAAAACACAATACTTATGACATGGTACTGGGATCAACCTTTAATCCACCACACTTCATCGTCTTTAGACCAAAGGGATGGAGCTACCTGATCTCCCCACACAAATGGGAGAATCGGCGACCATCTAAGTTGCGGTTGAGTCCTCAAAGATAAACACCAATCCACAAGAGATTGAACTACCTGAGCTCCCCCATACAAAGTAGTACCAACGACCATCTGTGGTGCGGTCAACCTCAGAAAGGAAAACCACAATCCTCTCCACACCTACATATACAGAAACCAGTCCCAAGACACCAAAGGGTAGGGATACACACAGATCCACGATCCATTCTGAAAGATCCTGAGACATCTCAATGTCCACCTATCAAGGATGAGTTCAGAATACATCAAGATCACAAGTCCTGAAGAAACATGCAAATATCAAGCAGGTAACAATGCATAACTAAAAGGAAAATGAATCAAAATATATTTCCCTGCCATATATAATGATGTTTGATATATACAATATGTACTGTACATGACAAAATGGCTAAGCTAGTCTGTGCAGAAAAATGCAAGCCCATCTACAAATCAATGTATAAGTGAGCTATCAAGTCTAACATGGCATCTCTCTCAGAAGAATGAGGTAACGCTATGAGCTCCTGCCCAAGGGTATCTATATGAGCCAACAAATCCACAGCCAACTACATGGTTGCACTGTGCTCATCAATATATACGCTCATCTTAGAAATAATGCCAGTGGTAAGGGATCTCACTGTAGTACTATCTGTAATGGCTACGTCCCGGGCAGATATAGCACCATCCCGCTCAATAATTAAATCATCTCTAGATGATCTAGCCTTATCCCGCTCAGCAATAGCGGTGTCTCTATGAGCTAAAGCATCATCTCTCTCTAATAGAGTGGCATCTCTCCCAGCAAGAGCTGTCAACATCAAGGCCCTAGCTTGATCTCTCTCAAATGTCATCAGATGAAGACTCTGCTCTAAATACTCTGCTAAATGTGGGGTCACAATAGCAGTCACACTAGGAGAATCCATCACAGCTGCTGGCAACCCAGCAAATAGCTCCTCCTCGGTAGGGAAATCGACATCCTCTGTGCGCTCTCCACCATCAGAATCAATCCCCGGCACTGTGGATACAACCGCAACCAATGCAGTCTTTGTTTATATCCATGAAGAATACTCTGCTGATCAGCCCGGATGGCTAACAGAAAACTCAGCTAGCTTACGCTAATCCCAATAGGCATACACCCTAGATCTGTCCTCTGTTGACAAATGGCGAGAAGCCAAACGCCGACCTAATGCCCCCTCAAAAGGATAGACATCTTAAAACTGGTCAAACTCATCACAACCAGTTGGTGGTAAGTAGTCATCCCCCTCAAACCAGCCAGAGGGAGATAATCCATGCCAGATGCATGAGTAATGAAACTGTAGGGTGAACTGAGCCCTGTACACGGTAAAATGTCAAATGGATCTCCGATCCCTGCCAAGAACACCGACTAAGATATAGCGTCTGTACACTTCACTAGTTGAAATGAGTAATACATGGCTATCTCATAGGAAAAGCAATACCCATGTCGTTGGAAGGTGCTAATTGGTCTCAAGTGTGACATAAACCACACATACAACATGATCGAACTGCCTATGAACACCCCTATAGGATAGGTATGATAATACGTGGAGGATCTCAATGTCTTTGTCACAATCATCGGCACAATGGTATAACCCTCCCTAAGAGCTCTCACTGCCATGACAACACCGATGTCCAGCTCATCCATATATAGTGGCATGTACACATAAGCCACTATGCACATCATGAGTACGTCTACCCTGGCCATACGTCACTGATCCTCCGACGTGGTGAAATCCCCAGAGTGTCGTGCATAACTGTTAACTGAGCCAAATTTGTCTATTAGAAAATGCTGGGACATCACATGGCCAGATGTAATCTCATCTTATACTACTCTACACCTCAGCCCAGTGAGGATCATAAACTGCCGGCTCATATCGCCGATAGCCATCCGAGCACAAGGCATGTCTAGTGGTAACGCCATTAACGGCTCGTACTCTTCTAAAATGGGAGTCAACTCCTGGGTCCCAAACTAGAAAACCTGCCTCTCCAGTACCCAATGCTCTAACATACCATCTACAAAGCCCACATGAACCTGGAACATCAGGAGGGTCATAGAATCTGTAATAGCTGATCTACGGTAACCTGGTCTGGAGGTGACAAACTATCATACCATAACCTCAGACGGGAGGCTACCAATACTGGTGGGGTGTGATCAATGCGGCTGACTATCGAAGAAGACATCTGTGTGGGCCGTATCATAAGACCATCCAGGGGTCAATACTGAATATCTCTAGACATACATATGCATAACATAATACATGCATGATCAATAATAGATGGCAATATGATGTAGGGAATAGAAAATAGTACATACATTCCTAAGTACATCATCATCTAATACATCATCTCTGTACAACTAAATAAATAAGAAAATGGGGCACAAACGCCCAACAACTAACAGAGGCCTATCAAAAGATATAGCGAGAATGGGGCACAGCCACCCAGTATCTAACAGAGGACTATCAAAATATATAGTAAGAATACACATCAAAAGAAGACAATGGTGTCGATGTCCACATCATCAATCCTGTCCACCTGATATAACTCCTCTTGAGTCACTGGATCTCTATCAAGAGGGATGTCAGGCCTATACAATATAGGATCTGCACCAGAAAAATCATATGGGTCAACTGAAGGGCCAGCGCCAGAGCTGGAAGGATCAAAAGTATCTGCCTCTGAAGGATCTCTGCCCAAATGCTTGGATAAAAAATGTGTGCCCATCCAACTACCGGGTAAAACTGTCAATCTGTGTCAAATGAGTCAGATCTCGGACACAGGCCATCCAATCCGTCATCATCACGGATCCAGGAACCATATCCCCCATAAACTGAGTGGCACGGGTCTGAGCTCCGATGGTGCGAGGGGACCACCAGCGATGGAACACATCCTGAGTACATGGACCCTCTGACAATGTAAAGCCGTCAACGCCCATCAATGGGATATCACTAACAGGCGACTGCGACATAGGCCAATAACGCCTGGCAGAAGGCAAGATCGGAACACAAATCTCCCCTGTGGTGCTCCTAATATCACGCTGTCCTAAATAGAGCTCCCATCCTCCATCTATAAAGAGAGGAATCCTACGGGTGGATATCACATACTCGACACCAATCAGGTACCCATCCTCAAACCCAACGGTCAAATGTTCCCTAGAATAAGGAATCCAAGTGATAACATCAGCTGTCAATAACTCCAACTGTAGACGACAATGGGTGAAACCCTCAGCTACAGGAACCTCCGCCAGTATGGAGTGATGCCATCGCCGTCCTCATGGATAGGTATCCAAACCTAACACACTCATAGGACTCAAACATGAGAGCCTCTCATATGCCAAGAACTTCCAACACAAAGGCCAACATCTGCTATCAGTCAACACTCTTAACCTGTATATGGGAAATCAAAATAAAAATACTCACCAGCAGAAATGGGTAAAATCCTAGCCAAGCCTCTGTCAAGCCCTGCAAACGCATGCGCATTCCCCCTGAGGAAATATGTGAAGGTATAGGAACCCCAGTCATAATCTCTAATATGGTCCACATCTTGTGTGGCACTGACCAAAGAAAATGACACCGTAGAAGATTTATTCGCTATGAAGCAACCCCTAATGATCATTAGGAACAATCTCTAAAGAATGCGATCCCTGACTCTCATATCATCGGGTATGGGCTCACTCAATAGTCCGCTCATAGCATCTATGCTCCAAGGACCTGTACGAACTGTCAAACCCTTGAGCGCCTCAGCTGGGACTCCTAACAAGGATCTGACGGCAGTCGGGGTAATATTCTCCGTATAAGGCACTGACACCCCTCCAAACTTCATACCTGTGATAAACCGCTAATCCATCGACGTCGTCATCACCTCACAATCCAACAAATAGAGAGACTGAGTCTAGTGAAACCAGCGCTCAGATAACACCCTGAGGTAACCCCAGGGATAACGATGGGGGAGGATGGAAAAGAATGCCTCAAAGCCCCAACCATGCACAATCGCTCAATAATCGGGATTCAGAGCCTGATATATAGAGTGAATGCTGAACTAGTTCCCACGAGGATGTGTAAAGCCGGGAACCTACATCACAAAAGTAGATCAACATCAAAATCCTTGTTCCTCATCAATAGGAAAAAGGAAGATCAAATCCAGCTTGTACCTCATTTGCATGCAAGTAAATCGAGGGGTGTTGACTCAAATCACCTAGAAGCTCTGGGATCGTCACCTGAATGCCTAGAAAATCCTTATGGGGAATATGAGCAGCAGGAGTGGGGTCCACAACTGGTACATCCTCCTCCTCATCCTCAACATCTGGTATATCAACCCGGATAGAACGGATCACCGCCTCTGCCAAATGACGAGGTTGTCTAATTGAATGGGGTCGAGTCACATTAGAAGCCCTCCTTCGCACACCTAAAACGGTCCTGTGGGAACTATTTGACTGACCCGGATCCATATATCTGGACACAAGTCTCCAAATCACCTCAAAAAGGGTGTGTTAAACTCTAACCTGAAGCTTTTCAAATGCATTTTATGACTATATGCTTGCATGAATTACTTTAACATACGCCTAAAGTAGAGTTAAAAATGCATCACTACCCAATGCCTATATTTTGGAAATTTTTGCCAGAGTCTCCTTTGTAAACGGGACTAGCCACCTGTACATAGGCATGACTAGGTGGCCATTCAGTAGCGCACATATCCACAGTCATAAACATCCTATATGCATAACACTATCAAATTCATAATCTATAAGGGTAGCCTAATTACCAGGATTACTTTGCTTTACCCCCTTTGCTCATTTATCCTCAAATAAGATAAGAAATAGCAGAAAAAGGTGTCAATTTGACTGTTTCAAAAGTTAAATTTTGTCACATCATTATGTTCAGCATGGTTAAATACTAACATTTACTATGTTGAATATTTTTATTAAGTCGTATGAGCATGAATATTCACTACTATGTGTTTAGAAGCATTTCATGTGATAACTCATTTTCCAACAGATAAAAACTGGAAAAGAAGACATGCATACGTTACCAGGGCAGTGTAGAACACTTGTACGGTGATAGATTTTGCAGAAAGCTGCCCGAACTCAGCAGATCTAAAGAAAAGCTCTCAGATTTCATGTGTGGCGTAATATGGAAATGACGTGTGATAGCACCAAGCGCCTTAAAGCCACCCACAGTGTGTCGCATGTGTACCTACAGTTGTCGTAGGTGTACCTACAGCTGTCACAGGTGTACCTGCGGCTCCCCTGGGTGGGGCCCACCCCTCCGGCTCGGTCTAATATGAGTTGCAAAGGAGGTCTCACAAGTTAAAAAATTCAAATCAAGAAAAAAGAAGCTACACGATTAAGTGGAAAAGCCTGAAATCCTGGTTTTCAGAGACCAAACTGCGGGTCTACATATAACTCAATTGTATTCGCCTAGACACAAGGTTTACTATACCGATGATCACAACTATTGCAAACTACATGCGACAATACCTTACGAAGGTCCGATGCCATCAGTCCGGGGTCGTAACTCCATAATATATTCCCCCCACCAAAAATTTTATCCAGTTCATCCGTTGATGCACACATCAACGAAGGTCAAGCAACCTTAAAAACATTCATTCAGTGGCAAGTAAGTCCAGCAAAGCATCGAAAACCATTCGATGATCTCATCCATTAATGCACACATCAACGAAGGTCAAGCAGCCCTAACGTTATCCCAGCAGGGATCTCATCCATTGATGTACATTTCAATAAGGGTCAGGCAGCCCTGACAACACAAACTATTGGTAGTAACTCCGACAAAGCATTGGTAGGACCTGGCGATATAAACCAGGGAAGACTATCCTCATCGGGGAGGACCGATGATGGAATATGTTATACAAGTTTTTCTCAGACAAAACACATCCCCACAGGTCTCTCGTACATTAGAGGTACATCCTCGGTGGGAAATCTGCACTAAGGATTAAGGACTTTGGTGATAACCCCAACGTCAACATCCTGGAAGCTCTGGATTACACATCCAAGCAGTTCATTCGAGACATCAGTGATAACTCCAATCCCCATCAGAAGTCGTGGGAGCAAACAGTCATCACATCCCGTTGGAGGATGGTCCAATAAACCACATACATCATGCATTTGCATCATGCTGCAGTACATTGCATCATGATTATCTGGTCACATTTCAAGTGTCTAGTTTTCTTTATCCTATCCATGTCATTACATTACATGAATATGATAAAGAGGGGCATCTGTAGACACTCAAAATTTTTTATTCCTGTTACTAACATTTCAGGAGGGCAAAATCATCTTTTAGAGATAACCCTGGAGGACAAAGCAGGTCTAATTCCGGAGACAACCCCGAAATTAACAGTTTTTACATCTCGGAGACAACCCCGAGATACCCAGTTCTAATCTCGAAGACAACCCCGGGAGTTTTAGTTCCAACCTCGGAGACAACCGTGAGAAATGTCGTTCTAGTTTCGGAGATAACCCCGGAATTCTCAGTTTTTCATCTTGGAGACAACCCCAAGATACTCACTCCCGGAGACAACCCCAGGAGTTCTAGTTCCACCCTCGGAGACAACCCCGAGGAGGGCAGTTACAATTCCGGAGATAACCCCGGAAATGCTCATTTTAACCCCTTGCGGTCAACTTCATCATTTTGCCACCCCGATCCCATATTGTGCTGTCTGAAAAACATTTCAACATATATTACACACAGAAGTGTCCTACAAGAAACATAGCTAAAATCACAAGTGACTACTACACAAGATAGCACACCATATGGAATTTGAAGACTCAAAGATCTAGGCATGGCCCTATCTTCCCGACTTTGTACAACCTCATATCCCATGTCATTGTGTAGCTCTCGAGAACAACATTCTAGAAAGGTATCATACACCTTAATCGGATGTCCGAATTGAAAGTTATTAAGGTTCCAACCTGCGACTCCCCCCTCTATAAATAAAGGGCTTGGGGTGGCCATTTTACAAGAAGAAAAGGTGAGGAAGCCCTGTCTATTTTTCTCTGTACACACTATAAATTGAGTGCTTTCTCATTTTAAACACTTGTGAGCTTATACTTTGCTATATTTTACCGGTGGAAACCGAGTGTTCATTCAATTAAAGCCATTTAAAGTCTTCTTGGCAGCCCACTGTAAGACTTCTTACATTTCTTAAAGCCTTTTCTCCACATTCTGCACACACAGTTATTCACGTTGAGAGTCGTGTTGTGTGCATATGCCCGGACATCGGTCTGTGGCTTTTTATTTATTTTGTATATATATAAATATTTGTACTAACATTATCGAGTTATGCCTCGATTAAGCCTGAATTCACATCCGGAGCGTTTATTGCTTATATATATTTATATACAAACTGTTATCGAACTTTGTTTGGGGAGCCTAGATTCACATCTGGAGCGCTTATTGCTTATATATATATATATATATATATATATATATATATATATATATATATATATCTACATGGGCACGGAGTTTACTTCGTGGCCTTTTACCGCTTTTATTTACATTTTGTCCCTTTGGAGTTTACTTCATGGTGGTTGATCGCTTATATATATATATATATATATATATATATATATATATATATATATATATATATATATATACCGCTTTTATATTTACATTCAGTCCCGCCTGGAGTTTACTTTGTGGCGGTTGATCGTTTCTATATATATATTTACAGCTTTTATATATTTCCATTTCAAATTCCCCATGGAGTTTACTCTGTGGTGGTTGATCGTTCATATATATATATATATATAACTGCTTACAGCTTTCATACAAACTGCAACATCATGTGAGCCTAGGAATCATGTGATCACAGATTCAGTCTCCTGAATCTAGTTTCGGTTCCCATGATGGACATTTTCGGCTGTAACCAGCTTGTAAATTATTCACAGTATTTGAATTTCCTTAGATAGCTTTCATGCACACAAGGAGTTCGACACTGCTATGTATATTATTTTCTCGAAGATGCCTCGCATCTTGAAATAAAAACAATCAAGCCGAACACATAATAAAATAGAAGTATCAAAGGCCTCAATTACTATTGAGCATAAGGGTTTGAAAAACCTCTTTTACAAAACATCATTGCTATATCTTGTTAAAACTGAACTTTTATACAAAATTCAAACCCTTTGTATATAGGTGCAAATGAGGCATAGCACTACTTCCAGATAATTGCACATTGACCCCCCCCCCCCCCCCCACACACACATTTAGATAACAATTTAATTGAAAAGTGGCGGTCACCGTGGTAACACGAATGTCGGGGGGTGCCTAACACCTTCCCTTCGCATAATCAAACCCCCGCATCCTAATAAATCTCAGTTTCACAGACATGTTAAGCATTGTTACACCACTGGGTCAATCTGAAAACCTTTTCTCAGATAAGTTGGTGCAACTATTTAAAAATACCAACTGACGACTCTTACAGTCCAATCATCGACATATACATGTCGGACCTTTTCACAACTTATTTTTTTAAACAAATCTCACCTAACATGAGAACACCAAAAGACAAGAACAGAAAAGGGACAATAAAAATCCCGACGTCGACACTACTGTTAGTTACAGTCATTATACAACTTAAACACTTATTACATAATCAAATATTAGATTACTTCTTAAAACATCATCATCATTATTATTATTATTATTATTATTATTATTATTATTATTATTATTATTATTATTATTATTATTATTATTATTATTATTATTATTATTATTATTGTCCTTTGATAATTTTAATCATTATATCATATACATTATGATTTAACACTTTAATCTTATATATTATAAGTTTTTCTTTAAAATCTAATAAGTCAAATACTAATCTAGCAACCTGGATTA
The DNA here is from genome assembly GCA_020205605.1 of Panax ginseng. Classification (NCBI taxonomy): domain Eukaryota; kingdom Viridiplantae; phylum Streptophyta; class Magnoliopsida; order Apiales; family Araliaceae; genus Panax; species Panax ginseng. The sequence goes on along the minus strand of CM035149.1, from coordinate 48,021,859 downwards.
TCCAAACATACCAATCCAGCAACCCAGATTGCAATCTAGCAAACCAAATTGCAATCCAGCAAACTGGATTCCAAATCCAGCAACCATATGGTCAATCTAGCAAACTGGATTCCAATCCAGCAGGCTGGATTCTACTGATTTCCAATCCAGCAATCATGGATTCACCAATCTTTCAATCCAGCAAGATGGATTCAAAATCCTTCAATCCAGCAAGCATGGATTCATAAATCCTTCAATCTAGCAAGCCTAGATTCATAAATCCTTCAATCCAGCAAGTTGGATTCATTATCCTTTTCACAAAAATACCAAATAAACTTATTATTTTTCTATCTTTTGTCCAAACATATATACATATATTTCATACACAAAAAGAATTTTTTCATAATTTTTCAACTTCCTTTAGTATTTTTCAAAAATCATTTTTAGTTCGTAATTAAGAAATTAGCCCTATCATGCTCAACTCCAGAAATTCTCATCTCTTTACATAATCTTATATGTGTTAACGTGATCCTCTAGTTTAAATTTTGTGGTTATTGGAGTTATAGAATTCCGATTATAGCAATTTTTGTTGGAAAATCCCAAAAATTGAAATTGCCATAACTTGGTCATTTTAAGTAAGAATGAGCTCATTTTTGGACAGGAGCTATTTTATACCATATATTTGCATGTCCCAAAAGGCCAAAATTTATTACATTAATTAAGTTTCCGAAACAGCCCTTACAAAATCTGGAACAGTAGCTTTTTGGAAAAAAAAAATGAGTTTTCCATACTTTGCTAAAAACAGTCCATACGGAAATCTACAACTCTTTTTTCAGTGATTCCACTTGGAGAGGTTAGAAAACTCATCATATTATCGTCTCAAATTTTTCTAGAATTTTTTAATGTCAAAAAATGACAAAACTACCCCTAGCTTAAACTGACCCAAAACAGTGTGTTTCTCTTTAGTGAACACAAAACTATTTTTGCTAAAATCGTCACTACGGACTGTGTACTCAATATTTTTGACTGCTACCACTTGGGTTTAGTAGTTAACTTACATATCTAGCACCTCTCTTTGACGTATTGCAAAAAGAAGGTGTAGATCAAAAATGGTGGAAATCCAAAGTACCTAAAAATTTATGGTTTATAAACTAGAAAAATTACTTTACTTTTCTTTTGATTTTCAAACAAATCAACACCCAATATGAGTATATCTAAACATAAAACACTCATCAACAAGCAGATATAAAGTTTTTGAGTTTAGAAACATAGATTCAAGTTTTGATTTATAATAATCCAACTAAAATATATAAATTAGTTTAGGATTATACCTTTGATCATGATCACATTTTCTTTGTCTTCCAAAGTATGAGATGAACCTAGGGTGAATCAATGGTAAAACTCCATCTTCCTCTCCTCCTCTTCCCCACCGAATTCTCTCTATCTATCTTTGCTTTGTTAGATAAAAATAGAAAGAGAGATAAGTGAACTAACATAAAAGATGAAAGAAAAAGAATTAGATTTTTGTCGGTAAAAAAAGTATAGATATTTCTCCCAACATCTTATCTCCTCTATCCTTAATCATCACATAGATATATGGGAGATTATTAAGTAATGTGGCTTCATAACAAAGTTGACACATAAGCTTAGTTTGTAAATATCCTTTACAAATGTGGGGTTTAATATGATGACATGCATTCTCCTTAGACTTGAGATCATCATAGTATCTTGTGTATGATAAATTATACTTTGACATATTCCTTAAGACCCTTAGGGTATATCAAGGGTATGCTTGGGTGTAATAAGTTGTACATGGAGATAATGAATGATCAATAAAGAATCTACTGCTTCTAATAAAAGAAGAGAAATGACATATGTGATTCAATAAATGACAACTCAGTAGTCCTTGGCCAAGGCAGAATGAAATTAGAAAGGAGTTTCTAATTTATATTATTTGGAGCTGTGAATTTAAAAACAAAAATACATATAATTAAATAAAATAAGACTTGATAATAATTCCATGTCTTATATTTAATTGGAACATTGTATGGTGGAAGGATTGAATTGTACGGTAACTATTTACTCAAGGGTTCTTTTATGATTAAGGTTGAAATCTATATTATCTAGAAAGTCGTTGATCACTAAGGAGGCTTATCCTTATTGTAGAATAAATATTATTTATTTAAATAAATTAATAGATTAATTTATTTATTTAAATAAGATTAGAATTGTTCTAATTGATTTATTCACAACTGGTTTAATATGGAGAATCTAAAGGGTCACACTATAAAAGGAAAAATATTTATTTAAGAAACAAATAACATAATCGTAAGAAATTAAAAACTTAATATTTATTATTTAATATTTTAGAAATATTAAATATAAATTAATAAGAGGAGTCTTATTATTATTACTATTATTATTATTTAATTTCTAAAGGAGTTTGGGAATTAATTAATAAAAGGTACTCTCATATATTTCTAATAAGATTAGGAGGCTAATTAATTAAAATAGTTTAATTAATTATTCCTAATAAGATTAGGAGCCTAATTAATTAAAGGTGTTTAATTAATTAAAATAAAACTCAATTTCTAAATTGTTTATAATAGGAGGGTTGCCTATACATCTATAAATAAGAGGAGTCTTATTATGGGTGAGGGTTGATGTTTTTCACAACACACGGGAATAACAATTTCAAGAGTTGGGACAATACACATAATTCTATAGAGATAGAATCTAAAATTTTGTCAAACACCCATCTTCTTAAATATTTATTCTTCCTTGGTGGATCACCTCTAGAGGTCAAACACTTGGGTGTATAACGTTGATCAAAGGAAGGAATCAAACCCGGTGGATTCAAGTTGAACGCGTAAAGGATTTGGAAGTGAACTTATACCTGAGTAAGCTCAAATATTCAAGGGTATAATTTTTGTTCTTCATCTTTTCATTTAAGTAATAATTGTGCATAAAGGATGATCCGGGTATATGATTTATAAAATTCTAAATTTTGTTTTTTACGCTTCCACTTTACTTTGACGTTAATTAAGGGGGGATTTCTTATTTATTTTTAATTTTCTTCTCTTCTTTATTTTAGTTAGTTTATATATTTTCATGTCTAGCTAATTTTTTATATCTAGGATGAAGATGAAATTAAATAATTATTCATGATAATATTTTTCATCTCTTCTATTATTTATATTTTATGTTTAATTGATTTCGCCTTCATGTTTCATTATTAAAATACCTTCGTTTTATAGTTTTTATGTGATTTTAAAGTAATTAAGAGTTTTTGATAGATTATTGTTAAGATATGAGTTTTTCATAATCCATTCTTACTCGAAGAAGTTTTGATGAGTTATAGTTAATCCTTAAATTTTTATAGTCTATGCTAGCTCACGTTAATGGAAAAGCTTAAATTAAAGGGAAGGGATATCAAAATCATAATTAAATTATAAAAATAAAGAATATTGAATTACTTATTATGTTTATTGTTTAATAAATTCGGATTCCTAGATTGTTTCCTCAATATTAGTTTTCATATTCTAGTTAATAAATTTTCAATCTTTACTTTTAATTCGCCTAAAATAGATATTAAGGATACATTAAAATTAATCTAGTCTCTATGAGTTCGACCTGTACTTTCTAGTTCTTCAATTTGACATTGTGCACTTGCAGTTACATATTTTTATCACATCAATTGGAATCAGGCGACTTTCTGTTGTTGGAGTCACATTTTAATTTTCCTTGTCGTTGTCATCCAATCCTGCTCATTCTACCTGTGAACTTCCTGGAAACATGGCCTTGAAGGTTGGGATTTGCATCAATTGCTGGAAAAAATTCTCCATTTCCTTTTGCTGCCTCTGCATCTTAGACATCATGGCCATCATCATTCATTGTCTTTCTTGTGCCTCCTTCAACACTTTGAGCATCTCCAGATGCACAACTTTCATAATTGTCCGCTTCTAAACTTCTTTCTCACCCCCTTGCTTTGGTGTTACTTGGTTATTGATCAACCATCTGTAGTGAGGTTGAACTTCCTTCCGAAACATTTTCTAAGATTGACCTGTCAAAATCCAAATTTGCACCTTGAAAAGTTTGATTCGTTTTCCTTGGAGCTGGATCCGATGAGGTAATACTTGTGGTCGGTGAAATTCTTCAAGTAATTCTCCCACTTTGAGTTGTGGGCATACCGTTCATGAATTCTACACCTCCCCAGCAGAGTCACTAAAGAAATGTGGACAAGGAAATCGTACGTTGCTAAGGTTAGGGTTTCGTGTTAGCTGAGGAGGAGAGAAATCCATGAAGAGTACGGAACTAATTGATGAGTTGAAGAGTGGAAAAGAATAGGTGAGCAATCACTCTAGTAACACGTGGCATAATTCTTTGGATCCGATAGCGTTGTTGAGTATCAAGGATTTAGATAGCCTTCTTGGGTGTCTAAAGTTCAGAGAGAATCAAAAGTTCCCTTCTTCATGGAATGGAAAGAGTATTTATAGAGTTTCCTGGAAAGTGGTCATGTGGGCACATGTCAGGGTCTTATGCCTAGCATGTGACCTCAGGAGAAATTCCAGAAATACCTTTAGTTACCCGAGTAATGCCCAGATCATCCAGTTCTTCTAGCTACCAATCTAATCCCTCAATCAATTCTCAAAATGAGTCACCTCCATGAGTATTCTGCCTTGGGACACATGAACGCTTTTTCTCGGATTTAACACATTTATTTCCGGGTTTTCCATTTGTCATTCAAAACTTTTAGGTCACATGTGAACCTTAATTTGTACTTGGACTCACAACTGGTTATTAAGACTATTCTTTTGGTGGTTTAGCTTTGGTACTTTTGTATAATTTAAGTTGTGTTTGTCCGTAACCTCTCTTTTTATTTTAGAAAGGGAGTGTTACATCAAGTCCTAGAGAGGAGATTGAGACTTGACGTAACAACATACCCATGTTGTATATTCTGAACCAATTAACTAAATCTTTGCGCACTATGTAATTAAATTTTCTCTTTAATTACTCCGCATATTAATTTATCACATAGTAATTAATTGAATTTAAATAATTCAAAAAAGACGAAGGAAATTTAAAATTGATAATAATCTATTCACCTCCACCTTCTAAATTGTTATTGCCTTTTAACCTGGGAAAGAATGCATGAAGCTCAAATGCACCCCTCTTTCTCAATTATCAAGTCAACCCATTGTCACTACCCTTAACCCAAATTAATTTAGTGACCCATCAATGGACAAGTCTGCATGCAATCAATGTAAAGGCCTTTCTCCCACATCCTCAAAGGCCACTCTAAAATTAATGACTCTTTTGATCTTGTTCTTTCTTTCTAGGATGAGCTTTGCTTCATTCATGAATGGGCCTTCTTATATTCTTTTTCAAAGAATAGTACCCAAGGTTTATCATGCTTCATGGACTGCTTCCACCCTAGGCTCCATCATTTATAAGGGACTGCTCCATAAATTTGTGTCTTGGGTTTAAGTCTAGTCGTTCCTGTGAAAACCTGAGAATTTAGAAAAATTTTAAAATCATAATTGATTGATTTAACGTTCAATATTAGGACCTAAACTGAAAATAAGTGTATGGAATTGATAGTTCTGTAGAGGAATTTTAAGGATTTCAAAATTTTTGGACAAGACTTAAATAATGTGGTAGACTGTAAGTGATATTCTGGTAATGAGGTAGAAGATTTTGGTGGATTTAAAATTCTTGTGAAGAATTATCAGGGTTAAGTATCTAAGATACGAGTCGGTATATGTGATCATATATATGAACAGTAAATTTTTATGTGTATAATTTGTGTATAAGGATAAAATTTCGATCAGATAAGTTACATAGGTGACAAACCCTAAAATTATAATAAGAACGTTAAGGTCAAGTTATTAAACCCTAAGTATATCTTAAGAACGTCAACGTTCAGTTATTAAACCCTAATTAGAGATTTTATGTGTATAGTTGTGATATAAGGATCAAGGATCAATCAGATAAGTTGCAACTTTAGTAAACCCTAAATTTATGTTAAACATATGTTTATTAAGTTAGAAAACTCTAACGAACTATTAGAAACCATAACGATCGGATCGAAAATCCTAATTTTAGTTTTAGGAATTCGAAACCCTAATTCGAATATTAAAACCCTAATTTGGAAATTCAAAAGTTAAGTTTATTTGGCTAAGTATAAAATGTTATAGGATAAAAGGGAAATGTCCAAATTGCCCTTCAAATTATAGGGGAAAATATCAAATTGCCCTTAGTGAATGCGAAATGATTAAAATACCCTTTTTCTTAAAACTTAATCAAAAGATTTTGTGAAATCTTGGTGAGTCATCTATATAGACACCACATGTGTTTTATATGAGCAAGTTATCAACCAATTCATTTCCACCTTGCAACCTTAGATACATTGAATCAAAAAATTAAACTTATAAGTTAAGTAAAGTAACTTACCTTACTTTCTAAAGCAACCTAGACTCTCTCTCTCTCTCTATAACTTCAAAATTTAGAGTGAAAGAGTGAAATAAGATAAGCCAATATCAGTTATTAGCTTAACAAGATCAGAACTCAAAGATCAAAATCAAGATCAAAGCTAGAAAGGTATAAAACGCTAAAACTTGAAAATCATGTGATTTATTGTTATATGTTGTTGTTAGATGGTTAAAGTTGTGTTATGGGATGTTATTTAGTGATCCAAGATGTAACATCAAGGATCCATAACATCTAGATGCTAGAAATCAAGTTTTTAGAACTGATCAAGAACCCTAAAAATATGGCCTGACAGCCATATGTCAGGGCTCATAGATCTTTGTATGTTAATGATTTGTTGTGTTTTAAGTTATAGTCTTGTTCTTTGTCACGGGGAGAGTAGACTGGAAGTGGAATCATATCCATACCATGTCTAGATCTCTAGTTATAAGCAGTCAAACATGGTTGACCAACCATGGGAGACTGAATCTGGGCAGCCCAGATTTGCCCAGATGGCTTTGACAAGCTTTTGCAAGCCTCTGATCTTGCTATTATTTGCTCGTTTGGCTAAGTTGTTGTTGTTATGTTATAGACTGGTATGTGATCTACACATACAAGTCATTAAAACACCTAGAACCATTACAAGATCAAAGTTATGCAAGGTCAAAGTAGGGTTAACCACCTGTTTTGTTCAATTTCTGGAAAACCCAAAAAAGTTAAGAACAAGTTTTCTGACATGGTTTGACCATGCCAGATCTTGTTCATGTGATGTTGTTAGATGGATCTAGTGTTATGATATTGTATCCTGCCATGTATATTACATATTGGAACTCGTAGATCACACAAACAAACCATAAAAGTAAAGTTACAGAGCATCAAAAGTGATACCCTGCAACTGTTCCTCATTTCTGGAAAACCCAGAAATGAAGAACAGCTCTGACATCATTTTCTGGAGCATAGATCTTGCAGGTTGGTTATGTTTTGACCATGAAATTTGTTTAGGGTTGTAGTACTACATCAGTACTACAACATTATCACATTATACAACCCAGATAACAACAAGATATAAATTTTAATTATGGTCAAACATGCCATCCGGTTAACTGTCATAAACATTCTGGGTTTTCCAAGAACACCTTTAGCGACGGTTCTGTCGCTAAAGGGCCCTTTAGTGACACCTATTTTTCAAAAATTAATTATTTTAATAAATAATTAGAGAAAAATAGTTTTAAATTATTAAAAATACATAATAAATTATTTTAAAGTCCGAAAATTAGTTTTTAATTATTTTGAGTATATTTCAAAAATATTTAATATTTTTGGAATATAAAAGTATTTAATTTATTTAATTATATTATTAAATAAATTATTTAAAAATGATTTTAATGCTTGAAAAATCATGAAAAATTATATTATGGTATAAGAAAATATTTTAAGTTATTTTAATAACTTTTGATATTTTAGATGAATATCATTAATATATTAATATTAATGGTAATGGATTTATTTAATGAATATATTAAATAAATTATGGAAAAATAAAATTAATGCTTTAAAAATTATATAAAAATGATTTAAGAGTTAGAAAAATATTTGAAGTTGTAAAATATAACTTTTGATATTTTGCCATGAAAATATTATTATTTTAATATTAATAGCGATTATCGGATAATAGATTTAAAGGTTTAAAAATCATAGAAATGAGAAATTAAAGTATTAAAAATACTTTGATATATTATAATATTATGACATGTATTTCATTAATATTTAATATTAAATAAATATTAATGATAATAGAATAATGTGGTATTTATATAATATAAATACGATATAAATGATTCAAAAATCATGATAAATGGTAATAATTATCTTAAAATTATTACGAGCTTATGAAAAATATTTTTGACTGATAATAAAATTATCTAAGTTAAGTGTTAAGTGTTTAGGCAGAGTTTAATTGAGCTTAAACTCGATAATGATCCAACTAAGCCGTCGGGATGTCAGAGTTGTGCCGAACTCGACTCAGACTGTAAAAGTTTTACTAAAGGTTAAGTCTTATGTGAGTTATAGACAGATAGGATTATGTGATAATGTGTTTAGGTTATTCTGAAAATTGTGATGATATTATTCTAACTTAGAAATAAATATTATTAATAATAGGTCTTCAGACAAAGTTTGTGACGCCCCCAAAAATAGGTCCACCCGACCCATTCTGAGTCGCTAGATATCACTCTATAAAAATCAAATACAACTTCATTTATACAACTGTTGAACTGTCGTGCAGAGTACGACAACAGATAAGCTGTGAGTTTCAATACAAATGTATGTAACTCTAATGGTGCCTCGGCCATAACCTTACAATGGTACGTTACATAAAAGTACAGTCAATAACTGTTTTAGAAATTAAAATCTTTGGGAAGTGCTCAAGGAAACCTTCGTACATGGGAGGCCATGAATCAAAGTTATGATAGATATCATATGTCCAGAGAATTATCCTTGGTTGATCCAATAGACCCCAAAGAAAAACGAGAAGATTACTATCATGTTCCTTCCAATGATGAGTCTTCTCTTGACATGTAATTATCTTAGTTGTCTCCAAGTGAGAATTATATTTCAAATATACTCCAAGATCATATAGGTAGTGCTCGTAGATATACTCAGCAAGTGGATGTACACAACCCTGTCTTATGATAACACGAGATTGTATGTCATTCAACATCTTGTATGATAGTGGCAAAACACCCTTCCAAAGTTTGGTTCTCATCAACCTATTGTTGTTCACCAAAATCAATTATTAAGTGACGTATAAAATACGACACGCACATCTTAGGTCCTCAATGCAATTATATATTTCATGTCATGCCATTTTAAAATGTATTGAGAAACTTCAACAGTCTCGAACCATCTCACTATTTTCCTGTTATCCCCGCTCGACCCAGCTATACTCTTATTACCTGAAAGGAATTATGAAGCAAAAGGGTGAGCACAACTAGCCCAGTAAAGAATATCACGACTAAAGATAATTAAATTATCAATAGCCTTCATCAGTAATAAATCAAAGATTTTGAACATATGGTAGATGATAAAACTTTTCAAACATAGTTGCAGCGGAACGAGCAATCCATTAGAAGAGTCAAATAGACCATCAGGTCTATTATCTCCTCCATGTTAAAAGTCCACCAATAATGTTTTATCCCTGTAACATCAATCAACAATTCCTGTTCACAATCATATGAATAACTCATAATCATAATTGTGATTCTAAATTCCTCTTCGCACCCAGGATGAAGATCATTTTCATCACCTATCTTCACCTGAAACGTCAAAATTCATGGTTACGCCAAATCAATTCCTGCTCATAATCATACTAATAAATTCATCTTTGCACTACGGCCAAAGATATACAACTGTATAACCAATAATCAACAGTTCATCTTTGTACTACAGGCCAAAGATATACAACTGTAAAACCAATAATGGTGAGACTCAGCTTAATAGTATCACGACCACGAATTATCCATGCACTACGGGTCAAGGATATTCGTGTTTTTCATCTGGTCATGATTATACCCTAATAATCCTCGGTCATAATCATACCAAGTCCATCTATGCACTACGGGCCAAAGATGACTTTTACCACATCATTTATAACATTACAGTCATGATTATACCGAATAATTCCTGGTCATAATCATACCAAGTCCATCTATGCACTACAGGCCACAGATGACTTTCAACACAACACAGGTGTGAGAATGATGACAATGATATAAGCATTAAACAAACGAAAACAAGGATAAATATTAAAGACTTTAAATTTATCCAAATATTATCAATCACTTAATAAACTCATAATCTAATATTATTAATATTATAACAATATTTTAATCACTTCTTAAACTTATAACCAATTTATTTTAATTGTTTACACTTTACCAAATAATGCATTTAATCATTCAAAAATGATATACTCATAAGATTTCATCACCAATGATCAAATCCCTCATCAAAAATCTGCATATACCCTATATAGGATTCCCAAGCCATAAAATCTTATTTTCCAACTTTATTACTTCACATAACATATTTAACTCATTTACTCATAACTAAATTATTTTCATGAAAAATACCAAATCAGTCCCAAAAATATTTCTTTTCTGAGATTTAGCAGAATATAGTCTCATATTGAACATATATTTTTCTCGAAATTTTTAAAATTCATTTACTATTTTTCAAAAATCAATTTCTAATTAATTTCTTAAGAAATTAGCTACCTCAAGTTTAACTCCAGAAATTCCCAAATCTTGGCAGGATCTTACACATGTTAACGTGAGCCTCCAGTTTAAATTTCATGGTCATCGGAGTTATAGACCTCCGGTTATAGCGCTTTTCGTTAGAAAAACCTAAATATTGAAATAGTCATAACTTGCTCATTTTAAGTCGGAATGAGCTCATTTTTGGACAGGAGGTACTTTATACCATATATTTTCATGTCCCAAAAGGCCGGAATTTTTGTCACAAATTAAGTGGCCGAAAATGCCCTTTTAAAAATATGGACAGTAGCTTTTTAAGCATTTCTAGATTTTTTATCTTTTACTAAAATCATTCCACACGAAAATCTGTAAATCCTTTTTAAGTGATTCCACTTGGATAAGTTAGGAAACTCATAGATCTAATTCTAGAACTTGACCACACTCAAAAATTTGAAATATAATAGAAGATATGGTCAATTGAATTTTATGTTCTATTTTTACCAAAATCTGATTTTTCAACCCTTTGTGATTTCTAAGAACTTTCATGTTTTCTCATAATAACCAACATAACTCATCATAACACTTACTAATACTTCATATACCCATGATTTTTCATCAGTCCAATGCTTTTATTATGACTTTCATCATAATCAACGTAAACAGATCATTTCCACAATTTAATAAGGAATGAATACAAAGGATCATTCACCATGCATGTGGTAATCCACATAGACAGGTTATTCTACCAGAATAATAAAGAATGGAATAACAGAAGAATTCACCATGCATGTGATAAACCGCACAGACATGTTATTCTCAACAGAATAATAAAGAACGGAACCAGGTCAAGCGTAATAAGCACCGACAGGATATTCTGACAAAATAATAAAGAATGGAATAATAGAATTTCACCATGTATGCGGTACTTCGCATAAACAAGTTATTGCAACATAATAATAAAGAATGGAATATCAGAAGTTCTCTTCATGAATATGAAAAAAATAATACCCCTTACCTTAGAAAGAAACTGGATACTGGAATAGTGAGGTAGCAGACTTCTCTTCTTCTTTCTCTCTATAATTTCTCTCTATAATAATGGCTCTTAAAGCTTTAGTGAATTGGTGAGAAATGAAGGAAGAATGAGCTTCTATTTATAGAAAAATATGGTTTCCATAATTGCACATTTTGGGGCTCGAAATATTACAGTATAATACCCTCGTCTTTTCTTTCATTTTTAATTTAGTCCTGCAAGTATTATCAAACTTGCACCACCTCCCTTAATAGTAAATAATGTGAATCAATAGTTCAATCATGTGAATCAATAGTTATAATCATGTGAAAATATAAATTATAGTATAGTACCTCCATCTATACCTCCATCTTTAATTTAATCATGCAAGTATTATAAATCTTGCACCAACTCCCCTAATAGTATAAGAATGTGATTCAATAGTACACATATGTGATTAAATAGTTATATAAGCATATGAACTAGTAGCAATTAATTGCTCATTTATCCGATAAATTCCCCGATTTATCAATATAACCCTCAGACATCAATTATCATCGGAATAGATGTCGATTTCCACTAACACTAATAATCCCAACACAATGGAACTATCAAATTCATCTTTAATCAACACGAACTTATTCATCATTAATATTATAACTCACAATATTTAACAACCGTGTCGTTCCTGTGAAAGAGGGGCTTTCCGATAAGGATTTCTCCTTATTGGCGCGCAATTAGGTGACCAAACCTCTCCTTGACAGAACTACTAGACATTGTAAATATTATAATTTAATAATATGAATAACTTTGTCGTCTCAATTATTGATTTAATAATATAACATATTATACAAAAGATACTGTGACAATAATTGAATCAATAATATGAGAGATATGATGCAGCAATTACTGTAGCAATAATTGAGTATAACTGAGCGACTTCTCAAATAAGCATCAATAATCGATACCGTGTGCTAGTATGCAACCACGCGTATTTTACCTCCGATTATTTTATAACAACTTGATTATTTTGCAAAATTTTCACATATCACCCTTAACTTTAACCTTTATCAATTTAACCATTTACTAAATAGAATAATTATAATAAAATTGAATACTTTCATTTCATAAAATTCGGGGTCTCACAAAGTTTATAAATTGCATAGCGGTAATCAACGGTTCAGGCAAGTTACTAAACTTGAACTCTTAATTATTGTGCAAGTTTTTTTGACTCGACCTCGAGTTGTTTATTCAATTATGTTTGTGGTTAATCATTTCTGATTGTCATGTCTAAGAATTATTAAATTGCACTCTATGCGTACTGCATGTATCAGGTATGAAAGGCTGATCACCTTCATTACCATTCGGTTCAGATATATATATATATATATATATATATATAAAGATATATGTTCATGTCCAATTTTTGTTCAGTCAAAAGTTTGTTCGTGCTAAAATCACAACTATATTGTTGAATTATAGCTAGCTTATTATTCCAATTTTTTCAATCATGATATATCCTCAAATATACTTAAACTTGCTAGGCAAACTTATGCTCACCCTTGCTATATCATGATAAACATTGCAGATTAAGACGAATGCGTCGGATACAAGGAAAGGTTAAAGATAGTTCCAGCTTTAGTTTATATGTGCAGATAGATTGGTAACAGTAATGTATGATAATATCTTTGTATGTCAGATAGGATAATGAATTGTATAAGTTAAGGTTACTCGACCTTAGGGAATAGTGTGTAATGTTTATTATATAAACAATATATATTTATATCTTCTGCAAATAGTTATAGAATGATTGTACCAGATCTGTGGTGATTTAGGACCCGAATTTGGGGACGTAATAGTTCCATCGCTTGTAGGGGGGTTAGATGTTTTTTTGGTCACTGTAATTTAGGTCACCTTATAAGTGAGTTACTAAACCATTTTTTCTTATAGTCAACTCACTATACTTTACTTTACTAACAAAACATTAGAAAATCCATCAAGTCGTTTGACTTTAGACGAAAATAGACAAATAAGCTACAAACATGTAAACATTTTATGATATGGCAGGACCCATTCCATGTGGCTTTTATTACGTGGATATGGAGGGAAAATCTTTCACTCAAATAATAGTTGATGGACCCACATTTATTAGAAGCCAAGAGAAGCAAGTGAATTGCCATTTTGTTCCAAGTTCGATCGATGAAGCAAACTGATCCCTAAGCTAGCCCTTCTAAAGTGATCGATCAATTGAAAAGTTCAGAAAAGAACTACGAATTGTTTGATTGAACTCTATTTCTAATCAAAATCGATTATTTGGTGTGATTCATGTTGGTTACACTCTTTTGATGGTCGATATCAAGTAACGGTCGACAGGTATGTCCCATTTGATGGTCACCTTTTTTCCCCATATCTGACTTTGATGATTTTTTTGTGTTTCTTGTTGTCGTATTGCCCTTTTGTTTCTAAACCCTAGATTAATTAGTATTCTTTATTTTTTTTTCTTTACTGCTTCTTGGGTGGGAGATTTATAAAATCTTTCTTTACTAAAATTTGGTCCCCTTTTGTCCCCACATGAATGCTCTGTATTTATTTTCATCCCTTCAACTTATGCTCTGTTTTGCATGTGGTTTATTACAGATGGATACTATTGTGCAATTGAATGTACACCATGGTGGGAAGTTCATCTATGCTTCTTTATGTGACTATGTGGGAGGTAATGTTTATCATATTCCACGGTTGGATGTTGATTATATTTGTATGGGTACTATTAATGACTTAGCTACTGAACTTAGTTATCATCTTGAATCAAGTGTTTATTTTAAAATTGATGGAGTATATATTAAAAATGGGGTTAGACTTGTTCATAATGAAGCTAGTATAAGAGATATGGTTAATATTTGCTTGCCACATGGTGTAATTGATGTCTATGTAGACCATGTATTACCATTTAATACTGATCAAACCTCCATATAGGATGAGAATTTTAGTATTAATGCTACCGATAATGTGCTTAAAAATGTTGATGAAACTGTGTCTGATAATGTGGTTGAAAATGTTGAAATTGTGGCTGATAATGTTGCTGGTAATGTGGATGAAAATGTGATTGGTGAGGGTGATGGTGATAATCTGGAAAGTGTGGTTAGGGAGAAGTTGAGTGATAGAAGGAGTAAAAAATGTCAGAATGTCAAAAAAAGTGCTAAAAGGAAGTCCAAAAGGGATAAACAAAGGGTTGTTGAGGAGGAATGTTTTGAGATAGATACTTTTGATAGTGATGTTGATGAAGACTGTAGTGATGAAGAATTAGTATAAGCTAGGAGGATGGCTAGGGAGTATAAGAGGGAGATGAACAAGAACACAGAGTTAGAGGATGAGAGACATGACACATGTTATGAAGGAGAGGAAGGAGAAAATCAGGTAGATAATGGATGTAAGACCCCAAATTTTATAAAGATTTAATTTTCTCGAAATATTTTTTTGAATATTATGGTGTGGATTTGAGATAATGTTATAGTTGTGGGTAATATTTTTAAATTTTGAAAAGTAAGCAACTGGTTATAAAATATTCGATTGGTCGGGGAATATTCTTTTTGTCGGGGAATATCCGTACGACGACACAATCATTGGTGGACCCCACAACGAAATTATTGTCAGAATGAGAAAATGACAGAAATATCATTTTATGAAAATAACGGCGGAAGTTTTTACCGTTAAACTGTTGAACTACCCATTAGTAAAGAAATAAGATGTCTGGCGTGGTTGCATAGTAGCACACCTGTATTGATTATTGATGCTTACGTGAGAAGTCACTCAGTTTTGTTCAATTATTGCTACAGTAATTGCTGCATAGTATCTCACGTTATTTGATTCAATTATTGTCGATATTTTTATATTATTAAATCAATAATTGAGACGATACAATTATTCATATTATTATTTGCAATATTGACGATGTCTAGAAAGTTCTGTCGAGGAGATGTTTGGTCACCTAATTGCGCGCCAATAGGGATAAATCCTTATTGGAAAGCCCCCTCTTTCTTGGGAACGATCTGGTTGTTAAATATTGTGAATTATAATAATAATAATAATGAATAAATGTTGTTAAAAATATTGAGAGAGTTTTTATGAAGTATTTGTTGTAAATTTTGGCATATTATATGGACCTCTAATTTACCCATTTTTCAAAATAGTCGAAAGAAGTTATCTCGGTTATATATATAATGTGCATGTGTTTATTTGTTTTGTGTGTGGTGATTAGATGAATTGGTGGGGGGGGAAATCACAAGAAAGAAAGAAAATGAAATGAATGGCGTGGGATGGAGGGTGAAGGTTTATTATTATTATTATTATTATTATTATTATTATTATTATTATTATTATTATTATTATTATATATATATATATATATTATAATAAGTTTTGTTTTATTAGATTATAAATAGAATATATTATATTTTATTTAAAGTTTTTGTTTTATTAGAATATTTTATTACACGGTAATGAATAGTAAAATAAAAAATTTCTTCAGTTGTTACGCCTAGTGAAGTTAAATTCCGAATTTATACTGTGCAGACCATGATTTCTAAATTCAAATAGTATCCTTTCCATTCTCCTATAAATAGGATGCTTAGTTAGAATTAAAAATCACACCAGAATCAGAGAATTCTTCTTCTATAATATTGAGCGTATTTCTTTCGAGTTTTAGAAAGCTTTGAGTGTAGAAAATAGTGAAATTTTCTTCAAGAATATATCCGCCCTACCGATTGGAATACTCTTCTTTTTAAGGTAAGGGTATTATTTATTTCATATTCAAGATATTATTTTTTATTATTCGTATGAATATTATTTTCATTCAATATTCGCAAGAAATATTATTTTCATTTAATATTCGTAAGGAATATTATATCCGCTCAATATTCGAAAGGAATATTATTTTCGTTTAATATTCGTAATG
This sequence comes from Panax ginseng, assembly GCA_020205605.1. NCBI lineage: Eukaryota > Viridiplantae > Streptophyta > Magnoliopsida > Apiales > Araliaceae > Panax > Panax ginseng. The sequence continues at coordinate 48,005,199 of CM035149.1, read as the reverse complement.
GATATTATTTTTGTTCAGTATTCGTAAGAAATAATATTTTCTTCCATAATCTGTAGTATGTAAGTAATATTATTTCGTTTCAGATTTCGAATTCTATACTCGTTTTGTTAAATTTTTGGCTTCTATAATCCATGAAATTAGTAAAATATCCTTGATATTTGCACTTCATCCAGTATCTTTTCATGAAAATATTATTCTAAGCATTCTTGATAAGTTTTAACTTTTTCATGCCGGAGTACTATTCACGGGATACTATTCCCGAATTACTATTCATGGGGTACTATTCACCCAAGTACTATTCACCCGGGGTACTATTCATGATAAAAATTTATTCGTTTTCGGTCCAAATCATTTTTGGTACAATATTATTCTTGAATTTTACTCCACAAATCAGTATCATGTTGACAATTTGAACGTTATTGAATTCTGGATAAATTAGATTATAAATCTTTAAAATTTATCCTTGAACTTGTTTTATTGAATTATTATATCATTGTCATCATCCTCATGCTTATATTGTTATGAAAGTCATCTTTGGTCGTAGTGCATAGATGGACTTGGTATGATTATAATCAGGGATTATTCGGTATAATCATGACCATAATATTACAAATAATATGGTAAAAGTCATCATTGGCCCGTAGTGCATTGATGGACAGTTTTTGGTATGATCATGACCATGGGTTCTCTTCGGCCAAGGGTGCAAAGATGAATTAAGAAGGTTCAAGAGGGCATTATTCTAGAAGCAAGAATTGACAAAGAGATGAAATCTAAACCCTGATTTTATTGGCCCATTTGAAATCCTTGATCAAGTAGGAATTGTGGCTTATAGACTCGTTTTACCGCCAAATATGTTGCGTGTTCAGAACGTTTTTTTTTCTCGTATCGATGTTACGTAAATATGTGGACGACCCGAACCACATTATTAATTTAAAACCGGACGAGATAGCAGAAGATTTAACGTATGAGAAGATGTGTGTTAACATCTGGGATAAGAAGGATCATATTCGACGCTCAAAGGTTATACCTCAAGAGTTAGAATTTGAAGTGAAGTCAAGGTATCCTCACCGTTTCGTTTACGATACCAGTAATGCGACGTAAATTTCGAGGGCAAAATTTCATAAGGAGGGGAGATTGAGAGAATAAGAGAGAAAGAAGAAGAGTATTCTGTTACTACACTACTGCAGTATTCAATCTCCTACTAAAGTAAGGGGTGTTATTCTTTCTTATTCTTGAAGAGAATCTGTTGTTATTCCATTGCTTATTATTACATTGGAATAACCTATATACGCTGGTTTACCCTATACTTGGTGACATTCTTCTATTATTCATTGGAACATCACATGCATGTGTTTTACACCCGGACTGATTCCGCTCTTTATTATTATTCTCATTGGAACATCACATGCTGTGTGTTTTACACCGACTGGTTCCGCTTTTTATTATTATTCATTTGCATCATCCCATGCATGTGTTTTACTTGGACTGGTTCCATTCTTTATTATTACTGTTGGAATATCATGTCTGCATGCGTTTTCTGCCGGACCGGTTCCGTTATTTATTATTCTATTGGAATAACTTTTGCTGTGCGGTTCTATCGCATGCATGGTGATTTCTTTTTGTTATTCCATTCTTTATTATACTCGGTTGGTTAAAACTTTGACTTCTATACTCCATGAAATTAGTGGAATATCCTTGATATTTGCGCTTCATCCAGTATCCTTTCATGGAAATATTCTTCTAAGTATTCTTGAATTTTACTCTACAAAGCAGTATCATGTTGACAGTTTGGATGTTATTGGTTCCTGGATAAATTAATTCTAGAACTTGTTTTATTGAATTCTTATATCATTGTCATCATCCTCATGTTTATATTATGTTGAAAGTCATCTGTGGCATGTAGTGCATAGATGGACTTGGTATGATTATGACCAGGGATTATTCGGTGTAATCATGACCGTAATGTTACAAATGATGTGAAAATTAAAAGTCCTCATTGGCCCGTAGTGCATTGATGGACAGTTGTTGGCATGATCATGACCATTAATGAATACATAAATATTCTTGGCCCGTAGTGCATGGATAATTGTGGTCATGATACTAAAGAATATCCTTGGCCGTAGTGCAGGGGTGATTCGATGATGTGGAATATTTATTAAGATGAGTCTCAGCTATAACAGTGATGAAAAACCTTTTAAATCATAAAAGATAATAGATTTTATTTTCTACTTGACTCTTTTAATGGATTGCTGGTTCCGCTGCAGTTAAACTTGATGTTTATTATATTTTATCAGTTTAACACTGTTGAAGGCTAATGATAATTTATTTTGCATTATCTTAGTCGTAATATTTCTTACTGGGCTAGTTGAGCTCATCCTTTCTTTCACTGTTCTCTTCAGGAAATGAGAATATATCTGGGACGAGTCGGGGAACGGAGTAATGGTCCAGAGGATAGCATTAGTAGTCCTCACTATTCTGTGAAATAGTGTGATAATAATTATAATGAGGACTCCTTTTGAGTTTGTATAATCTCTAGTAGATAATATTTGTATTTAAACTCACAGTTTATGTTTTGTCGTATTGTACACGACAGTTGTATTAGTAAGTTGTATTTGAATTCTGTACCATGTATCTGGCGACCCAAGATGGGTAATGTATACCTAATTTTGGGGGCGTCACATCGTAAATAGTACCCCGACATGAAAAGTACTCCAAATACCCGAGTGAATAATATTCGAATGAATAGTAATTTGGGTGAATAGTAACTAATGAATAGTAAATCGTGAATAGTATTCCGGCATGAAAAGTGCTCCGAATACCCGAGTGAATAATACTAGAGTGAATAGTAACCAGGTGAATAGTAACTCGTGAATAGTAACTCGTAACAGAAAATACTAAATAAAATGATATTTCATGATGAGTACAAAAGAAATGATATCTCATACGAGTATAATAGAATATACAAAACTGCAAATGGATTTTCATCCGTCATGCGGTAATCCACGTAAACAGATCATTTTCACAATTTAATAAAGAATGAATACGAAAGGTCATTCACCATGATGTGGTAATCCACATAGACAGGTTATTCCAACAGAACAATAAGTAATGGAATAACAGAAGAATTTAACAGGCATGCAATAGATCAAGATGCATGTGTTATTCCAATGTAATAATAAATAATGGAATAACAGAAGAATTCACCGTGCATGCGATAGACCGCACAGTACGTGTTATTCCTACGAGAATAATAAATAATGGAACCAGGTCATGCGTAAATGCACAGACAGGATATTCCAACAGAATAATAAAGGTCATGCGTAAACGCACAAACAGGATATTTTGACAGAATAATAAATAATGGAACCAGGTCATGCGTAAACGCACAGACAAGATATTCCAACAGAATAATAAATAATGGAACTAGGTCATGCGTAAACGCACAAATAGGATATTCCAACAAAATAATAAAGAATGGAATAAAAGAAGAATTTCACTATGTATACGGTACTTCGTATAGACATGTTATTCCAACATAATAATAAAGAATGGAATAACAGAAGAATTTCACCATGTATACGGTAGTCCGCGTATACAGGTTATTCCAATAGAATAATAAGGAATGGAATAACAATGGCTCTCTTCATGAATACGAAAGAAATAATACTCTTTACCTCAAAAGAAGACTGAATACTGGAATAGTGAGGTAGTAGACTTCTCTTCTTCTTTCTCTCTATAATAATTGCTCTAAAGCTTTAGTGAGTTGGTGAGAAATAATAAAGGAATGAGCTTCTATTTATAGGAAAATATAGTTTCGATAATTGCACGTTTTGGGGCTCAAAATATTATAGTACAATACCTCCAACTTTTCTTTCATTTTTAATTTAGTCCTGCAAGTATTATCAAACTTGCACCACCTCCCCTAATAGTACAAGAATGTGAATCAATAGTACACACATGTGAACAAATAGTTATAATCATGTGAATCAATAGCAATTAATTGCTCATTTATCCGGTTAATTACCCGATTGGTCAATATAACCTCCAGACATCAATTATTATCTAAATAAATGTCGATTTTCACTAACACTAATAATCCCAACACAATGGAACTATCAATTTCATCTTTAATCTACATGAACTTATTCATCATTAATATTATAATTCACAATATTAAACAACCAGGTCGTTCCCAAGAAAGAGGGGGCTTTCTGATAAGGATTTCTCCTTATTGGCGCGCAATTAGGTGACCAAACCTCTCCTTGACAGAACTTCTAGACATTGTCAATATTGCAATAATAATATGAATAACTTTGCCTTCTTAATTATTGATTTAATAATATAACATATTATACAGATGATACTGTGACAATAACTGAATCAATAATATGAGAGATATGATGCAGCAATTACTATAGCAATAATTGAGTATAATTGAGTGACTTCTTACGTAAACATCAATAATCAATACCGTGCGCTACTATGCAACCACGCGTATTACTGTAGTTTTACTACTGGGTAGTTCAACAATTTTAACGGTGACACTTTCGCCGTTATTTTTATAAAAAGATAATTCTGTCATTTTCTAACTACAACAATACTTTCATTGTGGGGTCTACCAATGATTGTTCCGTCATACGGATATTCCCCGACCAAACGAATATTTTATAACAACTTGCATACTTTGCAAAATTTATAAATATTACCCACAACTATAACATTATATCAAATCCATACCATAATATTCAAAAAAATATTTCAAGAAATTTAAATCTTTATTCATAAAATTTGGGATCTCACATCATGCTCTACTTGACTCTTCTAATGGATTGCTTATTCCGCTGCAGTTGTTGATCTCAAAATTATTGTCTATTATATTCTATCAGTTGTTATACTGTTGAAGGCTAATGATAATTTATTCTGCATTATCTTAGTCATAATATTTCTTACTGGGCTAGTTGAGCTCACCCTTTCTTTCAATGTTCTCTTCAGGAATTGAGAATATAGATGGGACTAGTCGGGAAATGGATTGACGGTCCAGATGGTTGCATTAGTAGTCCTCACTATTCTGTGAAATAGTGTGATAATAAATGTATTGAGGACTTATTTTGAGTTTGAATACTGTCTAGAAGACAAAATTTGTATTAAAACTCACAGCTCATGTTGTATATTTAAGTTTGTATTTGTATTTTGTACCATACATTTGGCGACTCAAGATGGGTGATGTATACCTATTTTGGGGGCATCACAGTTGGTATCAAAGCTTAGGGATATGATCCCTGGCTGAGATGTGAGACTTGAACTAGGAGGGGAGAGTCGGGTAATTCCTTCGCCAGTATGACCTAAGTTTATTTGGTATTTATTTGGTCGGTCAGAATATAGGGATAATATGTTGCATGTCAATTAACCCTTGTTTTGTGACAGTGTTTGAGAATGGCATCTAAAAATGTTGAGATAAGCAATGTAGCACATGAGACCGTTGAGTCACCGCTGATCAATAACTAGGATAATGTTCATCAGGAAGACAATAATCCTCCTATAAACAACAACACTGACCAAATGATGAACGATGGGATGTTCAGAGGCTTTGTGCAGTTCATGCAACACCAAACGAGAGAGACTCCTGTTCATAATGCAGGTGAAAACACTGGCAACCCACGGCTGGTCACCGCTAAGCAGTTCAAGGAGCTAGGACCACCGGAGTTTTTGGGAGAGCCAAAACCACTTAAGGCGGAGACGTGAATAAAGCAGATCACCAAGATATTTGATATCTTGGGATGCTCAGAGGAGCAAAAGGTTTCATTTTCCACCTTTATGTTGCGTGAAGAAGCAGATCATTAGTGGGAATTTGTAAAACGTACCCAGCTTGACGCACTCAAGATGTCTTGGGAGAAGTTCCAAGAACTGTTCAACGATAAGTACTTTCCCGAAAGTATTCGTCACATGAAAGAGGTAGAATTCATCAAGCTGGAACAAAATAATATGACTGTGGCACAGTACGAGGCTAAGCTTACCGAGTTGTCCCGGTTTGCATCCCATTTGGTCGATAATGAGGAGCGAATGACGCAAATGTTTCTAAGAGATTTGAAACCCAAAATACGTCAATACCTCATTTCTCACAAACTTTGTTTATATTCAGATGTTGTGAATAGGGCTCAGTTAGTGGAGAGCGATAATGAGTCAGCACAACCAAAAGGCAACGACCAACAACACGATAATAATCATACCGGTGGCAACGACTATTGGAACAATGATAACCATCGTGGGGGAAATTATCATGCCAAGAATGGTAACAACTTCGGTGGTAATCATGACCAAGATAATAGAAGTGTAAATTTTAGGAGAGAAGGTTCAATAATGATGGAAAGACGGAAGCACCAACACCCGTTTCGAAGGAAGAAGAACGACCACCGGTCGTATGTTTAAAATGCGGACAAGAGGGAAATATATGTCCAAAATGTACGCAGCAACCCAAAGCGTGTTTCAATTACGGAAGAGAAGGTCACCTAGCTCGATTTTGTCATGTAGTGAAGTCAAGTCCAGCTGGGATAGTGATGCAAAAGGATGTCCCAAACAAGTCAAAGCCGGTAGTTTAAATGAGAGCATTTGTTGAGGAACCTGAACGAAGTTATCACGGGTGAGTTAATTATAAACTCTTGCGAAGTCTATACCTTATTTAATACCAGTTCTACCCACTCTTTTATTTCTCCTACTTGCGCTCAACGTTTAAATTTAACTATGGAGAAATTAGACTTTGACTTATCTGTTAAAACTCCATTAGGAGAAACCTTCATTACATCCACTATTTATAAATCTTGTTCGATTCAAATCGACACTTTCACGTTACCTGTCGATCTTATCTCTTTGAAAATACTTGCCTTTGATGTGATTTTAGGAATCGACTATTTAACTATTCATCATGCTAAAATTAATTATTTTCGTAAGGTTGTTAGCTTTCATATTCCTACCCAACCTGTTATATGAATTCAAGCAACCAAACTAGTAAAGTCAATCACTGTCATATCAAGCCATAAGTAAAAAGTCCCAAGCCTTTAACTGGTGACTTCCTTGTGTGGAATGCACCGAAGCCACACTTTCCGTAGGGGGACACCGTGAATAACGGTGGCAAGTTGATAGGTATCAATGTGACGTGTTATCCATGTCTTGGGATGAGAGTCACAGTTTTGAATGATATTTCTATTGTTAATAAATTTCCTGACGTATTCCCTGAAGACTTCATAGCCTACCCCAAAGCGTGAAATCAAATTTTGTATTGACCCTAGTACAAACCCCATTTCTAAAACCCTCAAATATTTCTTCACCTAAAACGAACATATTATGCGCCAAAGACGTTGTCTCGAGCTGTTGAAGATTACGACCATACCATTCAATACCATCCTAGAAAAGCGAACGTGGTAGCTGACGCATTGGGTAGAAGCTCGTATCCGTTTATGAGTGCGAATATACAAACCTATGTGAAGATAGCAAATATACGATTAGAACCGACTTTAAATCGATAATGTTAAAGTCGCTCAAGCTATAGACCCGAAGCTGATGAATACAAAGAAGAAGGTTTAAGAAGGCGTTATTCTAAAAGCAAGAGTCGATGAAGAGAGCAAATCTCAACCCTAGATTTAATTGGCTCATTTGAAATCCTCGATCAAGTAGGAACAATGGCCTATAGACTCGCTTTATCGCCAAGTATGTCGCGTGTTCATAAAGTTTTTCACGTATCGATGGGACGTAAATATGTGGACGACCCAAACCACATTATTGAATTAGAACTAGATGAGATAGCAGAAGATTTAACGTATGAGGAGATACGTGTTAAAATCTTAGATAAGAAGGATCATATTCAACGCTCAAAGGTTATACCTCAAGAGTTAAAATCTTACGAGGTATCCTCTTTGACATACCAGGTACGTACGTAAATTTTGAGGGCAAAATTTCATAAGGAGGGGAGATTGTAAGACCCCAAATTTTATAAATATTTAATTTTCTCGAAATATTTTTTTGAATATTATTGTGTGGATTTGAGATAATGTTATAGTTGTGGGTAATATTTATTACTTTTGAAAAGAAAGCAAGTGGTTATAAAATATTCGATTGGTCGGGGAATATTCGTACGACGGCACAATCATTGGTGGACCCCACAACAGAATTATTGTCGGAATGAGAAAACGACATAAATATCTTTTTATGAAAATAACGGCGGAAGTTTTTACCGTTAAACTGTTGAACTATCCGGTAGTAAAAGTACAGTAATACGCGTGGTTGCATAGTAGCACAAGGTATTGATTATTGATGCTTATGTGAGAAGTCACTCAGTTTTGTTCAATTATTGCTACAGTAATTGCCGCATAGTATCTCACGTTATTTGATTCAATTATTATCGATATTTTTATATTATTAAATCAATAATTGAGACGATACAATTATTCATATTATTATTTGTAATATTGACGATGACTAGAAAGTTCTGTCGAGGAGAGGTTTGGTCACCTAATTGCGCGCCAATAGGGAGAAATTCTTATTGGAAAGTCCCCTCTTTCCTGGGAACGATCTGGTTGTTAAATATTGTGAATTATAATAATAATGATGAATAAATGTTGTTAAAAATATTGAGAGAATTTTTATGAAGTATTTGTTGTAAATTTTGGCATATTATATGGACCTCTAATTTACCCATTTTTCAAAATAGTCGAAAAAAGTTATCTCGGTTATATATTTATTTATATTATATAAGAGACATGGGGGAGGGAGTATATATATCTATATATAATGTGCATGTGTTTATTTGTTGTGTGTGTGGTGATTAGATGAATTGGTGGGGGGGAAAAAATCACAGGAAAGAAAAAAAATGAAATGAATGGCATGGGATGGGATGGAGGTTAGAGGTTTATTATATATATATATATATATATATATATATATATATATATATATATATATATAATAAGTTTTATTTTATTAGATTATAAATAGAATATATTATATTTATTTAAATTTTTTGTTTTATTAAAATATTTTATCGCACAATAATGAATAGTAAAATCAAAATTTTTTTCAGTTGTTCGCCCGTGAAGTTCGTCCGAATTTATACTGTGTAGTCCGTGATTTCTAAATTCAAATAGTATCCTTTCCATTATCCTATAAATACGTTGCTTAGTTAGAATTGAAAATCACACCAGAATCAAAAAAGTCTTCTTCTATAATATTGAGCGTATTTCTTTCGAGTCTTAGAAAGCTTTGAGTGTAGAAAATAGTGAAAGTTTTCTTCAAGAATATATCCGCCCTACCAATCAGAATACTCTTCTTTTTAAGGTAAGGGATATTATTTATTTCATATTTTGAAGAGATATTATTTTTCGTATTCGTATGAATATTATTTTCGTTCAATATTCGCAAGAAATATTATTTTCATTTAATATTCGTAAGGAATATTATATTCGTTCAATAATCGAAAGGAATATTATTTTCGTTTAATATTCGTAAGGGATATTATTTTTGTTCAGTATTCGTAAGAAATACTATTTTCTTTCATAATTTGTAGTACGTAAGTAAATATTATTTTGTTTCAGATTTCGAATTCTAGACTCGTTTTGTTAAAGTTTTGGCTTCGATACTCCATGAAATTAGTAGAATATCGTTGATATTTGTGCTTCATCCAGTATCTTTTCATGAAAATATTATTCTGAGCATTCTTGATAAGTTTTAACATTTTCATGTTGGAGTACTATTCACGGGGTACTATTCCCGAATTACTATTCATGATGTACTATTCACCTGAGTACTATTCACCCGGGGTACTATTCATGATAAAAATTAATTCGTTTTTGGTCCAAATCATTTTTGGTACAATATTATTCTTAAATTTTACTCCACAAAGTAGTATCATGTTGACAATTTGAACGTTATTGAATTGTGGATAAATTAGATTATAAATCTTTAAAATTTATCCTTGAACTTGTTTTATTGAATTATTATATCATTGTCATCATCCTCATGCTTATATTGTTATCAAAGTCATCTTTGGCCGTAGTGCATAGATGGACTTGGTATGATTATGACCAGGGATTATTCGCTATAATCATGACCATAATGTTACAAATGATGTGGTAAAAGTCCTCATTGGCCCGTAGTGCATTGATTGACAATTTTTGGTATAATTATGACCATGGGTTCTCTTCGGCCAAGGGTGCAAAGATGAATTGTTTTATGGCGTGATCATGACCGTTGATGAAAACACGATTATCCTTGGCCCGTAGTGTTAGAGTTTATGCCCTAGAGGCCAATTATTTGATATAATTGCTTAACGTTTTGATATTATATTTGATTGAATAAATGAATGATTTTATTATGGTTTTATTTACTGCGTTATATAATTGTTAACATAATAAAATTTCTTAGAATAGTGATACAAATTATATAGTTTCAAGTATGTGACTTGAACATGAGATTATATAATTACAATTAGTATCATTGTTCTTAAATGTCCCTAGTCGAGTATCATTGTTGATGGGATAACATTGATGCATTGAGACTAGTATGTGGATTGACTGATGACCAAATCTCATTGGATATAAATATATGAGATATAAAGTCAATCCATAGATACATGTTAGAGAACAATGTACTGGACAGACCCACAATGAGAATTCTATGTGGAGCATTATGCGAAGTGTCATTAGAAATTCTCATAGTGATAATGATGTAATGGTCCTCCGACCTGAAATCATTATATTACTACACGAGAATTTATGTACTTTGATATCATCAAATGTCACCTTTAATAGGTGGACTATAAAGGTGATTATTGGGTACATCATGAATCGTGTGAGGAATATGAGTGATCTAGATGGAATTTAACCCTCCTATATATTAGGGATGATATCCATAGGCCTCTTCATTGAGTAGGACTATGAAATGTATGGCAATGCTCAAATAGTGATTTGTTTCATATAGTTTGCTCATTGATCAAGAAAACTCAGATTAAATTATGAAGAGTATGACACATTCCATGACTTGAGTTTAATCTAGGATATTAAGGTTAAAAGGATTAAATTACATTGAAACATTGGTCACAAAAAGGTTGTATCGAATCATCGATCTTATTATTACATGGGTAGCAGTGATGTATTACTAGATGCCGCTCACTGTTTATAATTTTATAATATGATTTTAAAATTATTTCCAACGTAATAATAACCTATAGGGTCACACACATAGAACGTAATTTAAAATGGAATTAATTTAAATTTCAAGGATTTAAATATATTAATATGATTAATAGTATTTAAATCACGAATTTAAATTAAAAAGGATAATTTGTATATATGTATATTACTTAATTAAGATATATATATATATATATATATATAATTTTGGATTTTATTAAAATATGTTTTTGATTAATCCCTTTTAACTACTATATATATGATATAGTAGCCACTTAGGGTAATATCATAACATCATACCCTAGCCACTCTTAGAGAGAGACTAGAGAGAAACAGTTCTAAAATACATTCCTTTTGGTGGATAGTACCGCAGCTTTTAGTTCGCAGCTTGCATTTAAATACTGCTCATGATTCGTGATGCTCGTGGTGGATACCGTAGAGGCGCGATTCGTTTGGATTGCGTTGGAGATTCGAGCGCATCAATTTCAGAAGCATTTTCATATTCGGTATAATTTCTAACCACTGAATTAATTATTTTCGCATGGATCTTGTTTAGGGTTTTGGAAATTGCTTTAAATTGTTCTATTTCCGCTGTGCGTTTTCGTGTCGAAACCCTACACGTAGTGCATGGATAATTCTTGGTTGTGATACTAAAGAATATCCTTGGTCGTAGTGCAGGGATGATTCGATGATGTGGATTATTTATTAAGTTGAGTCTCAGCGATAAAATTTATGATAAACTTTTTAAATCATAGAAGATAGTAGATATCATGCTCTACTTGACTCTTCTATTGGATTGCTCATTCCGCTGCAGTTATTGATCTAAAACTTGTTGTCTATTATATTCTATCCGTTGTTATACTGTTGAAGGCTAAGGATAATTTATTCTGTATTATCTTAGTCATAATATTTTTTATTAGACTAGTTGAGCTCACCCTTTCTTTCAATGTTCTCTTCAGGAATTGAGAATATAGCTGGGACTAGTCGGGAAATAGATTGATGATCCAGATGGTTGCATTAGTAGTCCTCACTATTATGTGAAATAGTGTCATAATAAATATATTGAGGACTTATTTTGAGTTTGAATACTGTCTAGAAGATAATATTTGTTTTAAAACTCACAGCTCATGTTGTATATTTAAGTTTGTATTTGTATTTTGTACCATGTATTTGGCGACTCAAGATGGGTGATGTATACCTATTTTGGGGGTGTCACAATGGAGATGAGGGAGATGAAGAGGGTGAGGGTGAGGGTGAGGATGAGCCTAAAAATGTGGCAGGACATGACCCAGAATTGAATCACATAGAGGGAGAACAATTTGGGAATGATGGTAAGGGAAGTGAATATGAGAATTTTGATTCAGATGATGCATCATGACAAAGTGAATATGAGAATAGTGATGTGTTGAGGTCTCTTTCTGAGAGCAGTGAAGAAGATGGGGATGTTTGCTATGTAGGGCCTCCCCCTAGTAAAGAAAAAAGAAAGACAGTTGAGGTTTACAACAAGAAGATAAAAAGAAGTTGATAAAATTGAAGGAGTGCATGATATTTTCCAGAATTAGGGAGTTTAAAGATGCCATAAGAGACTACTCTATTGCAAATGGGAGGAAATTATGGTATCTAGTCAATGATTCGAAAAGATGCCAAGTTAAGTGTGAGAAAGGATGTCCATGGAAATTATGGGCTAGTTTAATAAAAAAGACTGATACATGGCAACTTAAGTCTATCTTAGACATTCACAATTGCACCAGAATCTTAAAAAATAAGTTGGCTATAGTCAAGTATTTGACTGATTACTATGGGAATATGATTAGGAAGAATCCTAGCTATAAATTAAGGGAGATGTAAGAAGAGATAAAGTTGAAACTGAAGTTGGATGTTACAGAGGTTAGGTGCATGAGGGCTAGACAGTTAGCATTGCAAGGGATTCAACAGGTCATGAAGGATCATTATGCAAAGGTGTGAGACTTTGGGGCTGAGATAGTTAAGAGTAATAAGAATAACACAGTTAACATAAAAACAACAAGATTGAATCCTGAAGATGTGCCAAGATTTAAGAGATTTATATTTGTTATGATGTTGTGAAGACTTATTATTGGCTTGGATGGCTGTTTTTCTGAAAACGATGTGTGGTGGATAGCTTCTATCTTCAATTGGCAGGGATGTAAATAATCAAATGTTTCCTATAGCTATGGTGGTGGCGAAGAGTGAGAATTATGACATTTGGACTTGGTTTATGCAGTTGTTGGTGTTTGATCTTACTTTGGGAGATGGCTATGGGCTGATTTTAATATCTGGCCAACAAAAGGTTAGCATCTTTGTTAATATTTGGTAATAACTACAATCCATATTATTATTATTTTTTAAAAATTATGGCCATGTACATTTATCTAATAGTTGATATTTTCAGGGATTGAAAGGAGCTATTCAAGATTTTCTTCCTCATGCAGCATAGAAAATGTGCATGGCATATCTATACAAATTGGAGGAAGAAGTATCCTTCCTAAGCTCTTAAAATAGTTTTTTGGGAGGTTTCTATGGTAACTCATACTGTAGCACACAAAAGGGCAATGATAGAGGTTAAAAGGTTATCAATTCATGCACATGACAATTAACTGGCAGAACAAGATCCCAAGTTTTGGTCCAAGGCATTCTTTGAGACTCACTCAAAGACTGACATTGTGGACAATAACATGTCTGAGTGCTTCAATGCATGGATCTTAAAGGCAAGATATATGTTAGTGCTACACATGCTAGCTGAGATACATTATCAAATTATGGTGAGGTTGCACCAAAAAAGAGATGAAATATTGAAGACTAATGAATTAATCTGACCAAGGATTAAGAAGAAATTGGATGCAACTATCTTGACTCTGCACATTGTGAAGCTTTATGGGATGGACAATCAAAGTTCCAAGTGAAGATTTGTGACTAAAACAATCCCCTTTTAATTTCATCCCATTTTTTTTTACAAAGATTGCAAATTCACATACCTTAATATACTTGCTACAACCAACAAATCTTCTACCTGTATCTAGGGTTCCATATTTCCATGCTTCCCACATGGGTGCAACAATTCTACATTTGCAGACGATGGGATTGAATGAGGCAGTGTCGCGTTGCGAATCTACAGATGTACTCACTATTTTCCTTCTATAAGAGCTCTCTACCCCACTTGAGGTACTCATCTTCTCTACATGCACCTTAATATAACTCTCTTACTCTCAATTACTTCAATGATTCGCCATTTTGAACTGAATTCTTTACTCTTACGAAGAACCCTAAGTTAAGCTCCTTTTGATATCTGATTTCTATTTAACGTTGATGAAATAAGTTGGGTCAGATTGGGTGGGCTGGGTGGGCATGAATATATTTGTTTTTGATGGGTGGGCTATAACTTATGTGTGTAATGACTAGGATTCAGTAAAAAAAATTTATTTTCCACTTCACTTTTCAGTTTAAAAAGTTAACCCCGCTGACAAAAATTCAAATATTTGTTAGTAAATTAAAGTATAGTGAGTTGACTGTAAAAATCAATGGTTAAATAACTCACTTATAAGTTGACATAAAGTATAGTGATCAAAAAAATATTTAACCCACTTGTAGGGACTAGCCCCACAATTACAGTTCGTCTCTTAGAAGTGGAGGCCCAGCCTCATACTCATGGGCATTATTATTGTAGCTTAAACATATTTTTTTCATAGCCCAAGCAACATTATTTAGGCCAAATACGTTTTTCATAAATATGGCTTGGAGCCATTTGCCCTCTCCTTGTTCCATTCATTTCCATCATGCCATGTAGGCACCTTAATCACTATTTGGCCAGTCAAATGTCTTGACAAACTAAATATAATCCGTGTGGCATTGACCATTTTTGGATATCAACAAAGAGTTGCAAACAACCTCTAAGATGGGCAATTGCGCAACTTGAATTTAGGAGTGTAATTTTTTTTAGTGATAATAGTTACTTTTCATTTTTAAAAATAAGACAATTGTAACCAGGCATAAGATTGACCAGCTTGAGGTTGAAGAAAATATATTTTATTGTCACATTTTGACCATTTTATTTATAAAAAAAACTAACACATGGTATTTTTCCATCACTTTGACCAAAATATCTGACTAAGCAGATGCACTAGGAACAAAGTCATAACCATCCATATATGCATTCAAAATGCTCATTTCATATACCCAATAATTTGAAATGATCATCAGTACTTCTCTATATACTAAATGAAGTAGGAATCAAAAGCTACTAAGCATGCCAAGAAGGTGCTAATAAAATTCTTATATATAGATTTCTTATTTTATGTTTAACAAATTACATCAATCAAAAGTTAAACAATTGTGTTAAAAATAAATAAATTCTATAACCTAATTAAGGATACCTACAAAATGTTGCATTTTTTATACAAAGAAATAACCTCTCATATGCTAATGCCATCTTACTTGCAGTAAACATGGAGGCTGCATAATCCCGGCACGCCCTCCCCCTCTGAGCTAGCTTTTCCGGGCCCTCGGCCACCACTAACTCCAATGTCTCCGTCAAGGACTCGACGTTCGGAGAAAACATGAAACCATACTCACTATCAACAATTATCGTACCTTTTATGCTCGGAAACCTAGACGCCATCACCGGTTTTCCACTCATCATCGCCTCCATAAGTGTTAGATCGAGCCCTTGTGGTCTTAAGGTAGGGTTCACAAAAATATCAATGGAATTATAAAAACCGCGAAGCTCATAGGGTTTCATAGACCCTAAAGTTATCACCTGAAACCCTAAATCCTTGTACCGGTTCTGCCACGGTCCGGACCCTGCCACAACTAGGTAGACATTAGGGTGGTTCTCAATGAGCCTTGAAAATGCTTCATGAAGAAGAGGGTGGCCTTTATCCTTGACTAATCTTCCGGCAACACCTAGGACTAAGCTTGCATTTTTAGGGATTCCGATTTTGGACTTGAATTCGAGTCCTAATTCGGAATCTTGTTTATATTCGTCTTCATCGACTCCATTTACTATTACATGAACCCTTTTAGTAGGGATTTGGTACACATCTCTCAGCATTTCCCCACAACTATCACTTATGGCAACATGATGCGCATAGTTTTTGAAGAACCTAATTTCGTTTAAGACTTTTGGGATCACCCCGTGTATGGTGTTGTTGAAAATAGGAGACATGTGCTCATTTGGGCTTCGTGCTAAATCTTGGAAAATATTTGAGTTGACGCTTTCTAGGGCTATGCCATGCCATGAAACAGCGAGGTTGGGGACATCGCGAGCTAACCAATGAGGAAGCGCCACACTCTCTGAATGAACCACGTCGAAGGGTTGGCGTTGATTCTCTTCTTTGTATTTCTCCCATGCTTTGTTGTAACGCCATTTCCCCGGTAGGCCCTCGTGGTAATGGATGAGAGGGGACAAATTAGTTATTGGACTTTCGTGAGACAAGGTGGACCCGGGATCTTCTAGAGGTGGAGAAGTGAAGACATGAACTTGATGACCTCGATGAACTAGGGTGGTGTGTAGCGTCTGCGCATGACGTTCCATACCGCCTGGGGCAGCACTAATAGGCCATTTTCTAGAGAAAACGGCTATTTTAAGTGAAATGGGTGGGGGGTTGTTTTTGTCGAATTTTAGACGATTCCATGAAAATTCGGCGATACGGAGATCCCCGGAAAATGTCTTGATGTGGGTGGCGAAGGTGGTGCAAGTGGAGGTGGTAGGGGTGTGGAGGAGTAGGAGAGCTGGGATTGTGAAGAGAACAACAAAGAAAAGAGTTGTGGAAAGGCTGGATTGAAGACAGAGAATGGGTTTTTTGGACTTGTTTAAGGCCATATTGTGAGGTTGGAATGTGTGTGATTGTTGGTGTTCTTTTAAGTTTATGATGATTGAAAAGGTAAGGAAAGTGGGTGGCTTTTTTTGGGAGTTATCAGTTAAGCACGCACTTAAGCAAGTGCGTTTGAGTTGGAGTTTTGGCGTGAGTGCGTTTCTCACGCCTCTTTTGAGGGGAAAAAAATGCATCCTTGTAAATCACGTTTTGTGGCTTGCTAGTTTAGTGGGAAATGTTAGGATAGGTTTTGCATTGTTGTTTAAGGTGGGAATTCAGGGGTCACTTTTCTTACCCCCATTCAACGTCTAATTACATGTATAGTTAAGTGTAAATAAGTACTTAATTATACAATATATCATATGATATGGAAATTGGGACATAAAATTTGAATTCTTAAAGTGGTTCGAATAAGCTATTTATGCAAGAATAATGCTATAGACACAAACTATTTTATAAATATTTTATAAACTGTTGATGTGGCATACTCTACCCCAGCATATTGTGTGGGGCCGAAGACTACATTGAAATAATTTATTGATCAATATGCTGAGATAAAGTATGTCATATCAACCATTTATAAAATATTTATAGAATAATTTATGTCTGTACCATTACTATTTATGCAATGCAATAGTCCAAGTAGTCAACCATAACAAAAAATAGATATTGCTATTACATGTATAGTTATATAACAAAAAATATAAGAATAGTAACAACAAAAATAGATATTATCCATTTATGATATCTTATCTTATTGTAGTAGATCTCATTGCATGTATAGTTAAGACGGATAATTAATTTCAGTGATTATATAACAAAAAAAATGGGAAAAAGAATTAAATGGAAGAAACTAACTATAAATTTTAGAGATCCTAAAAGCTATCCTTTTTATTTAATAAATTAGGACAATTGTTAAACCAAGTTACTAAAACTCATAACTTCTTTTAGCAAAATTAATTAATTAATTAAGTTGAATCTTTATCCTTTCCAAAAATTTCAGACTACAATAGAGTCCAAAAGTCAACCATTGTGTTGCGTCTAATCGAAATAGGCGTATATGAATGTACATTTGACTAAATTGAGACAATATAGGCAGGTTTTATGTAACGCATTTGATCTGAATCCCATTTAAAATTTGACCAGTTATCTAATCTAGGGAACTTGCAGGTGCTTTTTGCTTGGCCTTAAAGCACTATGTGCACAACTTTGCTTGGTTTTTTTGTAAATAGTGCCATTAAATTATTAATTTTGTGATTTTTGGAAATTAAATCACATGAAAAGGGTCGTAAAATTGAAGGTAAAAGTTAATAAAAGTCACCTTTTCGACTCTTTTCAATATTGAAAGAGTATTAATTTATACTTTTTCGTTCTTAAAAATGAATAAAATATATTTTTCACACATATTAAGAAAATAATAAAGTGGAGAAGAGAAAGAAAAAATTTATTCTTAGACCCCACAATACTACATAAAAATGATTATTATTTTTATTTTTTAATATTAATGGACCCGTTAAATAATATAATTATCCTTCACTTTATATACCTTATTCATCTTTGTGTGGATAAATTTTTTTTACCTTTAATTATCTTTTTGAAAACTAAGGAAATAATATTTATATATTTAATTGCTTTAACCACTTAATGAGTTATTGGCATATACTAGTTTTCTTATCCATGCGAGGCACGATATTCTCTAATTTTTTTTAATTTACTCTATTTAAAGTTATGGATTGTTGTGGTGGTTAAATTGAACCAGTATTTACAATTATTCTACATGTCTTGCAATGTAGGGTGATGAGCCAAATTGGCAAACTAATGTTAAGTTGGATAAATTAGGAATTAAAATACAACTACGACTTGCACATGCTCTACAACTGAGTTTTTACCCCTGCTTTATGATGTGCAATAAATATGCAAGCAAGTTGCTGAATTGATATTACACCTAGATTTTTCACTTTGACTAGGGATCGGCTTTCGTACAATATATTTAATAAAAAATATAAATTTGACTATAAGAGTATTTTTTTTTATCATAAATTCATTAATTACAAAAGAGAAACAACATTGTCGTTATAGTTTATATGAAGTGGGTAAATTTATTCTCATAATTAGAGTAAATGCTAATGAAATATGGAATGGAGAATAAATTTTATAAGGTTTAACTTTTTGAGAGAAAATATAAACTTAGTGGTGCGTAAGAACAAAAACGTGCATATATCAAAGGAAAAAAATTATTTGAGGCAGCGGCCCCCCACTTGACCTTCTTGGTTCAATGTCTGATCACTTTCATCCATTATTAAAAAGTAATTGTATATTTTTATGAGATTACACAACACACTACAGAGAATGAAGAGGAAAATACCTATATTTGTATGTGTATACATAGGGTGATTCTTAATGTCAAAATTTGTTCGCCCGCAAAATTATTAAACAACGAGCAGGAAGTCTTCACCGGGAACAAAAGACCATCAAAAAGTTTGACGGTTGGGACTGTCAACAAATAATTTCGGTGTGAGAATTAGTATCGGCCAAAAACGTCAACAATAGAGGAACATAATTTGCTTTAGCGCATAAAATTAAATAATATGTGAGGTACTTGAAAATTATGGTGTATAATTGCGTTTATAGTGATCACACCTCCTTAAACGCCCCATCTTGAATTGGAATAGAATTCTTCATTATGGTGGATACTATAATGGGATAGAAGTTAATCTACTTAAAGAAAGGAAGTCGAAATTGTCATAACTTTTTCCTTGGGAATTAGAAATTAAATATAACTAAGAATCTTAGTTTCCTTAAAATTCTCCAACTACCCAAAACAAACTCCTACGTGAGAAGATTTCATGCACGTGGATTATATATGACCCACCAAATCATTTGGGCACAAATAATCACGCCTCAACATTGCCCCCAATCTTTTATTATAAAGAACTTAAAATAGGATAGTATATCAATTAGTCAAGAGGACGTTAGCCAAAGAATTTTTAATCCGATAAATGTTAGTATGTCCCGAAGAATGTTTATCCGTTCAGGAGGATGCTTACCCTTTTGAGAGGAACGTGTCTTTCTTGGAGGATGTTTATCCTTTTGGGAGGAACGTGTTCTTCCCGAAGGATGCTTACCCTTTCGGGAGGAACGTGTCCTTCCCGAAGGATGCTTATCCTTTCCAAAGGAACGTGTCTTTCTCGAAGGATGCTTACCCTTTCGGGAGGAACATGTCATTACCGAAGGATGTTTTCCCTTTTAAGAGGAATGTGTTCTTCCCAAAGGATGTTTATTCGACCTTATACCCCCGTATTAGTCTTCCCGACCCCTGTGGGTGGCATTGCTCCGACCTTATACTGCCATAATAGTATTCATGGCCCCTATGGGAGGCATTGATCCGACCTTATACCCCCATAATAACCTTATCGACCCCTGTGGGAGACATTGATCCGATCTTATACCACCATAATAGCCTTCTCGACCCCTATGGGAGGCTTAAAATAGAGGTTCGATCTGGAGAACCGTTCGACCACATAATGCCATCCGACCTTATACCGCCATAATAGTCTTCCTGACCCCTGTGAGAGGCATTGATCCGACCTTATACTACCATTCGACCTTATACTGCCATAATAGTCATCTTGACCCATGTGGGAGGCTTTATGTAGAGGTTCCGAAGAACCGTATGACCTTATTACCGCCGAATGTAGATTGTCGAAGACATAGTGAATCCGATGTGATATAGTACGAAGCAAACGGCTATTATCCGAAATGTTATGGGTGAATATTTTAGACCGTTGAGACTTATGCCAAGCTTATTTATCCTGTCCCCTAGTCAATTTAGCCCGAATAAGAAAAGAAGTCTACTGAGCAAATAACAACCTTATACCTTGCCCAAAAAAATCTGAATTTTCCAGATCTACTGAAAGCCACTTATTACATTGGAACGATTCTTAAAAACCACCCTAGCATGGTTTGTCTGCCCATGAAACTTTGTTTTAGATTCCCTCAAAAGGCCCAAACCGCCTGAATATTTTATTAAGATTCAATTCTAAAAGAACAGAACTCCCCTCAGTAAAATTCAATGCAAGTTCTGTTGGTGAACAATCTTGCTTCCTCCCACCATTATGCTATGTTGGTTCCACTGCTTCCCATTTAAGAAAATCATTCGGTTACCCCCCCAGCAAAATTGATACTTAATCCGCTTAAAATCTGTGCCCTTTTCTTAAGATGATGAATATGCAACTAATTGAGATCCCCATGCATAAATCATCTTCAACCTCAAAGACTAAATCAAACTATATTACCCTCACTTATATAGTTCAACAAATCTAGTTAAAGTTTTGTTAATGAGAATAAGGATCACATTTCAAATGTATATAGTCTTATGGTGACACAATAAACTATATATAAATAAATAGGTAGACAACTCTTGTCGATTACATCATCATGTAACTCCTTTTATTTTTCCTCTTAAATTATTTTGATCAAGTGGTGACACATCTGAATCAATATTATCCCCGTTAAGTCCAACCTAGCACTTTCATATATTCAAAGAGAAAACATTATCCTTGTGCTGACACAACAAAACAACATCGTTCAATTTCTTTATAAGCATTAAATGTGATAAAATAACATCTCAAAAAAATAAGATAAGCCTTGTGGTGAAACAACAAACTTATAGTAATTTATTGACTCTGTTATTTTTATCATGCTAGAAGGCGACGTTTGATATTCCAAATATCTTTGAACGCTTCGGACTTAATATAATTTCTTTGAGGGGTTTATTATCATTTGTCTCATCTTGTTTTGTGTGCATGCACACACACACACACACACACACACATATATATATATATATAGTTTAAGCATGCACATATAGAATACTATATTCTACCCGAATTATTATGAACTTTACTCTAGTTTGGTTCACTAGAGCCACCAAGTAAACCAAGAGGTCAAACCTATGGTGTAAGAACTGAATTTAAATATACTATTACATTTAAACTCGGGCTCCATTACAAACGGGTCTTTAAGCGTTTCTTGCTCATTTGTCTCCAATTCTTCAAGTAATTCTAACTAATCCTATTATATAAACTATTTACATTAAAAAGAAACCTTGATCAACAGTCAAGGGGAAGTACATAGGAGGAAAATAGAATTTACATCAGGAAAAACTAGAGAAGGCGAGGTACACAGACCCCATTTATAAAACCCATATATTCATGCATCCAACTAAAATAAAATCCAATTATATTGGTCAATAATCCATAATCAATCTCATTTATTATCATTCATATCACCATATACATCAATAAATAAACATTCACCTCATAAATAATAAAACCATTCCATATATGCATTAATATCATTTAACGAGCAATTAATATTTATTAGAAAATCCAATTTTAAACAAAATAAACTCCTTTATTTTAATTAAAATTTAAATCATAATAAATTTCTTTATTTTATTTTATCCAATTTTGAATAAAAATAAACTCCTTTATTTTTAATCAAATTCCAGATCAAAATAAACTCCTTTATTTTAATTAACAACGAATCTAATTTAAAGTACAAAATAAACTCATTTATTTTAACTTAAAATTTCTGGAAAAATAAAAAATTTGAATCCTATTCTTTATCAAAATAAACATCTTTATTTTTTAAGGAAAAATAGAATCATGTTCTATATGTGAATAAAGTTTTTTATTCTAGGAAACATGGAATTCTATTTCAAATATGAATAAACTCCTTTATTCAAGTTAACGTGGAATCCAATTCCAAGTTAAAATAAAAAACTGTAATTTTAATTATATTCTAATTCAAAATAAACATTTTATCTTAATTGAAATAAATAAAAATAAAATAATTTCAAGCAACAACCGCCTTGAGAATGAATCGGGACACGACTAAGTAGTGATGCACAACAGTAGGTTTGGCTTTAGTCCAAATTTTAAGCTTGTCGGCTTAACCGTTGACCAAACCAGGACATGCCTTGACTTTTGGACTGCAAGGCCGGCCCAGGCCAGGTTTGGAACATAAAAATGTGACCTATTGAGGCCTACAGGCCAGGCTGAGCCGGGCCTAGTTAGGCCCAAATGAGCCCAAGTGCTCTTTACTTAAAAATTTTTAACTCGGTTTCTCCTCCATTTATAAAAGAAAGACAGGGACAATTTTTTTTTATTAGACTATGTGGAACTATGCCAGGCCTTGCCAAACCCAACACAACCCCATGTACACTTTACTTGAAAATTTCTAGCTTGACCTCTCCTCTATTTATAGAAGAAAAGTAGGGACAAGAGATGTTAATTAGACTATGTGGGACTTTGAAACAAAAATGCAATTGAACCAAATGCCTCTCATTCTTATAGTTTGCTATTAAACTTGTGTTTCTTGAGGTGCCGATGTGGGACAAAACACAAAGGTAGATGTGTTATTTCTTCCTTTCCTTTTCTTCAATCAGTTCAATAACTTGTTACAAAAATAAGACTCAACAACAAGAAGGGCAACAAGAATGTATAAAACAATAGTATGGTACACCATTAAAAAATCTTGAGTTTGTTAACACCAATCACTAAATAGACATAATAGTCAGAATAATTTCTGAAGGACATAGACACAATGAAACAAATTCCAAAATTATAAAATCAAAGCCTATATTAGTATATTATTGATAAAAACTATTTTTAGGTTTTTGATTTCCATATTGTCTTTTATGAACAACATTACCAACTTATGCAACACAAAGATAATAGTTATCTTTCTTAAAAATTCATAATCTTTCAAACACTGAAGCATATGGTTACCCAGTTCAATCAAATATCATCCTTTGCAATATCCAATGTGTCTCTATAGGTGCTGAAGTATTACTTGGTCCAAATTGACCATAAACTTTTTATTTGTCTTAATTTATGGTGTAAACCCATTTAATTAGAACCAATAAGAGTTATTCCTTCATGACAAGGAACTTCTTCTCATGTATCATTTGATATTAATGCATTCAATTCCTCTTCCATTGCCTTTTGCCAACAATGGTGTTTTGCAGATTATTTATAAGATTTAAGATTAATAGAAATGGAATCAAAGTGAGTAAAAAAAGAGGAAGAAGAAATACCGTAAATACATTTATCGTCTATCAAAGCTGCATAAATAATGACCTATAGGGAAAGTTAGACAAAAATAAAGGAGACCCAAGTTTAATATTAGGCTGATCATATGGGACCTTAGTTTAAGTCCCACATCACCTAACCACTAATTTATCATAGGCTATTAAAACTATAAATCAAACATGCATCCTTCAAAAATATTTACACACCAGTATGGGACTATGGGTTCTCAGCTTAAAACATAACAAGAGAGACCCGAGTTTCAGGTCAAATTTTTCCATATATAAGACCAGGCCTTAGTCAGGCCGGACCAAGCTTTTTGAAAGGCCAAGTCAGGCTAGATTTGTTCTAAAAATTCTTGGTCTGTTTTTAGCCTTGCAGGCCAGGCCTGACCTGTCCAGGCTTTGACCAGGTTAGGCTTTGGCCAGGCCGGGTCTAGGCTGGATCCAGGTCAGGCCTCATGTCGCGGGCCATTTGTGCACCCCTACAGTGCGGCCGCGCTACAACTATGCTCCAAAATGAACTAGAGGCGCCACGACCGTGAGACATAGTAGAATCATAAAAAAGTTTTCTTGCCCAGAAAATCTGATCCAATCTTACAATACATATATGGAATCATCAAGATCGATAATTAGCACAAAGTTAGGCTTTGATACCACTGTTAGGTTTGTATATAGCGATCATGCAATTAAATCACATAAAAGTAGTGGAAGCGCGATAAAACGAAAATTAAATTTTTTTCATACAAACCATCACCATGATTATACTTTGTGCTTAATTATCGATTCATTAGAAAAGAGATGTTGATAAGATTCATACCCTTGTAAAAATTAGCTTCCCCAGGTACAAGTCCACCTCCAATTCCTTTTCACATTCAACTTGAATCCACCGGATTTGATTCCTCCATTTGATCAACGTTATCCACCCAAGTGTTTGGCCTCTAGAGGTGATCCACAGATGAAGGACAAATATTTAAGAAGATGGGTGTTTGGCAAAATCCTAGATTCTATCTCCACAGAATTATGTGTATTCTCCCAACTCTTAGAATGAAATGTGTAACTTGTGTAACCCTTGTCCATAATAAGACTTCTCTTATTTATAGATGTAAGAAACCCTCCTGAACTATTTAGGAATAGGGTTTTATTTTAATTAATTAAATTCTTTTAATTAATTAGGTTCCTAATGCAATTAGAATATATGAGAGTACTTTTATTAATTAATTCTCAAACTCCTTTATGAATTAAATAATAATAATAATAATAATAATAAGACTCCTTTTATTAATTTATATTTAATATTTTCAAAATATTAAATAATAAATATTAAGCTATTTAATTTATTCTATCACCATATATTAAATTAAATACACTTAACTTATTATTATGGTTATGTCATTTACTTCTTAAATAAATATTCTTCCTTTTATGGTGTGACCCTTTAAATTTTCTATGTAAAACCCCAAATTTTTATGAATAAATATTTATAAAAATTGTTAGTTATAATATTAATGATGAATAATTGTGAGTTATAATATTAATGATGAATAATTGTTAAAAGTTTAAAAATGTGTTTATTGAAGATAAGTGATTTGTGGTAAATATTTATTCAATTTTTGATATAAATAGAGGGGATTGTCATGAGGCGTTTGTTGTAAGTTTGACTTATTATTCCATGGGGAGATGTACTAATTTTTTGGACCGTCGATTGTGGTTTTAATAGTAAATCAATATGGACCGTCAGTTGTGGTTTTAATAGTAAAGCAATATAGACCGTCGATTGTGGTTTTAATAGTAAATCAATATAGACCGTCGGTTGTGGTTTTAATAGTAAATCAATATGGACTGTCAGTTGTGGTTTTAATAGTAAATCAATATGGATCGTCCATTTTAATAGTAAATCAATCTAGACCATCCATGAATCAGTTACTATTTAGTCCATTCTGCTATAAATAGAAGCTTTTTTCTTCTTTTATTCTCACCAATTCACTAAGACTCACAAGAGAATCTATAAAGAGATAAACTATGGAGAGAAAGAAGAAGAGTATTTTGCTACGTCGCTATTGCAGTATCCAATCTCCTACTAAGGTAAGGGATATTATTTTTCGTATTCATTCTTTAATCTGTGGGAATAACCTGTCTACGTGGATTACCGCATGTATGGTGAATAACCCTTCATACTCATTCTTTATTTATGGAAAAGATATGTCTATGCGGATTACCGCATGAGGGGTGAAAATCCATTTGCAGTTTCGTATATTATTTCTTTTCATATTTCTAAATCTAAACTTACTATGGTAAGTATTGCTTCTATAATCTCTGATATTAGTAGAATATCCTTGAGTTTTGTGCTTCATCTAGTATCGTTTCATTGGAATATTGGTTTAAACTTTCTTATTAAATTTCAATATTTTGAATAACCCTTCATACTCATTCTTTATTTATGGAAAAGATATTTCTATGCGGATTACCACATGAGGGGTGAAAATCCATTTGCAGTTTCGTATATTATTTCTTTTCATATTTCTAAATCTAAACTTACTATGGTAAGTATTGCTTCTATAATCTCTGAAATTAGTAGAATATCCTTGAGTTTTGTGCTTCATCTAGTATCGTTTCATTGGAATATTGGTTTAAACTTTCTTATTAAATTTCAATATTTTCATTCAGGGTACTATTCACTAGGGGTACTTTTTATTCGGGGTACTATTCATTTAGGTACTATTCAATCGGAGTACTATTTATTCGGGGTACTTTGCATGACGAGGTACTATTCATTTGGGTACTATTCACTCGGGGTAGTATTTATTCGGAGTACTTTGTGTGACGGGGTACTATTCATTTTGTACTATTCACGATAAAATTAGTTTCTTTTCTGTCCAAATTATTTTTGATACATGAATATCATTCTTGAATTTTACTCCACAATTAATTATCATGTTGACAATTTGGATATTCTTGAACTCTGGATAAATTGATTTATAAATCTCTAATATTTATCCTTGATCTCACTTGATTGATTCCTTATATCATTGACATCATCCTCATGCTTATATTGTGGTAAAAGTCATCTTTGGCCCGTAGTGCGTAAATGGACTGTTGATTGGTATGATTATGATCAAAAATTATGTATTGGTATAATCATGACCTGTAATGTTACAGACAAATGATGTGGTGAAAGTCCTCTTTGGGCCGTGGTGCATAGATGGACAGTTGTTTGGCATGATCATGACCATTGGTGATACTAACGAATATTCTTGGCCCGTAGTGCATGGATAATTCGTTGATGTAAAATGTTTATTGATTGATGTTACAGGGATAAAATATTGATGATGAACTTTTAAGTCATAGAAGATAGTAGACATCATTCTCTACTTGACTCTTTTAATGGATTGCTATTTTCATTGTAGTTGTTGATCTACAACATGTTGTCTATTGTATTCTATCAGATTTTTTCCTGTTGAGGACTAAGGATAATTTTTTCTACATTATCTTAGTCATAATATTCTTTATTGGGCTAGTTGAGCTAACCCTTTTCCTTTTGGTTCCACTGTTCTTCTAAGGAGGCGAGAATGTAGCTGGGACAAGTCGGGGAGTGGAGTAATGGTCCAAGATGGTTATTTTAGTAATCCTCACTATTTTTGTAAAATAGTGTGTCAATAATTGTAATGAGGACTTTATTTGAGTTTGGATATTGTCTACGAGACAATATTTATATTAAAACTCACATCTTATGTGTTGTCGTATTTTGCACGACAGTTGTATAAATGAAGTTGTATTTGAATTCTGTACCATGTTTCTGGAAACCCAAGATGGGTCATGGACCTATTTTGGGGGTGTCACACTCCATATTAAATCGATTGTGAATAAATTAATTAGAACAATTCTAATCTTATTTAAATAAATAAATTAATTATTTAAATAAATAACATTTATTCTACAATCAGGGTAATCCCCCTTAGCAATCAATGATTTTTCAAATAATATATATTTCAACATTAATCATAAAAGAACCCTTGAGGAAATAGTTAAAGTAAAATTCAATCCTTCCACCATACAATGTCCTAATTAAATCTAAGACATGGAATTACTGCCAAGTCTTATTTTATTTAATTCTATGTATTTCGATTCATAAATGCACAACTCCAAATAATACAAATTAGAAACTCCTTTCTAATTTCATTCCTCCTTGGCCAAGGACTGTTGGGTTGTCATTTATCGAATCATATAGGACATTCTCTCATTTTACTAGAAGCGGTAGATTCTTTGTTGATCATTCACTATCTCCATGTACAACTTATTACACATAAACATACCCTTTAATATACCCTAAGGGTCTTAAGGGACATTCCAAAGTATAACTCATCATACACAAGATACTATGATGATCTCACGTTTAAGAATCACTTGTACTACTATCACTACATGAATTCCTATTGACATGCAATTAAAACTCTATTAGGTAGTCATTAGCTAGCCACATTCAGTTAACTTATTCTATAATAAACACCTACATACTTTTTTTAGTGTCTCCACACAAATAATCATGACATCAAACATCCTCATCCAATAAGAAAGAACGTATGTACCAATCTATCAGGATTCACTAATCCCTTTTTAGTAATCCAACGATTGGGAACAATTTTAATTTTAAGCTATCAAAAAATTTAGATCTCATTAGCATGATCATCATTATGATTCTAAAAGCATTGCTTAAAACTATGGGTTTATCAGATATTATATAACAACACCATGTAGATAAATTAAATCTTTTAATAAATGAATAAGATTGTTATAAAGTATATGTTTTATCATATCAAATATGATTGACTTATGTGCATACTACTTTCAATCTCCAACTTGCACTAAATCTAATCGCCATGGTATCTCATACCCTTCTTCTCTAAGTGACGATCATCCTGCTGTTGGATAAGTTTCAGTAAATGGATATGAAATGTTATTCTTGAAAGTCCACTATCTCTATAGTGACTTCTCCTCTTTCAACGATTCTCTAATCAAATGAAAGTGTCGCAACACATGTTTAGATCCAAGATGAGACTTAGGACCTATTCCTAGTTCTGTAATGAACTTTTCATCCAAACTATCAACTTTCAGCTTCATTTATAGTTATATACTTTGTCTTTATCATTAAACCATTATCTCCTTGTTGTTTATAACTTTTCCAATTCACTGCACCACCATTCAAGGTAACGATTTACCCTAAAGTGGATTTGTTGTCGTTTTGGCCAGTCTAAAAAATTTGAGTATGTTAAACCTTTTAGTTTTAATTCAAACCCACTATAAATCTTAATCACATCCTTTGTATAGGTTAAGTACTTTAAGATATTTTTCACTGTCTTACAGTGTTCTTCTCCAAAATATGACTGATCATCATCAGGTCTTATACATTTCATTGCATACATGATAGTTACTCATGTGATCTCTTTTTTTAGGAGTCTATGGGGACTATTATGAGAGATGCACTCCATGACTCATCAACATGAGACATCTCTTGGAGTTTGTCATGCTAAACGCCTTTAACACCAAATGAATATATATTCCATAGGTTAAGCCGAGCATCCTTTTAAATCTGTCTGTATAGATTTATATCCCCAATTTAGAGAATGCTCCTCCTAAATCATTCATGAAGGAATGTTCAGACAACTTTATCTTTACTGATTGTAGCATTGGTATGTCATTCCTAGTCCGTAATATATCAACATATAATACTAAAAATGTCACGGCGCTCTCACTAACCCTTTTGTACACACTAGGTTCATTCTCATTTTTGATAAAATCAAAATCTTTTAATTATCTCATCAAAACGAATGTTCCATCTTTGAGATGCTTGCTCCAATCCATAAATAGATTTTTGTAGCTCATATACATAAGATAGCTTTTCAGTCGTGAGAACTATTCTCAATTTCCTCAACCAACTCGTTTAATTCAGTACGGTTAATTAGCATCTAATATGCTTCGCACTGATAGTGAATTATACATTGTAAAATTATGTAAATGTATTTGTAATTTAATAACATTTTAGCATATATTCATTTTATTAATTACCAAAAAAAATTAAGTGTATATTTAATTGGTATCTCCAACTATTTTCATCAAACTATATTACCCTCACTTATATAGTTCGACATAATCTAGTTAAATATTTGCTAGTGAGAGTAAGGATCCCATTTCAAATGTATATAACCTTATGGTGACACGATAAACTATATATAAATAAATAGGTAGACAACTCTTGTCGATTACATCTTCATGTAACTCCTTTTATTTTGCCTCTTAGATTATTTTGATCAAGTGGTGATACATCCGAATCAAAATTATCCAAGTTAAGTTCAACCTAGCAGTTTCATATATTCAAAGAGAAAAACACTATCCTCTAGTAGTGACACAACAAAACAACATCGATCAGTTTCTTTATAAGCATCAAATTTAACAAAATAATATCTCACAAAAATAAGATAATCCTTGTGGTGACACAACAAACTTATAGTAATTTATTGATACTCTATTATTTTTATTATGCTAAAAGAAGACGTTTGATATTCCAAAAATCTTTGAACGCTTCGGAATTAATATAATTTCTTTGAGGGGTTTATTATTATTTGTCTTATCTTGTTTAGCGCGCGCATATATATATATATAGGGTCCGGTTCCGGTCCGAACTCCCGCATTTTAGTACCGTTCAGACTTTTTTTTTTGCTTTTTTTTAAATAACTAATTTTTTTTTTAATATTTTATGGAACTGGAATTTTTTCATAATATAGTATTTTGGGTGTGTTTGGATACATATAACAAAATATATCTGCATGACTGTGCATGCACTATACATACATATTTTGTTATATGTATCCAAATCACACCCAAAAC
Source organism: Panax ginseng (assembly GCA_020205605.1). Lineage (NCBI taxonomy): Eukaryota > Viridiplantae > Streptophyta > Magnoliopsida > Apiales > Araliaceae > Panax > Panax ginseng. The sequence continues at coordinate 47,974,219 of CM035149.1, read as the reverse complement.
ACTGAAAATTCCAGTTCCATAAAATATTAAACTTTTTTTTAGTTATTTTTTAAAAAAAAGCCAAAAAAAAAGGTCCGCATTTTAACAAAATCCAGAGTCCCGATCGATCTCGTGCGTATATATATATATATATATATATATATATATATATATATATATATATATATATATATATATATTTACGGGTCATATTAATTGGCATGCGAATCATGTTGCATAATATATATTATATATTTAGTATAAGTATGCACATATAGAATACTATATTCTACTCAGATTGATTATGAACTTTATGCTAGTTTGGTTCACTACAGCCACCAAGCGAACAAAAAGGTTAAACCTAGGGTGCAAGAACTAAATTTAAATATAACTATTACATTTAAACCCGGACTCCATTACAAACGGGTCTTTAAACGCTCCTTGCTCCTTTGTCTCTAATTCTTCAAGTAATTCTAACTAATCATATTACATAAACTATTTACATTAAATAGAAACTTTGATCAGCAGTCAAGGGAAAATATATAGGGGGGAGATATAATTTATATCAGTAAAATTAGAGTAGACGAGGTACGCAGACCCCATTTATAAAACCCACACATTCATGCATTCAACTAAAATAAAATCCAATCACATTTGTCAATAGTCAATAATCAATTTCATTTATTATCATACATACCACCATATGCATTAATAAATAAAATTCATCTCATGAATAATAAAACCATTCCATATATGCATTGATATCATTTAATGGGCAATTAAAATTTATTGTAAATCCAAATTTGAAACAAAATAAACTCCTTTATTTTAATCAAAATTTAAATCATAATAAAATTCTTTATTTTATTTTATCCAATTTTGAATAAAAATAAATTCCTTTATTTTTAATCAAATTTCAAATCAAAATAAACTCCTTTATTTTAATTAATAAGGAATCTAATTTCAAGTACAAAATAAACTAATTTATTTTAACTTAAAATTTCTGGAAAAATAAAATATGGTTGAATCCGATTCCTTACCAAAATAAACATCTTTATTTTTTAAGGAAACATGAAATCATATTCCATATGTGAATAAACTCCTTTATTCTAGGAAACATGAAATCCTATTCCAAATATGAATAAACTTCTTTATTCAAGTTAACGTGGAATCCAATTCCAAGTTAAAATAAAAAACTTTAATTTTAATCATATTCCAATTCAAAATAAATCTTTTATCTTAATTGAAATAAATAAAAATAAAATAAAAAAAATTCAAAGTCTAGTGTTGGGCGTGGCCGCCCCGCGTAGCAGAATCAGAAAAAAAAAATTGCCCAGAAAATTCGATCTAATCGCATACAAAACATACATGGAATTATCAAGAATTAACACAAAGTTAGGCTTTGATACCACTCTTAGGTTTGCATATAGTCATGCAATTACATCACATAAAAGTAGCGGAAGCGCGATAAAACAAAAATTAAATTTATTCATACAAACTATCACCATGATTATACTTTTTACTTAATTATAAATTCATTAAAAAAGAGATGGATATAAGATTCATACCCTTATAAAAATTAGCTTCCTCAGGTACGAGTTCACCTCCAATTCCTTTTCACGTTCAACTTGAATCCTGTAAGAACCGTGAATTTAATGAATAAATATTATTCTGATATAATAAGAAGATGAATATTTATTTGAATACAAATATTGATGTATTGTGAGATGATTTATTCAATTAATTCAAATTGAATTTATAAGATTTAAGAAAAATGTGGAGTTTATAACAAGCTCGAAGAATGCCTTGTGTGGCACGATAATTAGAATTATGATGACTTAATTAATTAAAGAATGAATGAATAAGTGAATGATTAATTAATATCATGTTATTAATTAATTGTTATTGTGATTAATAGAACACTAATGAGTAAAATAAATTACATAATTAGAGTTATATTTATTTATTTAATGGTTGAGTGCAAGATATGTGATAATTAATAGTATTATATATATAGTACCTACAATCAATTAAAAAGGAAGTGTAGTGTGACATTTTAAAAGTGACTATATAATATGGAAAATATATAGTAAGATTAAGGAAATGTGTAAGTTATACAAATGATGTCTATATGACCATGTAAAATGTATAGTGCATTAATGTATACTTTAAGGAATATCAACTTAGACTATGTGAATAATTGATATAATAAGGTTTATGATAATGTGGTGTGTCACTACCCAATTAATTCATAATTTGACACTATCAAAATGTACACGGATTATATATTGATGTGTATACATGTACCCCAATTTTCTACCACATAGTATGGTTATATTATTAAAGACCATATGTACACCCATATGAATTTAAACCCTAGGTGAACAAATATACATTGTGTAGTAGTACATGATATAGATCTTAGTATTGTTAATTAGCTATTTTTTTAAGATGCTGAGTATTGAGATTGTCCCATATTCATTGGCCTTCTCTCCCTCACGTGCATAGGCCATTGGCCTAAGTTAGCCTTTATCATCCTTGCAAGCTATCAGGCGTTCAAATGATGGAGGAGGGAGTGGCTTCAACAGTGATAGGGAAACTATTCTACCAAAACCTTGTTGCCCACTGTGACGCCCCCAAAATAGGTATACATCACCCATCTTGAGTCGCCAAATACATGGTACAAAATTCAAATACAACTTAATTATACAACAGTCGTGTAAAATACGACAAAATACATGCTGTGAGTTTTAATACAAATATTGTCTTCTAGACAATATCCACTCACAGAATAAGTCCTCATTACATTTATTATCACACTATTTAACAGTTTATGAGAGATAAGATATTAACGTATCTTGGGTTTCAAACCTCTTAGAAACATTCGCGTCATTCTCTCCTCATTATCAACCAAATGGGACGCAAACCCATGATAACTCGGCAAACTTGGCTTCAGATTTGTGACACGGTCATGTTGTTTTTGTTCCAGCTTTAATGAACTCTACCTCTTTCATGTGACGAATACTTTCGTGAAAGTACTTGTCGTTGAACAGCTTCTTGAAACTTCTCCCAAGACATCTTCAAGGCGGCGGGTTGAGTACGCTTTTACTGATTCCCACCAAGAATCACCCCTCGCCCATAACATGAAGGTGGCAAAGGAACCTTTACTCTCGAGCAACCCAAGACATCAAATATCTTGTTGATCTGCTTTATCCACGACTCGCCTTAAGTGGTTTTGACTCTCCAAAAACTCCGTGGTCCCAGCTCCTTGAACTGCTTGGCGGTGGACCGTCCCGAGAGTTTCCAAAGTGTTTCCACCTGCATTTTGGATAGGAGCCGCTCTCGCCTGATGTTGCATGAATTGCATGAAGCCTTGGAACATTCCATCGTTCATCATTTGGTCAGTGTTATTATTTGCATGAGGATTATCGCCTTCCTGATGCACATTGTCTTGGTTATTGATCTGTGGAGACTCAACGGTCTCCTGTGCTCCATTGATGTTCTCAACATTCTCGGATGCCATTTTCAAATACTGCCACAAAATAAGAGTTAATTAACATATCACATATTATCCCTATACTCTGACCGACCAAATAAATACCAAATAAACTTAGGTAGGTCATACTAGCGAAGAAATTCCCTGTTTCTCCCCTCCTAGTTCTTGTCTCACATCTTAGCCAGGGATCATATCCCTAAGCTTTGATACCAACTGTGACGCCCCCAAAATAGGTATACATCACCCATCTTGAGTCGCCAAATACATCGTACAAAATTTAAATACAACTTAATTATACAACAGTCGTGTAAAATACGACAAAATACATACTGTGAGTTTTAATACAAATATTGTCTTCTAGACAATATCCACTCTCAGAATAAGTCCTCATTACATTTATTATCACACTATTTAACAGAATAGTGAGGACTACTAATGCTATAATCTGGACCGTCACTCCGTTCCTCGACTAGTCACGCCACGCTCTCATTTCTCAAGAGAACAAAGTGAAAGAAAGGGTGAGCTCAACTAGCCCAGTAAGAAATATTATGACTAAGATAATGCAGAATAAATTATCATTAGTCCTCAACAGTGTTAAACTGATAAAATACAATAGACATCAAGTTTAACTGCAGCGGAACATGCAATCCATTAAAAGAGTCAAGTAGAGAATAAAGTCTACTATCTTTTATGATTTAAAAAGGTTTTTCATCACTTTTAGCGCTGAGACTAGGCTTAATAAATAATCCATATCATCCCTGCACTACGGCCAAGGATATTCATTAGTGTCACGACCACAAATTATCCATGCACTACGGGCCAAGGATATTCGTGTATTCATCAATGGTCATGATCATGCCAACAACTGTCCATCAATGCACTACGGGCCAATGAGGACTTTTACCACATCATTTATAACATTACGGTCATGATTACACCGAACAATCCCTGGTCATAATCATACCAAGTCCATCCATGCACTACAGGCCACAGATGACTTTTAAAAAAAAATATAAATATGAGGATGATGACAATGATATAAGAATTCACTAAAACAAGTTCAAGAATTAATTTATTCAGGAACTAATAACGTCCAAATTGTCAACATGATACTTCTTTGTAAAGTAAAATTCAAGAATGCTTAGAAGAATATTTCCATGAAAAGATACTGGATGAAACGCAAATATCAAGGATATTCCACTAATTTCATGGAGTATAAAAGTCAAAACTTTAACCAACTGAGTATAATAAAGAATGGAATAACAAAAGAAATCACCATGCATGCGGTATTTTTGATGAGACGAAGTTATTCCAATAGAATGATAAGTAATCGGAACCAGTCCCAAAGTAACGCATAGACGGATATTCCAACGAATAATAAAGAATGGAATAACAACGTAAATCACCATGCATGTGGTATGTATGAAGTTATTCCAATAGAATAATAAATAACAATTATTGTGTCGATGTAAATTCAAGACCGGCGGGTGATGTTCTAACGAGAATAATAAAGACGAAACCAGTCCGGTGTAAAATGTGCGATGTGATATTCCAACAAAATAATAAAGACTAATTAGGTTCAACAGAAATGTACGCATGGGATATTCCAACGAGAATATAAAGAATGGAATAATGAAGTTCTCTTCATGAATATAAAAGAAATAATACCCCTTACCGTAAAAGAAGAGTATTTCGACTGGTAGGGCGAGGATATTCTTGAAGAAAACTTGCACTACGCTCAAAGCTTCTTAAAACTCTAAAGAAATACGCTCAAGATTATAGAAGAGAATTATTTGGATTTCTGGTGTGATTTCAATTCTAACTAAGCATCTTATTTATAGGAAAATGGAAAGGACACTATGCAATAAAATATTCTAATAAAATAAAAACTTTTAAATATAATATATTATATATATAACATGTGCAACAAAATTTATCACGGGTGGAAAACCCGTGAACTCCCTTATTTTCTTTTGCAAACCTTCAAACCTACCTAATATAATAATGTAATGGTACTCCTTCTGCCAACTTTTTAATATATATATATATATATATATATATATATAATCCCATATAGTACTCCAAAATAAAACTTCCCCGTGACTAATCCCTTTTTCCCACCCACACCCACTTATTCACATCATATTATATATATATATATATATATATATATATATATATATATATATATATATATATATATATATAAATAACAAAACAAATTTAGATAACTTTTACCCATGCTTTTGAAAAGTATGTAAGTGGGGGGTCCAAATAATACGCGAAATTTACGATAAAAAATTCCTCAACATTTTTAACAACATTTATCATCATTATTATAATTCACAATATTAATCAACGAGGTCGTTCCCAGGAAAGAAGGGCCTTTCCAATAAGGATTTCTCCCTATTGGCGCGCAATTAGGTGGCCAAACCTCTCCTTGACAGAACTTCTAGACATCGTTAATAGTACAAATAATAATATTAATAACTTTATCATCTCAATTATTGATTTAATAATATATAAAATATTGACAATAATTGAATCAATTAACGTGAGATACTATGCAACAATTACTGAAACAATAATTGAACAAAACTAAGTGACTTCTCACATAAGCATCAATAATCAATACCGTGTGCTACTATGCAACCACGCCAGACATCGTATTTTTACTACTACTTAGTAGTTCAACAAGATAACGATAAAACTTCCGCCATTATTTTTAATAAAATATTTTTGTCATTTTCTCAATCCGATAAATAATTCCGTTGTGGGGTCCACCAATGATTGTGCTGGCCGTCTGAATATTCCCCACCAATCGAATATTATATAACAACTTGCGTACTTTTGCAAAATTTATAAATATTACCCACAACTATAACATTATATCAAATTCATTCCATAATATTCAAAATGATAATTATAGAAAATCATCTTTATTCATAAAAGTTGGGGTCTTACAATCTCCCTTCTTATAAAATTTTGCCCTCGAAATTAGGGTACGACCGGTATGTCAAGAGGTGAGGATATCTTGATTTTATTTGATTCTAACTCCGTGTCATTTCCTCAACATCGTGGTTCCTCCATAAAACTTTGACTTAAGGTATAACCTTGGAGCGTAGAATATGTTCCTTCTTATCCAAGATTTGAACAGGAACCTCTTCATACGTTAAATCTTCCGCTATTTTGTCCAGTTCTAACTCAATAATGTGGTTCGGGTCTTTCACATATTTACGTAACATGGATATATGAAAAACATTATGAACACGAGACATACTTGGCGGTAAATCGAGTCTATACGCCACAGTTCCTACTCGATGAGGATTAAAAATGGGCCAATGAATCGAGGATTTAGCTTTCCTCTCTTTTCAAATCTCGTAACTCCTTTCCATGGAGCAACACGTAACAACACATGATCTCCAATATCGAACTCCACGTCTTTTCGATGAAGATCAACATAACTCTTTTGTCGGTCTTGTGAGGTTTTTATACGTTGTCGGATTGTTTGAATCTTTTCCATAGTCATACGTACTAACTCCTATCCCAATATCGTTGCTTTCACCCACCTCATCCCAAAGATAATCGAGAATGACACTTTCTTCCATACAACGCCTCGAATGGAGCCATGCCAATACTTGCTTGATAACTGTTGTTGTAGGAAAACTCCACCAATGGTAAGAACTTGTCCCAACTTCCCTTGAAGTCAAGGACACAGAGTCTTAATAAATCTTCAAGAGTTTGAATAGTCCTCTCTGATTGTCCGTCCGTTTGAGGATGATATGTCGAACTAAATCGTAAATCTGTTCCCATAGCTTTTTGCAAACTAACCCAAAATCGTGAAGTGAATCTTGGGTTCTGATCAGAAACTATGGATACTGGCATACCATGCAATCTTACAACCTCATTTATGTACATACGAGCAAGACGTTTAAGTGTATAAGTTTCTCGTATAGGTAAGAAATGAGCAGACTTGGTCAATCTATCAACAATGACCCAAATTGCATTTATGCCTTGAGAAACCTTGGGAAGACTAGTAACAAAATCCATGGTAATGTGTTCCCACTTCCATTCTGGAATTTCAAGTAGTTGCAATGGACCTTTTGGTACTTGATGTTCCGCCTTGACTCGTTGACAGGTTAAACACCTTGAGATAAACAGCGTTATCTCCCTCTTCATATTACTCCACCAAAATATATGTCGAAGATCATGATACATTTTGTACTCCTGTGATGGATTGCAAATCGGTGTGTTGTGCGCCCCATCATGATTTTATACTTTAAATCGTGGTCGTTAGGAACACAAAGTCCGGAGTTGACTCAAGTATTCCTTCTTCATCGATTCTTACTTCCTAAGATAGCACCTTCTTGTACTTTCTTCCTCATATGCATCACTCCAGTCTATAAATTAAGCAGCGGCTTTAACTTTATCGATTAAAGTCGGTTCTACTTGTATATTCGCCATCATCATGTGGGTCCTCGTAGTTTTATCTCTATCTTCATCCTTTGCAAGTCATACAAAATGGGCCTTTATATTGACAATATCGCACTCTCAGTACAAGATATGATCTTCTACTCAATCGCGTCGCCTACCACGCTTGCTTTTCCAGGATGATATTGGATGGTATGATCATAATCTTTCAACAGCTTCAAGCCAACGTCATTGTCGCATGTTGAGTTCCTTTGAGTGAAGAAATATTTGAGGCTTTTATGATCCGTAAAAGATCTCCACTTTCTCCCCATACAAGTAATGCCTCCAAATCTTTAGTGCAAAACGATCACCGCCAACTCTAGATCATGAATAGGATAATTCCTCTCATATTCTTTGAGTTGTCGTGAGGCATAGGCTATGACTTTCCCATGTTGCATGAGAACACAACCTAACCCTTTGCCCGAAGCATCATTGTAGATGACAAATCCCTCCGAGCCAGATGGTATTGTCGTAACAGTCTTTGAAATGAGTCTTCTCTTGAGTTCTTGAAAACTCTTCTCACATTCCTCACTCCAACTCAATTTTTGTATCTTCCGAAAGTTAGGCGAAGTTAATGGAGTAGCGATTCGAGAAAACCCTTCTACTTAATCTCCGATAATAACCAACTCTGCCGAAAAGCTATGTACTTTGCCATCGATTTAGGTTGTTCCCGACTTTGAATGGCTTCAATCTTTGCTTGGGTCAACAAATATTCCATGACTTGATACCCCGTGCCCAAGGAATGCTACTTCCTCGCTTTAACTCGCATTTTTTCAACTTGGCATAAAGCTTATATTCACGAAGCTTTTGGAGTATCACCTCAAGTGTTGCTCATGATCTTCACGGTTTTTGAATAAATAAGGATGTCATCAATAAAGACGACCACAAAGTGATCCAAATATTCCTTGAATACTTTGGTTCATCATATCCATGAAGGCAAAGAGGAGCATTAATCAATTCAAAAGACATGACTAGGAATTCATAATGCCCAGACGAGTTCTTAAAGTCGCCTTTGGAATGTCATCGGTTCTAATCTTCAATTGGTGATATCCGAATGAAGATCAATTTTTGAAAAGAATTTGGCGCCTTGTAACCGGGTCAAACAAAAATTAATACGTGGCAATGGGTACCATTTTTGATGGTGACATGATTCAACTCACGATAATCAATACAAAGTCGCGATACTCCCATATTTCTTCTTCACAAATAGAAATGAGAGCACCCCAAGGAGACGTCTTAGGGCGAATGAAACCGATGTCTAACAATTCCTGCAGCTGGGTCTTTAACTCCTAAAGTTCAATAGAGCCATTCGATATGGGCTTTGAAATGGGTTTTGTATCGGGTTCAAGGTCGATACAAAATTCAATTTCACGCCTGGGGTAGGCCAGAAGTTCTTGAGTGAATACGTCGTGAAATTCATTATCAATAGAAATATCATTCAAAATCGACGTATTTTGTTTAGATCCATGACATGAGCTAAGAAAGCTTGACATCCGTTTTTCAATAAACGAATAGTTTTATGGCTTGAGATGACAGTGATTGATTTTAATGGTTGGGTTGCTTGAATTCGCATAATAGGTTGGTTAGGAATATAAAAGCTAACAACCTTACGAAAACAATCAATTTTTGCATGATGGGTAGTTAACCAATCAATCCCTAGAATTACGTCAAATGCAAGTATTTTCAATGAAATAAGATCGACAGGTAATGTGAGGGTACCAATTTGAACCAAACAAGACTTATAAACAAAAGGATGTAATGAAGGTTTCTCCCAATGTAGTTTTAACAGATAAGTCAAAGTCTAATTTCTCCGAGTCAAATTTAAACGTTAAGCGCATAAGTAGGAGAAATAAAGGAATGGGTAGAACCAAAGATCAAATAAGGTATATACTTCACTAGAGTTTATGATAAGCTTACCCGTGATGACCTCATTTGGGTTCCTTGCTTTCTCGGGAGGTCACGACAAACGCCTCTCCTCAGACCGCCGGGCTTTGACTTTTTTGGGGTGTCCTTTGGTGCCTCCATCCTAGTTGAACTTGTCTTCGGTGAACGACAAAATCGGGCTAGGTGACCTTCTCTTCCACAATTATAACATGCTTTGGACTGCATCGCGCTGATTTTGGTGATGTGTCCTCCCTCCGCATTTGAAGCATATGATAGGTGGTCGTTCTCCTTCCTTAACGACAGGTGCTGACGCTGACGTCTTTCCATCATTGTTAAATCTCCTCTACTTGAAATGTCCATTCTTATTGTTTTGGCCATGATTACCACCGAAGTGGTTACCATTTCGCATGTTGATTCCTCCACGCTTATTGTCACCGCTCAATGATCAAGTATCACCGGTATTATCATTTTGCCGATCGTTTCTTTTTGGTTGGTTGACTCATTATCGCGCTCCAATAACTGAGCCCTATTAACAACATCTGAATACAAACACAGTTTATGAGAGATAAGATATTAACGTATCTTGGGTTTCAAACCTCTTAGAAACATTCGCGTCATTCTCTCCTCATTATCAACCAAATGGAACGCAAACCGGTACAACTCGGCAAACTTGGCTTCGTACTGTGACACGGTCATGTTGTTTTGTTCCAGTTTAATGAACTCTACCTCTTTCATGTGACGAATACTTTTAGGAGAGTACTTGTCGTTGAACAGTTCTTGAAACTTCTCCCAAGACATCTTCAGTGCAGCAGGTTGAGTACGCTTTACAGATTCCCACCAGTAATTTGCCTCTGCCCGCAACATGAAGGTGGCAAAGGGAACCTTTTGCTCCTTGGAGCAACCCAAGACATCAAATATCTTGTTGATCTGTTTTATCCACGTCTCCGCCTTAAGTGGTTTTGGCTCTCCAAAAAACTCCGGTGGTCCCAGCTCCTTGAACTGTTTGGTGGTGACCGTCCGAGAGTTGCTAGTGTTTCCACCTGTATTTTGGACAGGAGCCGCTCTCGCCTGATGTTTCATGAATTGCATGAAGCCTCGGAACATTCCATCGTTCATCATTTGCTCAGTGTTATTGTTTGCATGAGGATTGTCGCCTTCCTGATGCACATTATCTTGGTTATTGATCTGTGGAGACTCAACGGTCTCCTGTGCTCCATTGATGTTCTCAACATTCTCGGATGCCATTTTCAAATACTGCCACAAAATAAGGGTTAATTAACATATCACATATTATCCCTATACTCGATGAGACCAAATAAATACCAAATAAACTTAGGTAGGTCATACTAGCGAAGGAATTCTCCGTCTCTCCTCTCCTAGTTCTTGTCTCACATCTTAGCCTGGGATCATATCCCTAAGCTTTGATACCAACTGTGACGCCCCCAAAATAGGTATACATCACCCATCTTGAGTCGCCTAATACATGGTACAAAATTCAAATACAACTTAATTATACAACAGTCGTGTAAAATACGACAAAATACATTCTTTGAGTTTTAATACAAATATTGTCTTTTAGACAATATCCACTCTCAAAATAAGTCCTCATTACATTTATTATCACACTATTTAATGTAATAGTGAGGACTACTAATGCTATAATCTGACCGATCACCCGCTCCCGACTAGTCCCTTGCCACGCCTCTCATTTCTCAAGAGAACAATGAAAGAAAGGGTGAGCTCAACTAGCCCAAAGAAGAAATATTATGACTAAGATAATGCGAGAATAAATTATCATTAGTCCTCAACAATCATTAAACGATAAAATACAATAGACATCAAGTTTAATCTATGATGGAACATGCAATCCATTAAAAGAGTCAAGTAGAGAATAAAGTCTACTATCTTTTATGATTTAAAAAGGTTTTTCATCACTTTTTTATCGCTGAGACTCAGCTTAATAAATAATTCACATCATCCTTGCACTACGGCCAAGGATATTCATTAGTGTCACGACCACAAATTATCCATGCACTACGGGCCAAGGATATTCGTGTATTCATCAATGGTCATGATCATGCCAACAACTGTCCATTAATGCACTACGGGTCAATGAGAACTTTTACCACATCATTTGTAACATTACGGTCATGATTACACCGAACAATCCCTGGTCATAATCATACCAAGTCCATCCATGCACTACAGGCCACATATGACTTAAAAAAAATATATAAATATAAGGATGATGACAATGATATAAGAATTCAATAAAAAAAGTTCAAGAATTAATTTATTCAGGAACTAATAACGTCTAAATTGTCAACATGATACTTTTTTGTAAAGTAAAATTCAAGAATGCTCAGAAGAATATTTCCATGAAAAGATACTGGATGAAACGCAAATATCAAGGATATTCCACTAATTTCATGGAGTATAAAAGTCAAAACTATAACCAACTGAGTATAATAAAGAATGGAATAACAAAAGAAATCACCATGCATGCGGTATTGCGCATAGGACGAGTTATTCCAACAAAATGATAATCGGAACGAGGTCCAACAGAAAGCGATAGTATGGATATTCCAATGTAATAATAAAGAATGGAATAACAATGTAAATCACCATGCATGTGGTACTTAGCATAGATAGGTTATTCCAATAGAATAATAAATAACGGAACCAAAGTTAAAGCGAAATTAAACTCAAGCGGGATGTTCCAATGTATTAATAAAGAAGACGGAACCAGTCTAGCGTAAAATGCGCAGTATGGATATTCCAATGTAATAATAAAGATGTAACCAGTCCGTAGAAATGCATGTGAACATGATATTCCAACAGAAATATAAAGAATGGAATAACAGAAGTTCTCTTCATGAATATAAAAGAAATAATACACCTTATCGTAAAAGAAGAGTATTCCGACTGGTAGGGCGAGGATATTCTTGAAGAAAACTTGCACTACGCTCAAAGCTTCTTAAAACTCTAAAGAAATACGCTCAAGATTATAGAAGAGAATTCTTTGGATTTCTGGTGTGATTTCAATTCTAAGTAAGCATCCTATTTATAGGAAAATGGAAAGGACACTATGCAATAAAATATTCTAATAAAATAAAAACTTTTAAATATAATATATTATATATATAACATGTGCAACAAAATTTATCACGGGTGGAAAACCCGTGATCTCCCTTATTTTCTTCTGAAAACCTTCAAACCTACCTAATATAATAATGTAATGGTACTCCTTCTGCCAACTTTTCAATATATATATATATATATATATATATATATATATATATATAATCCCACATAGTACTCCAAAATAAAACTTCCCATGACTAATCCCTTTTCCCACCCCCACCCCCACCCACACCCACACCCACACCCACACCCACTTATTCACATCATATTATATATATATATATATATATATATATATGAATAACAAAACAAATTTAGATAACTTTCTACCGATAGTTTTGAAAAGTATGTAAGTGGGGGGTCCAAATAATACGCGAAATTTACGATAAAAAATCCCTCAACATTTTTAACAACATTTATCATCATTATTATAATTTACAATATTAATCAACCAGGTCGTTCCCAGGAAAGAGGGGCCTTTCCAATAAGGATTTCTCCCTATTGGCGCACAATTAGGTGGCCAAACCTCTCCTTGACATAACTTCTAGACATCGTTAATATTGCAAATAATAATATTAATAACCTTATCGTCTCAATTATTGATTTAATAATATATAAAATATTGACAATAATTGAATCAATAACGTGAGATACTATGCAATAATTACTGAAGCAATAATTGAACAAAACTAAGTGACTTCTCACATAATCATCAATAATCAATACCGTGTGCTACTATGCAACCACGCCAGACATCAGATTTTTTACTACCAAGTAGTTCAACAAGATTAATCGTAAAACTTCCACCCGTTATTTTCAATAAAATATTTTTGTCGCTTTCTCAATCCGACAATAATTCCGTTGTGGGGTCCACCAATGATTGTGCCGTCGTACGAATATTCCCTGACCAATCGAATATTATATAACAACTTGCGTACTTTGCAAAATTTATAAATATTACCCACAACTATAACATTATATCAATTTCATTCCATAATATTCAAAAATGATAATTATAGAAAAATCATCTTTATTCATAAAAGTTGGGGTCTTACACCCACCATCTTCTTCTTCTTTCCAATGGTCTAGAACTATAGGACAATGGTTTTATTTGGGTTTTTGATTGCCTATAAATTGAAGTTCTTCTCTTCTATATTCACTGCTAAAATTTTTTGAGAAGGACATTAGAGAGAGTGAGTTGTTAATTAAGAGAATATAGTCAGAGGATTGAATGAGTTCCTTTCAAGCTTCCAGAGGTAATAAATCATGTCTTAAGTCCATAATTTTCAAATTTGTAATTTCTGTGACTATGCTAGGATCTTTATGAATTGGCTTGGAAGTTGTTAACATGTGATTAGTTAAGTTTTCTACACGTTTAAAGACAATGTGATAGTATTCAAGTATGCAAACTAAGTAATATTATAAAATGGAATTGGAAGCTCTGTTATTGCATAAACTCTTCTGGCTGGAAGTAGAGTGGCACGGCCGCGCCACTCCCTAGTACAAACAGGGCGCGACCGCTCCCTTCTGCAGAACCAGTTGATGGGTTTTTATGCCTTCTGATGTAGAAAACATGCTAGTATGAGTTTATTATGACTATTTATGCGCTCATATACTGACATAAGTGACCTTGCACGTAACCACTTACTATAGCTTGGGTTTCAAAAGGGAACTTGAGTTTCAAAGTATAAACTCAATGAGCCATGTATACTTTAAATTCCGAACTTGAAAACATGCTATCATGATCTAATTACATATATATACATAAGCATGAAAGCATGATATAGAATATGTGGACTTACCTTGCATGCTTGAATAAGTTTTGATGAACTACTAATGAAAACTTAAAGTTTCAAATACGAACTTGATAAACTATACACACTTTGCGTTAGGAACTTGTGAGCGTGCTTATGTGGTCTAGCTATGTATATATGAAAGTATGATGTGTAGTAAATAAAGTAGCTTTGCATTCTTGGTGGTTTAACATGAGATTTTCAAAAGAAACCTTGAAAACTAGTTTTGTCAATAACTACGTTACAAGTATTCTGAAATTGATCATAATGTTAGGGTGTGTTATGCCTATAGACATGATTGACATGAATGCCTAGCTAGTCATACGCATTGTAAAATAGTTGAGCATGGATTAGGACAAGTCTAAATGATGTAGAACTTCATAACTTGAAATACATGACTAAACTAACGTAAGCATGTATAGTTGAGACTTATTGACCGCGTAGCATATGTTTTATGACTAAATGTAAGAGACTTTGTTAATTGAACACTTAAAGTCTTGATTAAATGAGAATGGATAATGGCCTATGTTATATATAAGATGTAAGGTCAAACTTAATTATCAACTGTGACGCCCCCAAAATAGGTATACATCACCCATTCTGAGTCGCTAAATACATGGTACAGAAAAAAACTATAACTTCACTATTATAATTGTCGTGTAAAATACGACAATACACAAGCTGTGAGTTTTAACACAAATATTGTCTTCTAGACAATATCCACACTCAAATAAGTCCTCATTACAATTATTGATACACTATTTTACAAAATAGTGAGGACTACTAAAACAACTATCTTGAATCATCACTCCATACCCCGGCTAGTTCATGCTAAATTCTTATCTTTTGTGAAGAGAAATGGAACAAAAAGGAAAAGGGTGAGCTCAACTAGCCCAGTAAAGAATATTATGACTAAGATAATATACAACAAATCATCATTAGTCTTCAACAGGGAAAAATCTGATAGAATATAATAGACAACAAGCTTTAGATCAACAACTGCAGCAGAAACAACAATCCATTAGAAGAGTCAACTAGAGAATGAATTCTACTATCTTCTAAGATTTAAAAGTCCATCATCAATATTTTATCCCTATAACATCAATCAATATACATCTTGAATCAAATATTCATCTTTGCACTACAGGCCAAAGATATTCATTTATATTACTAGTTGGTCATGTTCATCTCAACACCTGTTCATCTTTGCACTACGGGCCAAAGATATTCATCAGTTAATCATTCATCTTTGCACTACAGGCCAAAGATATTCAATAATATCATCATTTAGGACTGAGGATGATGAAAAATATCTTAAAGAAAACGAATCTAGTGAGACAAAAGGACAAATATTAGGGATTCGTACTATAGTTTATCCAAGTTCAAAAATATTCCATAATAATCAATTATGGAGCAGATTTCAAAAATAAAGATCAAAACATGGATACAATCAAAGATAGTAACAAAAATAGACATCTCGGATAAAGAAGAAAAATTTTTATTTTTCGGTGAATAATATCGTATTCGTGAATAGTGTTATATACATGAATAGTGTCGTATACGTGAATAGAAAATACCTGAAATCTCCATACGAACGATTTTTAATACCTCCATTCCGACAAAATACTGATAAAACACCTCAGCATTAATTCCTTTATTTATATCCACACAAAATAAATATTTTCCTATCCATCATTTATATCCACATAAAATAAATATTTCCTTATCATATAAATCAATAATTAATTATTCACAAATAATATTACAGAATCACAATTATGACAACCAGGTCGTTCCCAAAAAAGAGGGGGATTTTTGATAAGGATTTCTCCTTACTGGCGCGCAATTAGGTTACCGTTCCTTTCCTCGACAGAACTTCCTATTGCCAATAATGCTATCTAATAATATTATTCAAATAATATGAATTATTGATCTGATAATGGAAAATACTGTGTAGTGACAATTATTGAAACAACAATAATATAAAATATCAACGCAGTAATTATTGAATCAATAAAATAAAATATTAAACAATAATTACTTTAACAATTATTGAGTAGTGTCTTCTTATGTAAGAATTAATAATTCAAAATACTGTGCAATACCGTGTGCTACTGTGCAACCACACGTATTATTATATTTTAACCACCAGGTATTCCAACAGTGTTAACGGTAACAATTACGTCGTTATTTATAAAAACTCAAACTTGTCGTTTTCTTCATCCGACCGTTTTTCGTTATGGGGCCTCTGAATGGTCATGCTTGCCGTCATTTAATATTCCCAAAGCAAAGAAGAATATTCTACGACCAAACGAATATTCCCCGACAACAATGAATATTTTATAACCACTTGCTTATTTTGCAAAATTTGCACATTTCACCAATAACCAAAGTATTATATCAAATTATCACCTTATTATTTCAAGATAATGAATAGAGAAAATTAAATTTTATTTATTAAAAAGTTGGGGTCTTACATCAACACCCTGACATTTGTCTTTTGCCTTATTATTTATATATGTGCAAGTCAGGATTACACTGGGATTCTGCAGGAACAACCATGTCTTGGTTTGAACCAGAAAGGTATACCGCACTTACTCCTTTAGTATAATCCAAGCGCTGATTGCGTCACCTCATAGCGATGAAGTCTGTTTTCTATTTATGATTTGCGATTTGATGCATGCTTATATTGTTACCTTAACTTGTAATACATGACCAATACCTTTTGTCCAAGATTTTTCCCCAGAAATAAATTATGAAACCCTTGAACCAAGTGGTTTAAAACAGTTAAACTTTAAGTGCTAACCTACATAAAGTTTCGAGATGTGCTCGATTATCATCATGATTAAAATTAGAACTCATCATCAATTATCAACACTGTTTAAGTTAACATGCAAAACCAATTTTATCATATACCGAGCTAAGACCACACCAACCGATCCCACATATTCATGCAAAAAATAAAATAAAATGCAATTATACTACATGAACACATACTAATGCAACACATATATGAATATGCAATTAACTACCATGTATTATATGCAAACTAAAAAAACACTCAATGCTAACACATAAAAAACAAAGAACTAACATGCAACTAACTAACTATATGCAACACGACACTAAAATTACCCCAAACTTAAACTAGACATTGTCCTTAATGGCTGAAATAGGAAAAAAGTAAAGCAGATGACTTCCCTAAAAATATAGCAATCTTCCTCCTTGTCTGCTAAGTTTGGAGAATAGGCTAGGCACATGGAACAAATTAGGCACCACACTTGAATTTGACTTGAATAACCTGCAAACCCACAATAGAAGCAATTTTATTAAATTCTAAATAAATGCACATTCAAAGCTACTAATATAAAACCTAATAAAAACTAAAAATAAAAATTAAACTTGGGTTGCCTACCAATTAGTGCTTGTTTTTATTGTCTCAGTCTGACTTCTTCAATTCTCTATCCAATTCCCCTACGAAAATTGAGGAACCCTCCACCCATCAGTAGCAATGTCTCTTTAAAGAGATTCCCAATTGTAATGGCCATTAAATCTAAGTCACCTAGCATGATCTTTTTAGATAGGATCCCCATTAAGTACGATAAACCACTAGGTACTTTTCCTATTATGTTTGTGATCAAATTGTGGCATGGAAGCTTGTCAAACACGATAGAGTCTTCTCCTATCTTCCCTTTCTCATCCCACCATGACTCTAAAGTTGTGCTAGCTCTCATATCACATATAGCCTTGTCTATGACATGACTACCAATTTGACACGGTCTTTCAAAACTGCCTGGATTCTTGAACTTTGGTGGAGAAGGTATGTAAGTCCCCGAATTTTATGAAATAAAAGTTTTCAATTTTTTATAATTATTATTCAGTAAATGGTTAAATTGATAAAAAAGTTAAAGTTAAGGGTGATATATGTAAAGTTTACAAAATATGTAAGTGGTTATAAAATACTCATTGTTGTCCGGGAATATTCGTTTGGTCGTGGAATATTCTTGCTGTCAGAGAATATTCATACGACGGCGCAGCCATCTGTGGGCCCCATAACAGAATAACTGTTGGATGAAGAAAATGATAAGTATGAGTTTTTTTAAATAACGAGTAGTTATTACTGAATTAAAAGCATTGGAATACCCGGTGGGTAAAGTAAAATGTAATACGATTGTTACACAAAGAAGTTACACTGAGTATTGCACAATATTTTTGGATTATTGATTCTTATGTAAGAAGGCAATCGCTTCAATAATTATTACATAATTATTGCTCAATATTTTATTTTATTGATTCAATAATTGCTACGTTGATATTTTATATTATTATTGTTTCAATAATTGTCACTATACAATATTTTCCATTATCGATCAATAATTCATATTAATTGAATAATATTATTAGATATCATTATTGGAAATGTCTAAGGAAGTTCTATCTAGGAAAGGGTTTGGTCATCTAATTGCGCTTACAAGAAGAGAGAAATCCTTATCTGAAAGCCCCTTCTTTCCCTGAGGACCGACACATTGTCATTATTGTGATTCTATAATATTATTTGTGAATAATTAATTATTAATTTATATGATAAGGAAATATTTATTTTTATGGGGATATAAATGGAGGAAATTTTAGAAAAGTGACAATTGTTGAAAATTGATATTTTATCTTTTCTGATAAAATAATTCATTCAAATATATCATTATATTACATTATAAATGTATAATGTGAATATATAATAATATAATAACGGTAATATTTTACGCTAAATTCACGGTGCATGAATCAAATGAGAGAAATCTAGAAATCAAAAGAAGAACAAAATATGGAGATTTTTCAGAAAAATTAGTTTATTACTTGATTTTGTAAAATCTATAACTCGATGTATAATAAGTTATTAGATGATCCATATATCAAAAGAAAGCCCTGGAAGTAAGCTAAACCTAAAAATTTGAATCACCCAAAAATTCTTTGTTGATTTTTCGTGGTGACTGTTTGAATGAAACTGGTCCAAAGGACTCATAGTCCAAAAAATCAGTGTTCTTAAGCTATATTGCGTGAGTTAGAATTTTTAATCCGACCGTTGGATCGTTGTAAGTTTCGGATATGTTATAAATATATAAGTTGAGTATATTTCCACAAATTTTGAACCGTTAAAAATTAATGTGTGATTTGTTATGAATTTTAAGAGGTGACTGATTCAGAAATTATTTTTATAAATAATTTTGGTGGAGATTTCTAGAAGGTGGGACCCACTTATCCTTTTATCCCTTGAATTTATTGAATTTCAAAGTTTGATTTCAAGTATGGCGTGCGTGAGAATTGGTAATAAAAAATTAATATTTTATTAATTTAGTCTGCTTTGGCATTCTAGCATTTTCCTATAAATAGGGTGCTTAGTTAGAATTGAAAATCACATCAGAAACATAAGTTTCCTCTCTCTATATTATCGAGCATATTCTTGTGATTATTTAGATACTTTGAGAGTTACTATTCAATGCAAGTTTCCTTCAGCATTACATCCGATATTCCAGTCAGAAGTACTGTTCTTTTGAGGTAAGGGATGGTAAGGGATGCTATTTTCTTCGTAAATGATATTATTTCTTTTGATATCATTATACCAAAATATTGATATGAATTTTATTATGAAATTTTTACCTTTTTGTATCGGGGTTACTATTCGCGTATACGACACTATTCATGTATACGACACTATTCATTTATATGGCACTATTTACGTATATGACATTATTTACGTATATGGTACTATATACGAATACGGAGTACTATTTACGAGTTAGTATTCACGAGTTACTATACACGAGTTACTATTTATGAGTTACTATTCATGAGTTACTATTCACGAGTTATTATTCACGGGGTACTATTCATGACAAAATTGGTTTCTTTTTCTGACCAAATTATCGTTGATTTATGAATATTGCTCTTGAAATTAAATCCATGTTTTGATCTTATTGTTTTTATTATCATATATAATATTTTTATAACCCTAGTGATGGAATGTCTCTTTCACTTGAGTGTAAAGATGGGTAGATTATTGGTATGATCGTGACTATGAGTTCTCTTTGGCCAGTAGTGCAAAGATGAATTGTTGACTGATATGATCATGACCATTGAATTTATAAACGATTATCTTTAGCTTAAGTGCAAAGGTGAATTGATCAACATGGTTATAATTATTGTTTATATAAATTCTGAAATGATTATATAGTTCTTTGAGATATTAATATCTTTGGCCCGTAGTGCAAAGATGACTTGTTGTTGAATATCTTTGGCCCGTAGTGCAAAGATGACGTATTATTGAATATTTTTAGCCTGTAGTGCAAAGATGAACTGTTGATGAATATCTTTGGCCCATGGTGCAAAGATAAATTTATTAGTATGATTATGAACAGGAATTGTGATTTGGTATAACCATGATCTTTGATATTTTAGGTAAAGACAGGTGATGAAAATTATCTTCGTCCTGGATGAGAAAAGGAATTTAGAACTATAATTATGATTATGAATTATACACATGATTGTGGACAGAAACTGTTAATTGATGTTACATGGATAAAACATTGTTGGTGGACTTTTAACATGGAGAAGATAATAGACCTTATGGTCTATTTGACTCTTCTAATGGATTGCTCGTTCTGCTGCAACTTTGGTTGAAAATTTTTATCATCTACCATATGTTCTAAATCTCTGATTTATTACCGATGAAGGCTATTAATAATTTAATTATCTTTAGTCATGATATTCTTTATTGGGCTAGTTGTGCTCACTCTTTTGTTTCACAATTCCTTTCAGGTAATAAGAGTGTAGCTGGGTCGAGCAGGGGTAACAAGGGAATAGAATCGTGGTTCACAAACTATTGAGGTTCTCCTAAACAAAGATGGAAATAATTTTATTAAGAATTTGAGATAAGTGTGTCGTATTTATACGTCATTTAACCGTTAATTTTGGTGAAACGAATAGGGTGAGGTAAATACTTTGGAAAGGTGTTTTTCCACTATCATACAAGATGTCTAATGACCTACGACTTCGTGTTATCATAAGACAGGGTTGTGCACATCTACTTGTTGATTATATCTACGAGCAATACATATATAATCTTGGAGTTTTGTTGAAATATAATTCTCAATTGGAGACAATGGAGATAATTATATGTCAAAAGAAGACTCACCATTGGAAAGAACATCATATCAATCTTCTCATTTTTCTTTGGGGTCTATTGGGTTAACCAAGGATAATTCTCGAGTCATATGATATTTATTATAACTTAGATGCATGGCCTCCCATGTATGAAGGTTTCCTTGAGCATTTTCCAAAGATTTTAATTTCTAAAACAATTATTGACTGTACCTTTATGTAATGTGTCAGTGTGAGGTGCTATCCAAGTAAAGGGATAAGAGTCACAGTTGGTATTAAAACTCACAGTATATGTGTTGTCGTATTTTGCACGACAATTATAATAATGAAGTTGTAGTTATTTTCTGTACCATGTATTTGGTGACTTAGAATGGGTTGGGTGGATTGGACCTATTTTGGGGGTGTCACAAGGTACATAGGTCACTATCAAAATTGGCTCATCTTCGTTGGTACTCAAAGTTAGATCTTCGCCGATCTCCTTTTCTTGTTCTCCAATTGTCTCCTCTCTTTCAACATCTATATCATTTGGCACATTGGGTTGCAGATTTGGTTCGGGCTCGCCACCAGTCTTGAAATCCATGTTATAGGGCCAAGTGTATTAAGGACAGTGTTCGAGGCATTAAGTAGTTGTTCCATCTGGTTCACAAATATTTGACTCGATATCTCTTGATTAATCCTCCTCTCCTCACTTGAAGCTATGAACTTGGACATAATTTCCTCCAAATTGGAATGTTCTTCCTATTGTAGTGGAGGTAGACATGAGAACTTCGGTGGGTATGTTGGACTTGGAGCATAAAATTGATCTTAATGAGTATGACTCCATAAAAAATCTGGGTGATACCCCAAATCCTGATGATAGTTGTTAGGATAGACATAATTGTTGGGGTAATCACCACCATACTGTACCGGCTCGAAACTAGTGGTGCATTGATGACTCAGATAATTTCTATCACAATAATCACAAGTAACCGCCACACTTTGACGACATTGTTCTGCAAAAGCGTCCAACCTCTTCGAAAGTGTCTCAATCTGTGCTGACAATGCAGAAAGTGTCGCGAGTCCATCAATCTCTGCTCCCCTTGGTTGAGTCATTCTCATATATGACCATTGATAATTAAATTCCGCCATGGTACCTGAAAAGAAAGAGAAAAAAATAGAAAGAGAATTAAAGAAAATAATAAAAAAAACGTTTAAATTAAAACTAATTTGATAAAAATTAATATTGGCAAAATTTTTAAACTAATTACCCGACAACAACACCAAAAACTTGTTGATCGGTTTCACAATCAAAACATACGTGCAACTATACACGGTCAACAAGTAATAAAGTGATAAGAAAAGTATCGTTCCCACGAGGAATTGTTTATTAAAAATCACCAAGTACTAGTTCTTAATCAAACTAATTTTATTTAAACAATCGATTTAATGTTGTGAATTAAAATATATAATTAAACTACTACTACTACCACTAGTTGAAAATTAGGTTATGGAGATTTAAGATCACAACTTCACTTATTGCTTTACTTATATTAAAAAAACTTCTTATTAATTATGCTCACTATTCTGGATTGTTAATCGGGAACTTATTAGTATATAAAACCACCTTCTAATGCATCACAAACATATTAATCCAAATCCACATTTGATAGAATTGAATCAAACACCCTAATTAACTAATTCACTATATTCCTATGTGAATTACAATTAAAGAGGATTTAAAGCACATGTTCCCTTATTAGATTACATGTGGTGTAAAGGTATATCCCTATCCTAAACACAAATCATGAATTCTATCACCATGCAGAAAACACAATCACATGCTATTATGATCAGATCTAAATCTATATTTCATCTCCCGAATTCATATAAATTATCATTGTAATTGTTAGCTAGACAATTAAATAATTATATGCAATCATAATAGAAAATCCATAGAATAGATCACAGTAATTAATAGAGAAGCATACTAAAATAAGCTATGCAATAAAATCCATTGCAATCTTAAATAAGAATTTAGTTCATTGTTATTGAATTAAAATCAAGAATCCACAACTGAATAGACATTAAAAGATAAAAGTAAGATAAGATAAGAGAATAGAATCTGTTGTCAGCAGTCTTGAGACTCCTCTTCCGCTCCTACTTAAAATCTTCAGTGTTCTTCAAGTTGCTTCAATCTCTAATGACTAATTAAGAACTAGGGTTTTACCTCAATCTAATCTAATATCTAATCCCCCCTATTTTATGCCTCACATCATGTATTTATAGGTTACAAGTCCAATTTCTAGCATAGGAGGAAACCCAATCCATTTTGGAGTCAAAACAGTATCAAAATTCGCTCCAAAATTTGTCCCAACTTGATCTGGCCCGACCCAAAGGTTCTTGGCCACTGCTTACTTCAGACTCGAATCGCCTCAGGCAGCTTTCAAAGACCGAATAGCCTAGAACAGGCGCCTATAAGCTAGAACGTTTTCTAGAATTTTCTACTTTGACTTCCCTTGGGAAAATAGCCATAACTTCTTCGTTTGAACTTCGATTTTGATGATTCAAGATGTTCCAGAAAGAGGAGACGTAGATCTACAAGTTTAATTCTTTGAGGGTTTCGAAATAAGGGTTGGAGAAATGCTAAAATTGGCCTTGAAGTGAATGATATGTAAATGATAAGCTAAAAATGCGAATCTAGCAACCCCAAACGTCGATCCAAATAACTTTTGTCCCAATTCCTCTAAAACAGTATAAAACATGCATGAATAGACACAAAAACTTAAAAACTTCCAAAAGATTAAGCTCAAACGCACTCAATTCATGGGTATAAAACTGACTCATCACCTACTAATGGAAACTTAAAGTTTCAAATACGAACTTGATAAACTATATACACTTTGAGTTAGGAACTTGTGAGCGTGCTTATGTGGTCTAGCTATGTATATATGAAAGTATGATGTGTAGTAAGTAAAGTAGCTTTGTATGCTTGGTGGCTTAACATGAGATTTTCAAAAGAAACCTTAAAAACTAGTTTTGTCAATAACTACGTTACAAGTATTCTGAAATTGATCATCATGTTAGGGTGTGTTATGCCTATAGATATGATTGACATGAATGCCTAGCTAGTCATATGCATATTAAAATAGTTTAGCATGGATTAGGACAAGTCTAACTGATGTAGAACTTCATAACTTGAAATACATGACTAAACTAACGTAAGCATGTATAGTTGAGACTTATTGACCGCATAGCATATGTTTGATGACTAAACGTAAGAGACTTTGTTAATTGAACACTTAAAGTCTTGATTAAATGAGAATGGATAATGACCTATGTTAGAGATAAGATGTAGGGTCTAACTTAGTTATCAACATTCTGCCATGTGTGTTTTGCATGATTATTCATATATGTGCAAGTCGGGATTACACTAGGATTCTGTAGGAACAGCCATGTCTTGGTTTAAACCAGGAGCAGTGCGGTCGCGCCACTCCTTAGTGCAAACCAAGTGCGTCCACGTCACCCTGCAGTGAAGTTTGTTTTCTATTTTTTATCTGAGATTTGATGCACGCTTATATTATTACCTTAACCTGTAATACATGACTAGTACCTTATCCAATGTGTCTAGAAGCATGCTAGAAGATAGAATCAAATGTGTAATGAGTGATTATAAATTTTCAAACGATAAGTCCAAAAGATATTTACGAGATATGTTGTTTGATTTCATAGTTCTTATAAACTGATTTTTATGTTACGTGTATGTAAAGTACGTAATGACTTACGTATAGGATTATACGATTAAGTTAGAATCGTATGTGTATGATAAATTGGATGTACAAAACTAATAAATATCCTATATGCATAATTATGTTATAATAGGATTCAAAAAGTGTTGATAAGTTTTACTTTGGTAAACTATGCTTAAGGCAAGTATCTGAACTCTATTTTTATATTGAGCAAGTATCCTAACCTATTCATTTACTTTATGCAAGAAATCTATGATTATGCAAGTTTTCCTATCTTACACAACTTTGAATTTGTGCAAGAACTCGAACCCTACTCTTTATTGAGCATTACTTGAGCTTATACTATTATTGGTTGTACAAGTACACAATTGAAAGTATGATTCTTATCTTATGACATAATGCTTCATAGTTAGAATAAAGTTGTTTATATTCCTTGAACTTTGTTTTCAAGTATTGAACTTATAATTGTTCTTATATAGCGGACTATGCCATTTGATTCGGCTAGACCTAAATTGTAATTTAAAAGTGATCCAAACCAATTGATTGGTGTGGAATCTGGTATTGACTGAGATGAAAAACCTTCTTTGAAAGGGAAACTATATTTGTCGGGAGACCGACGTGCGCACTTGAGTACGATTAAATGATATGCATAATGTAGGGTACTTTAGGTTGATCACCTATTATACTCGTTTTTGTTGGATTATCAGTATATTACTGTTAATTCTAGTTGAAGTTCATAGTCCTTAGCGACTGCTCAGTATTCATAAATTTGAAATCTCGAAATGATTAAGTATTGAATCTTATTGATATTTTCTGTCCTTAGCGACTATTTTTGAGAACCATTGATACTTCTTGTTATCCTTGAACTATCATTATTGTTGTACCCTTGAGAAATTTAAAACAATATTAAACACCCTTATTCCTATATTACTTGTTGAGCAAACTTGTTGCTCATTCTTGCTTTCCCTAAAACCATTTCTGTTAAGGCAGAGCAAGGTGGACCCTCGGGCGCTGATAAGGGCAAGGGCAAAGCTACGGAGTAGCTTCATAATTATTTAGAAGTTTTATGATTATAGACATAAATTGTGTTATGTATTAGTTATGTTTAAACTATATTTAATTATGTTTAAGGTATGTAAGAGATGTTTAAGTTACGAAACCTTGGGACGTGAAGGATTATATTAAATAAATGTAATCTATTCTGTTATTTCCATTGCATGAGATTTTTTTTAGTCATTAGATTTGTAGTACGTGATACACCAAATTCGAGACGTGAGTGGTCTGAATTTGGGGGTGTCACATGTTGGTATCAAAGCTGTAGTTATAACCTTAGGAGCGAGAGTCCTTAGATTATAACTTAGAAGAACTTAGAAGATAGGAAGGGATGAAACTCATGTAGAGTTTCCCTGGAGAGAGACTTAGTGTGTTATGGAATATAATTTCATTCTATACAATGAACTTATGTTTTAGTTAAAATTCTGATGGAGTTGTTGTTTACTTGACTTGTGTTTGTGGTTGTAGGATGACTGATAAGGGAAGGCCCAATAGAGTTGTAGAGGAGGAGCCCCGTGACATACACGTGGTGTATGAGGCACCATTGATAGCTGATCCCATTTTGGTAGTGGCTCCTATCGATGACGATGATGAGGAGGAGAAGATGGAGCCACTTTTCGTAGAGTCGGATCCAGAGGAGGAACCCATGGAGGATGAGCCTGCAGAAGATCCCGATGAGACAATATTTGAGGATCAGATGTTGGGTGAGTATGATGAGCAGATCTTGGAGTTAGGATGTAGAGTCGAGGAGTTAGAGGCTGAGGCTCATAAGAGGCAACTGAAAATGCAGGAGATGGAGGTATAGATTTCATACCGCAATGAGGCAAGGGTCCAGATGGGGACTCTGTTTCATAGGTCGGTGTCTTGGAATGTGGAGTTGGCTGGAAAGATGGAAGAGATAGAGCAGAGAGAGTTGAGCAAGAGGACGGAAAAGGAGGCTCTCCGTACTCAGTTAGAGATGGAAGTGATGGATAGGATCCACTTTGAGGAGAAGTGGGAAGAAGCCAATGATCGGGCTAATGATCTAGAAGATGAAGTGAGATACAGGAGGAGTAAGATGAACAAGATGGGCTATGATTTGTGTACAGCCATGGAGAGACTGATTGATGGTGTATATCAGTACCCAGCGGAGGAGGGACTGACCCGACATACCATAAGCCAAGATTTGGTGGCGCACATAACACATACGGAATACAAGAGCGTTGTGGAGCACGGAATGATAGATTGAGGTCTAGGTGCTAGTAATTATGTAGTAGTAGCTGGTAGTCATTTATGATTTGTTGTTGTAATCCCAATCTTTTATGAGTTATGGGATAGTTATGTAAAGCCCAATTAAACTTTTGAAAAATGTTAGAAGGGTAGTATGTTAGTGGTTGTCCCCATCTTTTGTGATATTAGGGGATATGTGTTGACATTTATAGAAGTATGCTAGGGATAATTATGTTGATGTAATGATTTGGCATATGAATATAAATGATCTTATTCTAGAAATGTGTTATGAAATCTTATTTCTTTTCAATTGAGAAATGTTAAGTAATAAACCAAGATAATAAAAATTAAAATTTTGTGATGTAGAAAAATGCCGCCCAGACGTAGACTAACCGCACCAGAAGAGTCGGATAATGATGAGAGAGGAAAAGTAGACCCTATACAAAGGCTAGTAGATTTGTTAGGGGAGGCTCTTAGGGCAAGAAATGAACCAGTACCACACAATCCCCAAGCAGCTCCAGTCACAAACTTTATGGACTTTAGGAGTGTATGACCTCCAGAATTCGTGGGTACTACCGATCCTATCGTGGGACATACGTGGATCAAAGAGATGGAGAAGGCTTTCACCATCGCCCGTGTGGGAGAAGACCAGAATACGGTGTTTACCACCTACATGATGAGAGGTGAGGTGAACTACTGATGGGAGGTGAATCAACAAAGAGAACGAGAAGGGATAATAGCATGGGAGAGATTTAAAACTTTATTTTTTGAGAACTATTTCTCGAAAAGCATGAAAAATATGATGGAGGTGAAGTTCTTAGAACTTAAGCGGGGAGATATGACGGTGGCACAATGAGGCTAAGTTCAATGAACTAGCCCGGTTTGCAGAACACCAAGTAGGAGATGAAGAGAGGAAAGCTAGACGTTTTGAGCAAGGGCTGAAACCTTGATTGTTCAACAAGGTGTCAGTTCTTCAAATTGATTCTTTTGCAACATTGCTGCAGAAGACCATTATTGTAGAAGGAGGTAGTGAAGCTTTGAGTTTGTATAATAAGGAAAAAAGGGGTAAGAACACGGGAGGAGATAGCAGTGGAGGAAGCAACAGCGGGGGAAGTAATTTAGGAAAGAGGAAGTGGAAGAACAACAATAACATCATAAAAAATCACAATAATCAAGTGGGGAAGTTTCGTGGAGAGTTTATGAAAAGGGGAGAGGGTTGCCCGAAGTGTGGAAAGAATCACCAGGGCGAGTGCTGGAAATGGCGTAATACTTGTTACAACTACGACCAAGAAAGGCACATTTCACCTAACTTCCCGAAGCTCAAGTAGATCAAGGGTTGTTTCGCTTGTGGCTCAGTGGACCACCTGATTAAAGATTTCCTAAAGAAAGGAAGCGGGGGAGGAAGCGGCCAGTAAGGGGAAGCAACAAACTGATGATTGGCAGACCGACATCATCCAACCGTCCAACTACCAGAACTTTTAACATGACTATCCAGGATGCAGTAGCCACGAAGGACGTGGTGTCAGGTATTATCCCAATCAATAATATAAATGCCTATGTATTATTCGATTCGGGTGCCACCTATTCTTTTGTATATGAGGAATTTGCTAGTCAACTTAATCTACCATGAGAACGATTAGGAAATCCTTTGAACATAGAAGTTGCAAATAAGGAAATAATGTGACACCCCCAAAATAGGTATACATCACCCATCTTGAGTCGCCAAATACATGGTACAAAATTCAAATACAACTTAATAATACAACTATCGTGTAAAATACGACAAAACATAAACTAAGAATTTTAATACGAATATTGTCTTCTATAGAGTATTCAACTCAAATGGAGTCCTCAATACATTTATTATCACACTATTTCATAGAATAGTAAAGACTACTAATGCTATCATCTGGACCGTCACTCCGTTCCCCGACTAGTCCCGGCTACGTTCTCATTTCCTGAAGAGAACAATGAAAGAAAAAGGGTGAGCTCAACTAGCCCAGTAAGAAATATTATTACTAAGATAATGCAGAATAATTTATCGTTAGCCTTCAACAGTGATAAACTGATAAAATATAACAAACATCGAGTTTAACTGCAGTGGAACAAGCAATCCATTAGAAGAGTCAAGTAGAGAATAAAATCTACTAGCTTCTATGATTTAAAAGGCTTTTCAACACTTTTATCGCTAAGACTCAACTTAATAAATAATCCACATCATCGAATCACCCCTGCACTACGGCCAAGGATATTCTTCAGTATCGCGACCATGAATTATCCTTGCACTACGGGCCAAAGATAATCGTGTTTTCATCAACCGTCATAATCACGCTATAAAACAATTCATCTTTGCACCCTTGGCCAAAGAGAATCCATGACCATAATCATACCAAAAACTGTCCATCAATGCACTACGGGCCAATGAGAACTTTTATCACATCATTTGTAACATTACTGTCATGTTTATACCGAATAATCCCTGGTCATAATCATACCAAGCCCATCTATGTACTACAGGCCAAAGATGACTTTCATAACAATATAAGCATGATGATGATGACAATGACATAATAATTTAATAAAAAAAGTTCAAGGATAAATTTTTAAAGATTTATAATTTAATTTATCAAAAAATCAATAACGTCCAAATTGTCAACATGATACTGCTTTGTAGAGTAAAATTCAAGAATAATATTGTACCAAAAATAATTTAGACCGAAAACGAATCAATTTTTATCATGAATAGTACTTCGGGAATAGTAACCCCGTGAATAGTACTCCAGCATGAAAAAGTTAAAACTTATCAAGAATACTCAGAATAATATTTTCATGAAAATATACTGGATGAAGCGCAAATATCAAGGATATTCTACTAATTTCATGGAGTATAGAAGCCAAAATTTTAACAAAACAAGTATAGAATTCGAAATCTGAAACGAAATAATATTACTTACATACTATAGGGTATGGAAGAAAATATTATTTCAAGCGAATATTGAACAAAACTAACATCCCTTTGAACGAAAATAATATTCCATAATAAACAATAATGGAGTAAAATTCAAGAATGAAGATCAAAACATGGATACAATCAAAGATAGTAACCATAATAGACATCTGGGATTAAAAAGAGAAAATTTCATTTTTTGGTGAATAGTGCCGTATTCGTGAATAGTGTCGTATACGTAAATAGTGTCGTATACATGAATAGTAACCCCGACACAAAAAGGTAGAAATTCCACAATAAAATTCATATCAATATTTCGACATAATGATATTGAAGAAAATAATATCATTTACGAAGAAAATAACATCCCTTACCTCAAAATAACAGTAGTTCTGATAGGAATATCGGATGTAAAGCCGAAGGAAACTTGCACTAAATACGCTCGATAATATAGAGAGAAAGAGAACTTGTTTCTGGTGTGATTTTCAATTCTAACCAAAACACCTATTTATAGGAAAATGCTAGAACGCCATAGGAGACTAAATAATAAAATAATATTATTATTTATACAAAATTTCTACGCATGCCAAGCTATACCAAAAATTTAGACACCACAAGTGGGGCCCACCAATTCAGCACATGTTTTCTACACCAACCAAAAGTGGGTCCCACCCATAATTTTAATAAAAATATTTTATTTTCCAAAACTTCAATAATTCATAATAAATAGTCCTTTTTATCAGAAAAATACGAATTTTATGTCCATTCCACATGAAATCGAATTCTCTACAACTTTGCAGAAGAAAGTTTTTCCAAATTCCAGACAGAAAATATCCGAAATCCACAAATGGATGATTTTTAATACCTTTTAAAATTCATAACAAATCATGCGTTAATTTTTAATGGTTCAAAATTTGTGGACATATACTCAACTTATATATGCATAACATATCCAAAAATTACAACGATCCAACGGTCGGATTAAAATTATAACTCACGCAATAGAGCTTTAAGAATACCGATTTGAGTTTTTCATACCTTCAATCCGATAAAATACTGATAAAATACCTCAACATTAATTTCTTCAATTATAACCACATAAAATAAATATTTTCCTATCTATCATTTGTGTCCACAAAAAAATATATATTTCCTTATCATATAAATCAATAATTAATTATTCACAAATAATATTACAGAATCCACAATAATGATAACCACGGTAGTTCCCAAGAAGAGGGGCTTTCCGATAAGGATTTCTCTTTCTTGGCGGCAATTAGGTGACCAAACCTCTCCTTGATGTAACTTTCTAAACATTGCGAATAATGCTATCTAATAATATTATTCAAATAATATGAATTATTGATTTGATAATGGGAAATCTTTGTGCGGTGACAATTATTGAAACAACAATAATATAAAATATCAACGCAATAATTATTGAATCAATAAAATAAAATATTGAGCATGAATTATCAGTAACAATTATTGAGCAAAACCGAGTGACTTCTCACGTAAGCTTCAATAATCAATACCGTGTCTTACTATGCAACCACGCCAGATTCATCGTACTTTTTACTAACGGGTAGTTCAACAGCTTAACGATAAAACTTCAGCCGTTATTTTCATAAAAAGATATTTCTGTCATTTTCTCATTCCGACAATAATTCCGTTGTGGGGTCCACCAATGATTGTGCCGTCGTACAGATATTCCCTGTAAGACCCCAACTTTTTATAAATAAAATTGAATTTTCTCTATTCATTATCTTGAAATAATAAGGAGTTAATTTGATATAATGTTTTGGTTATAGGTGAAATGTGTAAATTTTACAAAATAAGGAAGTGGTTGTAAAATATTCATTTATGTCGGGGAATATTCGTTTGGTCGTGGAATATAATTTTTCTCGGGAATATCCGTACGACGGTGCAGTCATTTATGGGTCCCATAAAGGAATAACTGTTGGATGAAGAAAACGACAAGTTTGAGTTTTTATAAATAACGGCGTAGTTGTTCAATTAACAAATTGTTGGAATACCCAAAGGTTAAAATACTGATGTCGTGTAGTTACACGATGACACTACGATATTACAGTATTGTTGAATTATTGATTCATATGTAAGAAGGCACTACTCAATAATTGTTACAGTAATTACTTTTTAATATTTTATTGATTCAATAATTGTTGCGTTGATATTTTATATTATTATTGTTTCAATAATTGTCACTGCACAGTATTTCCCATTATCAGATCAATAATTCATATTATTTGAATAGTATTATTAGATAGCATTATTGGCAATGTCTAGAAAGTTCTGTCAAGGAGAGGTTTGGTCACCGAATTGTGTGCCAATAAGGAGAAATCCTTATTGGAAAGCCCCCTCTTTCCTGGGAACGGCCTGGTTGTTATAATTGTGATTCTATAATATTATTTGTGAATAATTAATTATTGATTTATATGATAAGAAAATATTTATTTGATGTGGATATAAATGATGGATTTATTTATGTGGTTATAAATAAAGGAATTAATGCTGAGGTGTTTTATCAGTATTTTGTCGGAATGGAGGTATTAAAAATCACCCGTTTATTGATTTCAGATATTTTCTAGTTGGAATTTGGAAAAACTCAAAGCTACAAAGTTGTAGAGAATTCGATTTCGTGTGGAATGGACATAAAATTCGTATTTTTCTGATAAACAAGCTATTTTCTATGAATTACTGAAGTTTCGGAAACTAAAATGTTTTTTATTAAATTATGGGTGGGACCCACTTTTGTTTTAACACATGTGGGCTGCTGAATTTCTTCCAAGATGGCTACCCAAAAATTCAATAATTGAATAATAATAATATTATTTTATTATTTAGTCTCTTATGGCGTTCTAACATTTTCCTATAAATAGACGCTTAGGTTAGAATTGAAAATCACACCAGAAATAAGTTTTCTTTCTCTCTAGATTATCGAGCGTATTTTTGTGAGTATTTACATACTTTGAGAGTTGTTGTTCGGTACAAGTTTCCTTCAGCTTTCTATCCGATATTCCGATCAGAAGTACCGTTATTTTGAGGTAAGTGATGTTATTTTCTTAAATAATATTATTTTCTTCAATATCATTATGCTGGGATATTGTTATGAATTTTATTATGGAATTTCTACCTTTTGTGTTTTAAGTTACTATATACTACGGCACTATTCACGATATGGGACTATTCACGAATCTAAGACTATTCAATTGAAAATGAAAATTTTCCTTTTGTCCAAGATGTCTATTATGGTTACTATCTTTGATTGTATCCATGTTTTGATCTTTATTTTTGAATTCTGCTTCACAATTGGTTATTATGGAGTATTATTGATCTTGGATAACTGTTATACGAATCCCTAATATTTGTCCTTTTGTCTCACTGGATTCGTTTTCTTTAAAATATTTTTCATCATCCTCAGTCCTTAAATGATGATATTATTGAATATATTTGGCCCGTAGTGCAAAGATGAACATGTGTTGAGATGAACATGACCGACTGGTGATATAAATGAATATCTTTGGCCTGTAGTGCAAAGATGAATGATTAACTGATGAATATCTTTGGCATGTAGTGCAAAGATGAATATTTGATTAAAGATATTTTTGATTGATGTTACAGGGATAAAATATTGATAATGGACTTTTAAATTTTAGAAGATAGTAGAATTCATTCTTTACATGACTCTTCTAATGGATTGTTGTTTTTGCTGCATTTGTTGATCTAAAACTTGTTGTCTATTATATTCTATTAGATTTTCTCCCTGTTGAAGACTAATGATAATTTGTTGTATATTATCTTAGTCATAATATTTTTTACTGGGCTAGTTGAGCTCACCCTTTTCCTTTTTGTTCCATTTTTCTTCTCAGGAGGTGAGAACATAGCAGGATCGAGTCGGGGTATGGGGTGATGGTTTTAGAAAGATGTTTTAGCAGTCCTCACTATTTTTGTAAAATAGTGTATGAATAATTGTAATGAGGACTTATTTGAGTGGGGATATTGTCTAGAAGACAATATTTGTATTTAAACTCACAGTATGCGTTGTCGTATTTTGCACTACAATTGTAATAATAAAGTTGTAGTTTGCTTTCTGTACCATGTATTTGGCGACTCAGAATGGGTGTTGTATACCTATTTTGGGGGCGTCACATTCCCCGACAAAAAGAATATTCCCCGATTAATCAAATATTTTATAACCACTTGCTTACTTTTTAAAATTTATAAATATTACCCACAACTATAACATTATCTCAAATCCACACCATAACATAAAAAAAATATTTCAAGAAAATTAAATATTTATTCATAAAATTTGGGGTCTCACAATCTCCCCTTCTTATGAAATTTCGTCCTCGAAATTTACGTACGTACCTAGTATGCCGAACAGATGATGACACTTCGTCAGATTCTAACTCTTGAGGTATAACCTTTGAGCGTATAATATATTCCTTCTTATCCAAGATTTTAACAGGTACCTCTTCATACGTTAAATCTTTCGCTATCTCGTCCGGTTCTAAATCAATAATGTGGTACGGGTCGTCCACACATTTATGTAACATCGATACGTGAAAAACATTATGAACACACGACATACTTGGCGGTAAAGCGAATCTATAGGCCACAGTTCCTACTCAATCGAGAATTTCAACTCTCTTCATCGATTCTTGCTTCTAGAATAACGCCTTCTTGAACCTTCTTCTTCACACGCATCAGCTCCAGGTCTGTAGCTTGAGCAGCTTTAACTTTATCGATTAAAGTCAGTTTTAATCGTATATTCACTATTTTCACGTAGGTTTGTATATTTGCACTCGTAAACACATACGATCCTCTACTCAACACGTCAGCTAACACGTTCGTTTATCCGACGATGGTATTGAATGGTATAATCATAATCTTTAACAGCTCGAGCTAACGTCTTCAGCGCATGTTACATTCGTTTTGGGTGAAGAAATATTTAAGGGTTTTAGAAATGGGTTTTGTACTGGGGTCAATACAAAATTTACTTTCACGATCTGGGGTAGGTCAAGAAGTATTTAGGGAATACGTCAGGAAATTTATTAACGCTAGAAATATCATTTAAAAACTGTGACTCTCATCTAAGACTTGGATAACACATGAGATGAAGATTCTCCTAACGGAGTTTCAACAGATAAGTCAAAGTTTAATTTATCCGGAGTTAAATTTAAACGTTGAGCGCAAATAGGAGAAATAAAAAAGTGGGTAGAACCGGTATCGAATAAGGTATAGACTATGCAAGAGTTTTGATTAACTTATCCGTAATAACTTCATTTGGGTTCCTCGACAAACGCTCTCACTTAAACTACCGGCTTTGACTTGTCAGGGACATCCTTTGGCGTCACTATCCCAGCTGGACTTGACTTCACTACACGACAAAATCGAGCTAGGTGACCTTCTCTTCCATAATTGAAACACGCTTTGGGTTGCTGCGTACAGTTTGGACGGATGTGTCCCTCCTGTCCGTATTTGAAACATACGATCGGTGGTCGTTCTTTTTCTTTGGAAACAGGTGCTGGTGTTGCTGTCTTTCCATCATTATTGAACCTTCTCTTCTTGAAATTTCCACTTTTATTATCTTGGCCATGATTACCACCGAAGTGGTTACCATTCTTGGCATGATAATTTCCCCCGTGATGGTTATCATTGTTCCGATGGTCGTTGCCACCGGTATGATTATTATTGTGTTGTTGGTCATTGCCTTTTGGTTGTGCTGACTCATTATCGCACTCCACTAACTGAGCTCTATTCATAATATCTAAATATAAACAAAGTTTGTGAGAAATGAGGTATTGACATATTTCGGGTTTCAAATCTCACAGAAACATTCGTGTCATTCTCTCCTCATTATCGACCAAATGGGATGCAAACCGGGACAACTCGGCAAACTTAGCCTTGTACTGTGCCACGATCATATTATTTTGTTCCAGCTTGATGAACTCTACCTCCTTCATGTGATGAATACTTTCGGGAAAGTACTTGTCATTGAACAGTTCTTGAAACTTCTCCCAAGACATCTTCAGTGCGGCAGGTTGAGTACACTTCTACGATTCCCACCAAGAATCGCCTCCTGCATAGAACGTGAAGGTGGCAAAGGGAACCTTTTGCTCCTCGGAGTAACCCAAGACATCAAATATCTTGTTGATCTGTTTTATCCACATCTCCGCCTTAAGTGGTTTTGGCTCTCCAAAAAACTCTGGTGGTCCCAGCTCCTTGAACTATTTGGCGGTGACCGTCCGAGAGTTGCCAGTGTTTCCACCTATATTTTGGACAGGAGCCGCTCTCGCCTGATGTTGCATGAATTGCATGAAGCCTCAAAACATTCCATCGTTCATCATTTGGTCAGTGTTGTTGTTTGCATGAGGATTGTCGCCTTCCTGATGCACATTGTCTTGGTTATTGATCTGTGGAGACTTAACGGTCTCCTGTGCTCCATTGCTATTCTCAACATTCTCGAATGTCATTTTCAAATACTGCCACAAAATAAGGGTTAATTGACATGTCATATATTATACCTATACTTTGACCGACTAATTAAATACCAAATAAACTTAGGTAGGTCATACTAGCGAAGTTCTTGTCTCACATCTCAGCCAGGGATCATATCTCAGCCAGGGATCATATCCCTAAGCTTTGATACCAACAGTGATGCCCCCAGAATAGGTATACATCACCCATCTTGAGTCGCCAAATACATGGTACAAAATTCAAATACAACTTAATAATACAACTGTCGTGTAAAATACAACAAAACATAAACTGAGAGTTTTAATACGAATATTGTCTTCTAAACAGTATTCAACTCAAATAGAGTCCTCAATACATTTATTATCACACTATTTCATAGAATAGTGATGACTACTAATGCTATCATCTGGACCGTCACTCCATTCCCCGACTAGTCCCGGCTATGTTCTTATTTCCTGAAGAGAACAATGAAAGCAAAAGGGTGAGCTCAACTAGCCCAGTAAGAAATATTATGACTAAGATAATGCAGAATAATTTATCGTTAGCCTTCAACAGTGATAAACTGATAAAATATAACAAACATCGAGTTTAACTACAACGGAACAAGCAATCCATTAGAAGAGTCAAGTAGAGAATAAAATCTACTAGCTTCAATGATTTAAAAGGTTTTTCATCAATTTTATCGCTGAGACTCAGTTTAATAAATAATCCACATCATCGATTCACCCCTGCACTACGGCCAAGGATATTCTTTAGTATCACGCCCACGAATTATCCTTGCACTACGGGCCAAAGATAATCGTGTTTTCATCAACGGTCATAATCATGCCATAAAACAATTCATCTTTGCACCCTTGGCCGAAAAGAATCAATGACCATAATCATACCAAAAACTGTCCATCAATGCACTATGGGCCAATGAAGACTTTTATCACATCATTTGTAACATTACTGTCATGTTTATACCGAATAATCCCTGGTCATAATCACACCAAGTCCATCTATGAACTACGGGCCAAAGATGACTTTCATAACAATATAAGCATGATGATGATGACAATGACATAATAATTTAATAAAAAAAGTTCAAGGATAAATTTTTAAAGATTTATAATTTAATTTATCCGTAAATCAATAACGCCCAAATTGTCAACATGATAATCTTGCTTTGTGAGTAAAAAATTCAAGAATAATATTGTACCAAAAATAATTTGGACCAAAAACGAATCAATTTTTATCATGAATAGTACTCCGGGTGAATAGTACTCGAGTGAATAGTACCCCGTGAATAGTACTCCGGCATGAAAAAGTTAAAACTTATCAAGAATACTCAGAATAATATTTCCATGAAAAGATACTGGATGAAGCGCAAATATCAAGGATATTCTACTAATTTCATGGAGTATAGAAGCCAAAATTTTAACAAAACAAGTATAGAATTTGAAATCTGAAACGAAATCATATTACTTATATATTACAGGGTATGGAAGAAAATATTATTTCAAGCGAATATTGAACAAAACTAACATCCCTTTGAACGAAAATAATATTCCATAATAAACAATAATGGAGTAAAATTCAAGAATGAAGATCTAAACATGGATACAATCAAAGATAGTAACCATAATAGACATCTGGGACGAAAGAGAGAAAATTTCATTTTTCGGTGAATAGTGCAATATTCGTGAATAGTGCCGTATACGTGAATAGTGCCGTATACGTAAATAGTAACCCCGACACAAAAAGGTAGAAATTTCACAATAAAGTTTATATCAATATTTCGACATAATAATATTGAAGAAAATAATATCATTTACGAAGAAAATAACATCTCTTACCTCAAAATAACAGTAGTTCTGATCGGAATATCGTATGTAAAGCCGAAAGAAACTTGAACTGAATAGCAACTCTCAAAGTATCTAAATACTCACAAAAATACGCTCGATAATATAGAGAGAAAGAAAACTTATTTCTGGTGTGATTTTCAATTTTAACCTAAGCGCCTATTTATAGGAAAATGTTAGAACGCCATAGGAGACTAAATAATAAAATAATATTATTATTTATACAAAATTTCTATGCATGCCAAGCTAGACCAAAAATTCAGCCACCACAAGTGGGGCCCACCAATTCAGCACATGTTTTCTACACAAACCAAAAGTGGGTCCCACCCATAATTTTAATAAAAATATTTTATTTTCCAAAACTTCAATAATTCATAATAAATAGCTCTTTTATTAGAAAAATACGAATTTTATGTCCATTCCACACGAAATCGAATTCTCTACAACTTTGCCGAAGAAAGTTTTTCCAAATTTCAGACAGAAAATATCCGAAATCCACAAACGGATGATTTTTAATACCTTTTAAAATTCATAACAAATCATGCATTAATTTTTTAACGGTTCAAAATTTATGGACATATACTCAACTTATATATGCATAATATATCCAAAAATCATAACGATCCAACAGTCGGATTAAAATTATAACTCACGCAATAGAGCTTTAAGAACACCGATTTGAGTTTTTCATACCTCCAATCCGACAAAATACTGATAAAATGCCTCAACATTAATTTCTTCAATTATAACCACATAAAATAAATATTTTCCTATCTATCATTTATGTCCACATAAAATAAATATTTCCTTATCATATAAATCAATAATTAATTATTCACAAATAATATTACAGAATCACAATAATGACAACCGGCTGTTCCCAGGAAAGAGGGGGCTTTTCGATAAGAATTTCTCCTTACTGGCGCGCAATTAGGTGACCAAACCTCTCCTTGACAGAACTTTCTAGACATTTCCAATAATGCTATCTAATAATATTATTTAAATAATATGAATTATTGATTTGATAATAGGAAATACTGTGCAGGGACAATTATTGAAACAACAATAATATAAAATATCAATGAAGCAATTATTGAATCAATAAAATAAAATATTGAACAGTAATTACTGTAACAATTATTGAGCAAAACTGAGTGATTTCTCACGTAAGCATCAATAATCAATACCGTGTGCTACTATGCAACCACGCGTATTACTGTACTTTTACTACCGGGTAGTTCAACAGTTAACGGTAAAACATCCGCCGTTATTTTCATAAAAAGATATTTCTATCATTTTCTTATTCCGACAATAATTTCGTTGTGGGGTCCACCAATGATTGTGCAGTCATACAGATATTCCCCGAAAAAAAGAATATTCCCCGACCAATCGAATATTTTATAACCACTTGCTTACTTTTCAAAATTTATAAATATTACCCACAACTATAACATTATCTCAAATCCACACCATAACATAAAAAAAATATTTCGAGAAAATTAAATATTTATTCATAAAATTTGGGGTCTCACAAGTAATTCCTGTAGAATACGTTTACCAAAATTATCGCACAAACATTAGAGATCATGAGCTAAGCGTAGACTTTATTTCGATAAGATTGGAAGAATTTAACGTAATATTGGGAATGGATTGGTTGTATAACCAGGCTGTGATAATTGATTGTCAGAATAAAAGTGTAAACCTTCAGACTCGGAATAAGTCTAAGGTAGTGTTTTATGGTAGCTCATTATTTAAACAATCGTGTTGCGTTACGATGATGCAGGCCAAGAAATTGTTAAGGAAAGGATGTGTAGGTTACTTAGCGTACATTGTTGATACTCAGAAAAAGAGAGTATAAATTAAGGATATATCCGTAGTGAGTGAATTCCAAGATGTATTTTTGGACGATCTTCCTGGTCTTCCGCCAGACAGAGAAATCGAATTTGAAATAGACTTAGCACCGGGAACGACAAATTTCGAAAGCCCCATATCGTATGGCGCCAGTAGAAATGAAGGAGTTGATGGTACAATTATAAGAGTTACTAAATAAGGGTTACATATAATCGAGTGTGTCTCTTTGGGGAGCACCAGTGTTGTTTGTCAAAAAGAAGGACGGATCGATGAGGCTCTGTATCAATTATCGAGAATTAAACAGAGTAATAATCAAGAATAGATATTCATTACCTAGGATAGACGACCTTTTCGATCAACTGAAGGGAGCAAAGTTTTACTCAAAGATAGATCTACGGACGGGCTATCACCAGTTGAAGGTACGGGAAGAGGACATATCAAAGACGGCGTTCCGAACTCGTTACGGACATTTTGAATTCCTAGTGATGAACCAAGTTTTCAAGCCATTCTTAGATAAATTCGTAGTAGTTTTCATCGACGATATCTTGATATATTCAAAGATGGAAGAAGAACATGCCGAACATCTGAAGATGGTTTTGGAGGCGCTAAAGAAGGAGAAGCTGTATGTAAAGTTTTCCAAGTGTGAATTTTGGATGAAGAAGGTTCAATTCTTAGGACACATAGTGGATAAGGATGGAATTTCAGTAGACTCTGCAAAGGTAGAAGTAGTGAGTAATTGGGAGTAGCCAAAAATGCCAACTAAAGTAAGAAGTTTCTTAGGGTTAGCTGGGTACTATCGAAGATTTATCCAGGATTTTTCTAAGATAGCAACCCCGTTGACCAATCTAATGAGGAAGACGGTAAAGTTCGTGTGGACGGACAAGTGTGAAGAAAGTTTTCAAGAGTTGAAGAAGAGGCTAAGCGAAGCGCCTGTATTATCATTACCAAATGATACAGGAGGATTTGAGGTGTATAGTGATGTGTCACACAGAGGACTTGGCTATGTGCTAATGCAGCATGGCAAAGTCATTGCGTACGCATCGCGAAAATTGAAGGATTACGAAAAAAGATACCCTACTCATGACTTAGAGTTAGCGGTAGTAGTTTTTGCGTTAAAGATTAGGAGACATTATTTGTACAGAGAGAAATGTGAGATATACACAGACCACAAGAGTCTGAAAAGATATCTTCACACAAAAGGAGTTGAACATGCGTCAGAGGAGGTGGTTAAAATTAATCAAGGATTATGACTGCGATATTCTTTATCACCCGGGAAAGGCGAACGTAGTAGCCGACACGTTAAGAATTGGAAATAGAGGTAAAAGGACCAGAGAGGTCTGAAGAAAAATTATTTGCAGTGGAAGCTCATCCAACCTTGTTGAACAGAGTAAAGGAATCATAAGAGAAGGATGAAGAGTGCTAAAAAATCAAGAAGAGGATCACAGAAAATGAAGAAGAGAAATTCAAAATGGATAAAGACGATATTTTGAGATTCAAAGGGAGAGTGTGGGTACTAGCAATAACCAAGTTGAGGGATGAAATATTGCACGAGGCACACAATATGACATATTCTGTTCATCTAGGAGGCACAAAGATGTACCGAGATTTGAGGCAACACTTTTAGTGGCCCAATCTAAAACGAGAAATCGTGGAGTGCATTAGTAAATGTCTTACTTGCTAACGGGTCAAAATAGAGCACCAGAGTTCAAGTGGTCTACTTCAACCATTGGAAATACTAGAGTGGAAATGAGAGCACATTACGATGGACTTCATGGTGAGACTT
Organism: Panax ginseng; assembly: GCA_020205605.1. Lineage (NCBI taxonomy): Eukaryota > Viridiplantae > Streptophyta > Magnoliopsida > Apiales > Araliaceae > Panax > Panax ginseng. The sequence continues at coordinate 47,931,382 of CM035149.1, read as the reverse complement.
CCAGTCACGCAAAAAGGTTTTGATGCCATTTGGGTTATCGTAGTTCAACTAACAAAGACGACTCATTTTCTACCAATCAAGATCCGATATAGTTTGAATTATTTAGCAAGACTTTATGTAAAGGAAATCATTTCACGATATGGAGTGCCGGTATCAATTGTCTCTGATCGAGATCCGCGCTTCATGTCAAAATTCTGGAAAAGTTTGCAAGATTGGATGGGAACACAGCTGAGGCTGAGTACTGCTTATCATCCGCAGACAGACGGACAAAGTGAACAAACAATACAAACGCTGGAGGACGTGCTTAGAACTTGTGTGATGGACTTCAAGGGAAGTTGCGACGATCACCTACCCCTAGTGGAATTTGCATATAACAATAGTTATCATGCGAGTATAGGCATGCCACCGTACGAAGCTCTTTACAGGAGAAAATGTTGAATGCCATTATGTTGGGATGAAGTTGGAGAACGATTAATGTTGGGACCAGAGTTAGTGCAACAAACTGCAGATGTAGTGACAGTGATAAGAGCTAGACTAGTAGCAACATAAGATCGCCAGAAGAAATACACAGATTTACATTGTCAAGACCGCGACTTTGAAGTCAGAAGTTACGTTTTCTTGAAAGTATCTCCTTGGAAGGGAAAAATACGATTCGTCGAGAAGGGAAAATTTAGTCCGAGGTTCATAGGACCATTCGAGATATTGAAGAGAGTGGCATACAAAGTTGCATTACCACTTGAGTTGGAACACATCCACAACGTGTTTCACATCTCCGTGTTGTGTCCGTACAAACTTGACTACAAACACGTGATTTCCTACAAGCCCATTCAAGTGGAGAAGAATCTGGCATATGAAGAAATTCCTATCCAGATATTAGATAGGAAATAGCAGACGTTATGAAATAAAGTTATATCTTCTGTAAAAGTACTTTAGCGAGGAGGCCACGTGGGAATTAGAAGATAGGATGCGAAGGGATTATCCCCATCTATTTGTGTAACCTTGTACCAATTCCGAGGACAAAATTTTTATAAGGGGGGAGAGGATGTAAGAACCGTGAATTTCATGAAAAAAAATATTATTCTGATATAATAAGAAGATGAATATTTATTTGAATATAAATATTGATGTGTTGTGAGATGACTAATTCAATTAATTCAAATTGAATTTATAAGAATTAAGAAAAATTTGGAGTTTATGACAAGCTCGAAGAATGCCTTGTGTGGCACGATAATGAGAATTATGATGACTTAATTAATTAAAGAATGAATGAATAAGTGAATGATTAATTAATATCATGTTATTAATTAATTATTATTGTGATTAATAGAACACTAATGCGTAAAATAAATTACATAATTAGAATTATATTTATTTATTTAATGGTTGGGTGCAAGATATGTGATAATTAATAGTATTATATATATAGTACCTACAATCAATTAAAAATGAAGTGTAGTGTGACATTTTAAAAGTGACTATATAATATGGAAACTATATAGTAAGATTAATGAAATGTGTAAGTTATACGAATGATGTCTATATGACCATGTAAAATGTATAGTGCATTAATGTATACTTTATGGAATATCAACTTAGACTATGTGAATAATTGATATAATAAGGTTTATGATAATGTGGTGTGTCACTACCCAATTAATTCATAATTTGGCATTATCAAAATGTACATGGATTATATATTGATGTGTATACATGTACCCCAATTTGCTACTACGTAGTATGGTTATATTATTAAAGTCCATATGTACACCCATATGAATTTAAACCCTAGGTGAACAAATATACATTTTGTAGTAGTACATGAAATAAAACTTAGTATTGTTAATTAGCACTTTTTTTAAGATGCTGAGTATTGAGATTGTCCTATATTCATTGGCCTTCTTTCCCTCACGTGCATAGGCCATTGGCCTAAGTTAGCCTTTATCATCCTTGCAAGCTATCAGGCATTCAAATGATGGAGGAGGGAGTTGTGTCAACAGTGATGGGGAAACTATTCTACCAAATCCTTGTTGCCCACCATCTTCTTCTTCTTTCCAATGGTCTAGAACTATAGGACAATGGTTTTATTTGGGTTTTTGATTGCCTATAAATTGAAGTTCTTCTCTTCTATATTTACAGCTAAATTTTTTTGAGAAGGACATTAGAGAGAGTGAGTTGCTAATTGAGAGAATATAGTCGGAGGATTGAAGGAGTTCCTTTCAAGCTTCTAGAGGTAATAAATCATGTCTTATGTCTATAATTTTCAAATTTGTAATTTCTATGACTATGCTAGGATCCTTATGAATTAGCTTGGAAGTTGTTAACATGTTATTAGTTTAAGTTTTATACACATTCAAAGATAATGTGATAGTATTCAAGTATGCAAACTAAGTAATATTGGAAATGGAATTGGAAGCTCTGTTATTACAGAAGCTCTCCTGGCTTGAACAGGAGTGGCGCGACGGCTCCCTTCTGCAGAACTAGTTGATGGGTTTTTATGCCTTATGATGTAGGAAGCATACTAGTATGAGTTCATTATGACTATTTATGCCCTGATATGCTGACATAACTGGCTTGCACGTAACCATTTACTATAGCTTGGGTTTCAAAAGGGAACTTGAGTTTCAAAGTATAAACTCAATGAGCCATGTATACTTTAAATTCCAAACTTGAAAACATGCTATCATGATCTGCTTACATCTATATACATAAGCATGAAAGCATGAAAGCATGATATATAATATGTTGACTTACCTTGCATGCTTGAATAAGTTTTAATATATACATAAGCATGATCGATCTTCGTTCCGGATATCATCAGTTAAAGATTAAAACTGATGACATTCCAAAGACTGCTTTCAGAACTCGGTACGGGTATTATGAATTTTTAGTCATGTCCTTTGGATTGACTAATGCTCCTACTGCCTTCATGGACATGATGAACCGAGTATTCAAGGAATATTTAGATCACTTTGTGGTCGTCTTTATTGATGACATCCTCATATACTCCAAAAGCTTCGTGAAAACAAGCTTTATGCTAAGTTGAAGAAATGCGAGTTTTGGCTTGAGGAAGTGCATTCCTTGGGCACGTGATATCAAATCACAGAATATCTATTGACCTAGCGAAGATTGAAGCAATACAAAGCTGGGAGCAACCTAAGTCAGTGACCAAAGTACATAACTTTCTGGGCTTAGCTGGTTATTATCGGAGATTCGTATAAGGGTATTCTCGAATCACTACTCCATTAAATCAGTTGACTCGAAAAGATACAAAATTCAGTTGGAACGAGGATTGTGAAAAGAGTTTTCAAGAACTCAAGAGGAGACTCATTTCAGCACCTGTTCTGACAATACTATAAGACCTCGAATTTTATGAAATAAAAGTATTCAATTTTTTATAATTATTATTCAGTAAATGGTTAAATTGATAAAAGAGTTAAAGTTAAGGGTGATATATGTAAAGTTTACAAAATACACAAGTGGTTATAAAATACTCCTTGTTGTCCGGGAATATTCGTTTGGTCGTGGAATATTCTTGTCGTCGAAGAATATTCATACGAAGGCGCAGCCATCTGTGGACGCCATAATAGAATAACTGTCGAATGAAGGAAACGACAAGTATGAATTTTTTTTAATTAACGGCGTAGTTGTTACCGTTAAAACTATTGGAATACCCGGTGGGTAAAGTAAAGTAATACGCATTGTTGCACAGTAGCACACGGTATTGCACAATATTTTTAGATTATTGATTCTTACGTAAGAAGGCACTACTCAAGTATTAATTTCCCATATATTAATTTCCTTAGTATACATAACTGTTAAGTATTTAAATCTTCACTTTCCCTAACATTCTCGAATTTGAGTACGCAGGCAAAAAACTGTGTTTGCCATAACTGAATTATTATTAGATAATCCGTATTTTCTTAAAATTCTATCATTACATAATTCTCGGAAGTTCAAAAATAATTCCCGAGCAGAAATGAATGAATAGTGTTTTTTGGAGAATTTCTCGAAAAAATTTTATTTTCATCTTGAAAATTCAAACACCTTATTTCTAGCACTTAGCCAGAATACTAATATCATACCTCTCTTTTAGGTTGTAGAATAACCTTCATCTCGCTTACTCGTTATAAATAACATATAATATAATTTTATTCAATATGTATTCAAATAAAATTAATTTACATTATAATCCGATTTTTCTCGGTTCTTACATTCTTCCCCCTTATAAGGATTCTGTCCCCAGAATCTCGCTATAAGTTAGTCAAACAACTGAGGGTAATTCTTCTTCATCTTTTCTTCAGGTTTCCACGTTGCTTCTTGGGCATCGTGGTTTCTCCATATTACTTTCATCGAAGGTATTACTTTATTCCTTAGAACTTGCTCTTTTCTATCAACAATTTGAATAGGCATTTCTTTATACGTCAAGTCCTTTTCAACATGAATAGGCTCATATTCTATTACATGCTTATAATCTGGCTTATAAGGATGTAACACAGATACATGAAACACATTGTGTATGTGTTCTAACTCTGGAGGTAATCCTACCACATAAGCTACCTCTCCTACCCTTTTTAATATCTCAAAAGGTCCTATAAACCTTGGACTTAATTTTCCTTTCTTCCCAAAGCGTATCTTTCCTTTCCAGGGAGATACCTTTAGAAACACATACGAGCCGACTTCAAGCTCTCTTCTCATTCGATGAGGATCTATATACTTTTCTGTCTGTCTTGAGCTGCTACCAGTCGCATTCATCAACTTAACTATATTCGTTGTTTGCTATACCATTTTAGGTCCTAGCATACGACGTTCTCCTATCTCATCCCAACACAGTGGTGTTCTGTAGTTTCTCTCATATAATGCTTTGTAAGGCGGCATGCCTATGCTTGCATGATTACTGTTGTTATAATCAAACTTGACTAACGATAGATGATCATCCCAACTACCTTTGAAATTCATGATGCAAGATCTTAGCATATCTTCTAACACTTGAATTGTTCTTTCGCTCTGCCCATCTATTTGTGGATAATAAGTTCTACTTAACTTCAACTGTGTTCTCATCTGTTCTTGCAGACTTCTCCAAAAGTTTGATGTGAATCGTGGATCACGATCTGACACTATCGAAACTGGTACCCCATGTCTTGAAACGATTTCCTTAACATAGAGTTTAGCTAACTGATCTAAATTAAATTTGACTCTTATTGGAAAAAAGTGAGCCGACTTCGTCAAACGGTCCACTATTACCCAAATAGCGTCGTATCCTTTCTTTGTAGCCGAAAGTCCTACCACAAAGTTCATTGTGATATGCTCCCACTTCCATTCTAGATTTCCAATTATTGTAACAAGCCACTTGGTCGTTGATGTTTGACCTTAACTTTTGGACAAGTTAAACACCTACTTACATATTCTACTATCTCTCTCTTCATGTTCGGCCACCAAAACTTCTGTTGAAGGTCTTGATACATATTAGTACTATCAGGATGAATCGAGTACCTTGAACTATGAGCCTCTTATAATATTTCCTCCTTCAATTCTGTTTCACTCGGAACCCAAATTCTTCCTTCAAATCTTAATAACTCCTCATTATCAAGACTATGCTTTATTTTTTTTCCATCTGCTAGCCGTTTCTTCATCTGGTCACACTCATCATTTCTGAGTTGTACCTCATTGACTCTCTCTACAATGGTAGGTCGTGTCTCCGTTGTAAATAGTTTCTGACCCGATTTACTCGGTAATCTTACCTCTTACTCCATTCTAGCCATCTCTGTTATTAACTCAGCTTAAGCTATTAACATAGACAACTTTTCTCGACCCTTTCTACTTAAGGCGTCGGCCACCACATTTGCTTTTCCTAGATGATACAGGATATCACAGTCGTAATCCTTTATCAACTCTAGCCATCTTCTTTTTCTCATATTTAAATCTTTTTGTGTGAAGATATATTTTTCACTTTTATGGTCCGTATATATCTCACATTTCCCCCATATAGGTAACGCCTCCAAATTTTTAAGGCGAATACCATCGCTACCAGTTCCAAATCATGAGTAGGATAAATTTTCTCATAATCTTTTAACTGTCGTGATGCATACGCAATGACCTTGCCATGCTTCATGAGCACACAACCTAGTCCTCTATGCGAAGCATCGCTATAAACTACAAAATTCCCTATATCATCGAGTAGAGATAATACATGTGCTTCACTCAACTTTTTCTTTAGTTCCTAAAAACTGTTTTCACACTTCTCAAACCACACGTACTTCACCGTCTTTCTTGTCAAATTAGTTAACGGAGTAGCTATCTTAGAAAAATCTTGGATAAATCTTCTATAGTTTCCCACGAACCCTAGGAAACTCTGTACCTCTGTCGGTGTTTTTGGTTGTTTCCAATTAATCAATGCTTCTACTTTTGCTGGATCCACTGAAATTCCATCTCTGTCAATAAGGTGACCCAAAAACTGGACTTTTTCCAGTCAAAATTCGCACTTAGTGAATTTCGCATATAACTTCTCCTTCCATAGTGTCTCCAATACTAATATTAGGTGTTCAACGTGATCTTCTAGCATCTTAGAATAGACTAGAATATCATCGATAAACACAACAAACTTATCCAAATATTGTTTGAACACCCTGTTCATCATATCCATGAATACAGCTGGTGCATTCATCAACCCAAATAACATTACCAGAAACTCATAATGGCCGTAACGAGTCCTGAACCCCATCTTAGGTACATACTCCTTATTGACTTTTAACTGATGATATCCCGTTCAAAAATTTATCTTAGAAAAATACTTTTTCCTTTTCAATTGATCAAAAGGATCATCGATCCTGGGCAATGGGTATTTATTCTTTATCGTTAGCTTATTTAACTCTCGGTAGTCGATACAAAGTCTCAACAATCCATCCTTCTTCTTTACAAATAGTGCCGGTACTCCCCACAGCAAAACACTCGGTTGAATGTATTTCCTATCCAATAATTCTTGTAGTTGAACCATTAGCTCCTTCATTTCTACTGGCGCCATACGATACGGTGCCCTTGAAACTGGTGCCGTTCCTGGCACAATATCTATTACGAATTTGATCTCCCTATCCGATGGAAGACCTGGTAATTTTCTTTTAAATACATCCACGAATTCTTTTACTATAGGTATTTGTTCAATTGTTTCTCCCACTATCCGAGTATCAACAACATGACACAAATAACCCACACATCCCTTCTTAAGCAATTTCCTAGTTTGTGTCATGGTAAGACAACATGAACGTCCCAGCGACTTACTACCGTAAAACACTACCTTAGGTTTTTTCAACGTTCAAAGGTTTATACATTTCTTTTGACAATCTATAATTGCTCCATGGTTAAACAACCAATCCATCCCGAGAATTAAATTGAATTCTCCTAACTTTATCGGTATTAAATCTACTGACAATTTATAAACTCTTATTTCTACACAACAACATCTATGAATATATTTAACATGGATTATTTCTTCATTTGCTACCTTAATATTTAAAGGTATAGGCAATCTTTCAGGAAGTAATTCTAATCTTTTAGCAAAATCACACGCTATAAAAGAACAAATAACACCCAAATCAAACAACTCATAAGCATTAATATCATTGATTGGGACAATACCTGCAACTGCATCCTGGACCGTCATATTAAAGGTGCAGGCCATCGGCCTACTCGACTGAGCTTGACTACTAATAGATAACTTAACAATATTAGTGCCATTATTACCATCCATCCCCTTCTTCAGGCAATTCTTCATCATGTGATCAGTTAATCCACATACGAAGCATCCATGGTTCTTCTTCGAACTTGAACAATTAGGCTAAATGTGCCTTTCTTGTCCACAGTTATAGCACACGACTTTACCCTTAAGACAGACTCCTAAATGAGTCTTCCCACAGTTCTTACATGCCTCCATCCTCTTCTTAGGATCTCTTTTTTTTACTCCGGTATTCCAAGAGTTAAAAACCTTCCTCTTCTGCACGTTGCCACTCCCGCTGGCCCCCTCATTTTCATTCCCCCATCCACTTTACTCTTATTCTTCTTCTCTTTGTGGTATTAGCTTAAAGCCTCGCTACCACCCTCTGCGATTATTGCCTTCTCCAGAATGGTTCCAAAGGAATTACATTAAAATACTGATATCTGGCTATAGAGCTAGGGTTTCAAGCCTTGGTCAAATCTCTGCGCCTTTCTCACTTCCGTATCCACGTGATGTGAAGCAAATCTCGCCAGTTCATTGAACTTGGCAGCATATAGGGGAACAATCATATCCCCTTGTTTTAGTTCTAAGAATTTCATCTCCATCCTACCCTACATAATATCTCCTTGAACCGTGTCCACGTTACATCCTCCACTCCAGCCCTAGCCTGGTTCGCCTCCCACCTGAAGTTGGCCTCTCCCTTCATCATATTGGTGGTAAAAGAAGTCTTCTGCCCCTCTTCGACATTTGCAATTACAAATGTCTTTTCAATCTCTTTTACCCAAGTTTGGGCTTTTATAGGGTCTGTGGTTCCTTTGAACTCTGGCGGACCTACACTCTTAAAATCCTTAAACGTAGTAGCACGTACTACCGCAGGATTAATAGGTATATTTACACCATTTCTATTAAAGGCAGATGTTAATAAGTTAACAAACTCCTACATCGGGTTAATCGGTCCCCCTTCTTGTTGATTCACATTAGCTTCCGGATTCCATTGCCTTCTTCTTGGCAGCATCTTTATGTTAAAATGAATAACAGTTCATTATTAATTTCTTCTTATTAATAGTCATTATTCATTTTTAATAATAACCCAAACTCATTACAAAACATGTTCAATAAAATAATTATATTGATATGCTTCCTTCTTTGTAGTATAATACAACATCGTTCACCATTACATAGCCTTAGCTAATTTCATTACTTTCCCACAATTACTTTCCAAAAATTGGGATTTACAAAAGACTACCCTTTGATTATACAAAAGATTGTTTTATGTCACTACATAGGTACACAATATTTACATATCTAAACCCACTCTAGTTATTAACTAGATTACATTTGCCTAATGGCATTTGCATAATCTGCATTAACAAGACTAGCCACCACATCTTGACTGATCGTATGCCGAGTCTGCCTTGTCTCTACGGGATACTCAACAACTTTTCGCTGATAATCCTCATGAGAACTCCTAAGAATATAGGACATCTTACAAATCTTCTGTTTCTTGGCCTTTAGCTCCTATCTAAGCTCAAAGGCCTCAAGTTTTAGCTCGTGGACTTTGTCCTTTGCCAAAACTCTCTCATCATGTTCCATCTCCCAAAACGTCTCCGTATCCCTCTTGTCCTCCAAGATGTCATGGATATCATCCTTTAATTCCTTTAATTCTTTACCTAACTGGATATTCCTATCCAACACGGTCATGAACAATGCCTTCATTGACTCTCCCGGTGTCATTTCCTCTATATGTATTACCGTATTAAACAATAATACTTCAACCTCCTCCTCGAACATTCCATCGAACAAGGATGTAAACCCTACGTTCTCAAAATCTTCTGACTTAACCACCACCACCATTGGCACCTCAGCTACGGGTGTCGGTAAAATCTCTATCTGGTTCACGGACTCCTCACTAACCACATGTATATCTCTATACATCATGTTATCTCCTAAAATTTACAATAAAACAAATTATCTTGATTAGTATATAACATTAGAATATTATAAGCACATAACACATTTAATGCACTTTAGGATTAACTTCATCTTTTAATTCTTCTTGTAATGAATTTCCTCAATTCACCACTAAAAACTCAACATGAGTTTAATGACTACTAGCTTCTTCAACTCTTCTTAAGGTTATGGCCTAAGGTTCTCTCCCCCCTTAAGTTTTATAACCTACAGCTTTGATACCAACCTGTGACGCCCCCAAATCTGAGTATCTTCCAACCCAATAGATGGTGCTACATGGTGCTACTCTTCACACATACATTCAATTGAAATACATTAATAGAGTAAATATGTCTTCTATATATTACATAATAATAATTCCTTTCCCAGGTTCTGTGTAACCATTACATATGTTCTTCGTCATAGTATCAAATTAATAAAAAAGCAATACTATTCTATTACAATGATAACTACTTGTCCGCCTTAGCCTTCCCTTTGTCCTTACCGGATTTTTCGATTTGTTCATTTTAGCTACAATCATATAGTTCAAGTAAGGGTGAGCATAACTAGCTCAACAAGTATAACAGTTATAATCGAGCAACATGCATGAATCATATAAATATATCTTCTATAACTGAATCAATAGTTATGAAGTACTATAAATAAATCAAAACAATACTTCTCTTTTCATTAGAATGTTTAATGATGTACTTCATCAGTTAAACCTTGAGTTTGGTCAAAAACCTTGAGCATTTAATTCTTTTTTTCTTTGAAAAGGACAACCCGACACAAAGTCCGTAAGTCCGACATTTCTTATGAGCACGTCTAGACTTATAGTACTCTATGTTGTACAACGCTACTACATTAAACGTATCTACGTTTAAGTTTTGACAACCTCACGTGTCAGTCGCTTTACTACAAAACAATTGTTTATTCATATTCAATCTTTCTTTGAATCCATACCAAAAAGTTGGCACAAGATAGCAATATCAATAATATTTTAATAGATTATAACGAAATCCACAAAATACTATAAGTCTGGTCTAGCTGAAGGAAATGGCTTCGACTTCTTTGTTAGATCAATTCATTCGTATGATACATGAATAAAAAAACTTGTCCAAAATAAATATAGACAAGGGTTTAGAACACTTGCCTTTAGCGTCTTCCACTGTTAATTCACTTTTGTAACAATCTAGAATTTTATGTGTAATTTCAAATATTTATTGAATTAAATAAATATTTTAGTTGATGTTGTGACGCCCCCAAAATAGGTATACATCACCCATTCTGAGTCACCAAATACATGGTACATAAACAAATACAACTTCATTAATACAATTATCGTGCAAAATACAATAACACATATACTGTGAGTTTAAATACAAATATTGTCTTATAGACGGTATTCAAACTCAAAAGGAGTCCTCATTACAATTATTGATACACTATTTTACAAAAATAGTGAGGACTGCCAAAACAACTTTCTAGAACCATCACTCCATACCCCGACTAGATCCTGCTATATTCTCACCTCTTGACTATATTCTCACCTCTTGAGAAGAAAAATGGAACAAAAGGAAAAGGGTGAGCTCAACTAGCCCAGTAAAGAATATTGTGACTAAGATAAAGAACAACAATTTATCATTAGCCTTCAACAATCAGATAAAATATAATGGACAACAAGTTTTAGATCAATATTCGTAGCAAAAATAACAATTCATTAGAAGAGTTAAGTAGAGAATGAAATCTACTATCATCTATGAATTTAAAAGTCCATCATCAATATTTTATCCCTATAACATCAATCAATATACATCTTACATCAAATATTCATCTTTGTACTTCGGGCCAAAGATATTCATTTGTATCACCAGTTGGTCATGTTCATCTCAACACCTGTTCATCTTTGCACTACGGGCCAAAGATATTCATCAGGTAATCATTCATCTTTGCATTACAGGCCAAAGATATTCATCAAGTATCATCATTAAAGACTGAGGATGATGAAACACATTTTAGAGAACGAATCCAATGAGATAAAAGGACAAAGATTAGAGATTCGTACTTTAAATAATTCAAGTTTAAAAATACTCCATAATAAATCATAATGGAGTAAAATTCAAGAATAAAGATCAAAACATGTATACAATCAAAGATATTAACTATAATAGACATTTCGGACAAAGAAGAGAAAATTTCAATTTTTGGTTAATAGTGCCGTATACGTGAATAGTGCCGTATATGTGAATAGTAACCCTGACATAAAAAGGTAGAAATTCCACAATAAAATTCATACCAATATTTCAGCATAATGATATTGAAAGAAATAATATCATTTACGAAGAAAATAACATCCCTTACCTCAAAAGAACAGTATTTTTGAATGGAATATCGGATATGATGCTGAAGGAAACTTACACTGAATAACAACTCTAAAAGTATCTAAATACTCACAAAATACGCTCCATAATATAGAGATAGGGAGAAAACTTGTTTCTGGTGTGATTTTCAATTCTAACTAAGCTTCTTATTTATAGAAAAATGCTAGAACGCCAAAGCAGACTAAAATAATAAAATAATATTATTTCTTTTTTTCTTTTACGCATGCCAAGTTGCCAACCAAGACCAGCCACCTTTGAACAAAAATTTCCAACACATGTTTTCAAAAAAACAAAAGTGGGTCCCACCCATAATTTTAATAAAAATATTTAATTTCTGAAACTTCAATAATTCATAATAAATAGCCCTTTTATCAGAAAAATACGAATTTTATGATTCCATAGGAAATCGATTTCTCTACAACTTTGTAGATATAAGTTTTTCAAATTCCAAATGAAAAATGCCCGAAATCCACATACGGACGATTTTTAATACCTCCATTCTGACAAAATACTGATAAAACACCTCAGCATTAATTCCTTCATTTATATCCACATAAAATAAATATTTTCCTATCCATCCACATAAAATAAATATTTCCTTATCATATAAATTAATAATTAATTATTCACAAATAATATTACAGAATCACAATTATGATGACAATGTGTCGTTCCTGTGAAAGAGGGACTTACCGATAAGGATTTCTCCTTACTGGCGCGCAATTAGGTGACTAAACCCCTTTCCTAGGCAGAAATTCCTTAGACATTGCCAATAATGCTATGTCATAATATTATTCAAATAATATGATTTTTTGATCTGATAATGGGAAATATTGTGCAGTGACAATTATTGAAGCAACAATAATATAAAATATCAACGCAGCAATTATTGAATCAATAAAATAAAATATTGAACAGTAATTATTATAACAATTATTGAGTAGTGCCTTCTTACGTAAGAATCAATAATTCAAAAATACTGCAATAATACCGGTAATATTCTTTATTAACCACGCCAGACATTCGTATTTTTAACCACCGTAATCCAACAAAGTTAATTGGTAAATAATTACGTCGTTATTTATAAAAACATAAACTTGTCATTTTCTTTATCAGACAGTTTTCTATTATGGGGCCCACAAATGGCTGCGTCGTCGTACGAATATTCGCCAACAACAAGAATATTCCACGACCAAACGAATATTCCCTGACAAAATGAATATTTTATAACCACTTGCTTATTTTGCAAAATTTGCACATTTTACCCATAACCAAAGCATTATATCAAATTAACTCTTTATTATTTCAATATAATGAATAGAGGAAATTCAATTTTATTTATAATAAGTTGGGGTCTTACAACCTCCCCTCCTTATAAAATTTCGTCCTCGAAATTGACGTACGTACCTGGTGTTTCGAAAAGGTGAGGGTACCTCGCTTTCATTTCCGATTCCAACTCCCATGTCATTTCCTCCATAGCATGGTTCCTTCACAAAACCCTGACTTGTGGTATAACCTTTGTTCGTAGGACATGTTCTTTCCTATCCAATATCTTGACAGGTACGTCCTCGTAAATTAAATCTTTGGCTATCTCGTCTGGTTCTAACGCAATAATGTGGTTTGGGTCTTTCACATATTTACGAAGCATAAATATATGAAAAACATTATGAACACGAGACATGTTTGGACGTAATGCGAGTCTATAGGCCACATTTCCTATTCGGTCAAGAATCTCAAATGGACCAACAAATCATGGATTGAGCTTTCCTCTCTTCCCGAATCTTGTAACTCCCTTCCATGGAGCAATACGTAACAGTATATGATCTCCAATATTAAATTCCATGTCCTTTCGATGAAGATCCACATAACTCTTTTGTCGATCCTGTGCCGTTTGTATACATTGTCGAATCGTTTGGATCTTTTCCGTAGTCATGCGTACTAATTCTGGTCCCAACAACGTTACTTCACCCACCTCATCCCAATATACTAGAAAATGACACTTTCGTCCATACAACGCCTCAAATGGAGCCATGCCTATACTTGCTTGATAACTGTTGTTGTAGGAGAATTCCACCAATGGTAAGTACTTATCCCAACTCCCTTTGAAATCTAGGACACAGAGTCTTAATAGATCTTCAAGAGTTTAAATAGTCCTTTTTGATTGTCCATCCGTTTAAGGATGGTATGCTAAACTGAATCGTAAATCTGTTCCCATAGCTTTCTGCAAACTAACCCAAAATCGTGAAGTGAATTTTGGGTCACGATCTGAAACTATGGATATTGACATGCCATGCAATCTCATAATCTCATTTACGTACATACGAGTAATACGTTCAAAGGAATAAGTCTCACGTATAGGCAAGAAATGAGTAGACTTGGTTAATCTATCAACAATAACTCAAATCACATCTATACCTTGAGCAACCTTAGGAAGACCCGTAATGAAATCCATAGTAATGTGTTCCCACTTCCATTTCAGAATCTCAAGTGGTTGTAATGGACCCTTTGGCACTTGATGCTCCGCCTTTACACGTTGACAAGTTAAACACTTCGAGATAAACTCCGCGATTTCTCTCTTCATATTGCTCCACCAAAATGTATGTTGAAGATCATGATACATTTTGGTACTCCCAGGATGGATTGCAAATGGTGTGTTGTGTGCCTCCATCACGATTCTATGCTTCAAGTCATAATCGTTAGGAATGCAAAGTCTGGAGTTGACTCGAAGTATTCCTTCTTCATCGATTCTTGTTTCTGGAATAACACCTTCTTGTACTTTCTTCTTCATATGTATCATCTCTGGGTCTGTGGCTTGAGTAGCTTTAACTTTATCGATTAAAGTCGGTTCTACTCGTATGTTTGATATCATCACGTGGGTATTTAGAGCCTTTAACTCTATCTCCATCCTTTGTAAGTCGTACAAAATGGGTCTTTGTGTTAACAACATCGCACTCGTACCCGCATACGATCTTCTACTCAATGCGTCCGCTACAACGTTTGCTTTTCCAGGATGATATTGAATGATATGGTCGTAATCTTTCAGCAGCTCGAGCCAACGTCGTTGCCTCATGTTGAGTTCCTTTTGGGTGAAGAAATATTTGAGGCTTTTATGATATGTATAAATCTCCACTTTCTCCCCATACAGGTAGTGTCTCTAGATTTTCAACGTAAAAATGACTGCTGCCAACTCCAGATCATGAGTAGGATAATTCCTCTCATATTCTTTGAGTTGTCACGAGGCATAGGCTATGACTTTCCCATGTTGCATGAGAACACATCCTAACCCTTTGCCTGAAGCATCGCTATAGATAACAAATCCATCCGAACCAAATGGTATTGTCAAAACAAGTGCCGAAATGAAACTTCCTCTGGAGCTCTTGGAAACTCTTCCCGCATTCCTCGCTCCATACGAATTTTGTATCTTTCCAAGTTAGATGAGTTAACGGAGTAGCGATTTGAGAAAATCCTTCCACAAATCTCCGATAATAACCTGCTAAGCCCAGAAAGCTATGTACTTCGGTCACCGACTTCGGTTGCTCCCAACTTTGTATTGCTTCAATCATCGCCGGGTCAACAGATACTCCATGTTTTGACACTACGTGGCCAAGGAATTTTACTTCCTCAAGCCAGAACTCGCATTTCTTCAACTTGGCATATAGCTTGTTTTCACGAAGTCTTTGGAGTACCAGCTTCAAATGGTGCTCATGATCTTCACGACTTTTGGAATATATGAGGATGTCATCAATAAAGACAACAAACCGATCCAAATATTTCTTGAATACTCGGTTCATCATATCCATGAAAGCTGCAGGAGCATTAGTCAATCCAAAAGACATGACTAATAATTTATAATGCCCGTTCTAAAGGCAGTCTTCGGAATATCCTCAGTTCTAATCTTCAATTGATGATATCCAGAATGAAGATCGATCTTTGAAAAGAATTGTGCTCCTTTCAACTGGTCAAACAGGTTATTAATGCGAGGTAGCGGATACCTATTCTTGATGGTGACATGGTTCAATTCTCGGTAGTCAATACAAAGTCGCATACTCCCGTCTTTCTTCTTTGCGGAAAAAACAAGAGCACCCCAAGGAGATATACTAGGATGAATGAAATCGATGTCTAACAACTCCTGCAGTTGGACTTTTAACTCCTGAAGTTCAATAGGAGCCATTCAATATGGGGTTTTAGAAATGGGCTTTGTACCCGGTTCAAGGTCAATAAATAATTCAACTTCATGTTCTAGGGGTAGACTAGGAAGTACTTCAGGAAATACGTCAGGAAATTCACTAACAACAGAAATATTATTCAAATCTGACATGTTTTGGTTCAAATCCATAACATTGGCTAAGAAAGCTTGACATCCATTTTTTAATAAACGAATGGCTTTATGGCTTGATATGACAGTGATTGACTTTAGTGGTTTGGTTGCTTGAATTCGCATAGCAGGTTGGTTAGGAATATGAAAACTAACAACCTTACGAAAATAATCAATTTTAGTATGATGAGTGGTTAACCAATCAATCCCTAAAATCACATCAAATGCAAGTATCTTTAAAGAGATAAGATCAACATGTAATGTGATGGTGCCAACTTGGATCAAGCAAGATTTATAAACAATGTGTAATGAAAGTTTCTCTTAACGGAGTCTCTACAGATAAGTCAAAGTCTAATTTCCCTAGAGTCAAGTTTAAACATTGAGCACAAGCAGGAGGGATAAAAGAATGGGTAGAACCGGTATCTAGTAAGGTATAAACTTTGCAAGAGTTCAAGATTAGCTTACCCGTGATCACCTCGTTCGGGTTTCTCGCGTTTTGGCGAATCACGACAAACACCCTCCCTTGAACCACTGACTTTATTTTATCCGTAGTCGCCTTTGGTGTCGCCATCCTAGCTGGACTTAACTTCGCTACCGGAAAAAACCGGGCTATATGACCATCTTTTCCACTACTGAAACACACCTTGGAAGGCTGTGAAAAGTTTGGACTTATGTGTCCCTTCTCTCCGCATCTGTAACATCTAACTGATGGTCATTCTCCTCCCCTAGAATTTGTTATTGGTGCTGGTGCTGCTGATGTCTTTCTGTCATTGTTGAATCTTCTCTTTTTGAAATTTCCACTTGACTCACCTCTCTTATTATCATGGCCATGATTACCACCCGAGTGGTTACTGCTTTTGTCCGTATTTTTCCCTCATAGCTGGTTATCATCGCTCTGATGACTGCTGTCACCGGTATGACCCTAGTTATGGTCCCTCGGTTGAACATACTCATTAGTTCGCTCTAATAAGTATTTGTGAGAGATACGGTATTGACGAATCTTGGGTTTTAGACCTCTCAGAAACATTCGCGTCATACATTCCTCATTCTCTACCAAATGAGGTGCAAACCTGGACAACTCCGCGAACTTCGCCTCATACGGGGACACCGTCATGTTGTTCTATTCCAGTCTAATAAACTCTACCTCCTGCATGTGATGAATACTTTCAGGAAAGTACTTGTCATTGAATAATTTTTAAAAATTTTCCCAAGACATATTGAGTGCGGCTGGCTGGGTACGCTTCACAGATTCCCACCAGTAATCTGCCTCACCACGGAACATAAAGGTGGCAAATGGAACCTTCTGTTCTTCCGTGCATCCCAAGACATCGAATATCTTGGTAATTTGCTTGACCCATGTTTCTGCCTTAATCGGACCCGGCTTTCCCCAAAACTCTGGTGGTCCCAACTCTTTGAACTACTTGGCTGTGACAAATCGTGCGCTGCTATCATTTCCACCTGTATTTTGTACACGAGTCTCCCTCGTCTGATTTTGCATGAACTGCAAAAAGCTTCTAAACATCCCATCATTCATCATTTGCTCGGTAGTGTTCTTTACAGGAGGAATATTGCCTTCCTGTTACACGTTCTCCTGGTTGGTGATTGAAGGTTGTTCCACGATCTCATACACTTCATTGTTAACGTTCTCAGCTGCCATTCTTAAAGACTGCCATAAAACAAGGGTTAATTAAACAAATTAACATATCATATAATATCCCTATATTATGACCGACCGACAAATAAGCTAGGTAGGACACACTAGCGAAGGATTTACTCATCTCTCCCCTCCTAGTTCTATTTCCCGATCTCCGCCAGAGACCATATCCCTAAGCTCTGATACCAACTGTGACACCCCCAAAATAGGTATACATCACCCATTCTAAGTCGCCAAATACATGGTATAAAAACAAATACAACTTCATTAATACAATTGTCGTGCAAAATATGACAACACATATATTGTTAGTTTAATACAAATATTTTCTAATAGATAGTATTCAAACTCAAAAGGAGTCCTCATTAAAATTATTGATACACTATTTTACAAAAATAGTGAGGACTGCCAAAACAACTTTTTAGAACCATCACTCCATACCCCGACTAGATCCTGCTATATTCTCACCTCCTGAGAAGAAAAATGGAACAAAAGGAAAAGGGTGAGCTCAACTAGCCAAATAAAGAATATTATGACTAAGATAAAGAACAACAATTTATCGTTAGCCTTCAACAAATCAGATAAAATATAATGGACAACCAGTTTTAGATCAATATTCGCAGCGAAAATAACAATTCATTAGAAGAGTTAAGTAGAGAATGAAATCTACTATCATCTATGAATTTAAAAGCCCATCATCAATATTTTATCCATGTAACATCAATCAATATACATCTTTCAACAAATAATCATCTTTGCACTACGGGCCAAAGATATTCATTTGTATCACCAGTTGGTCATGTTCATATCAACACCTGTTTATATTTGCACTACGGGCCAAAGATATTCATCAGGTAACCATTCATCTTTGCACTACATGCCAAAGATATTCATCAAGTATCACCATTAAAGACTGAGGATAATGAAAAACATTTTAGGGAACGAATCCAATGAGATAAAAGAACAAAGATTAGAGATTCGTACTTTAGATAATTCAAGTTTAAAAATACTCCATAATAAACCATAATGGAGTAAAATTCAAGAATGAAGATCAAAACATGGATACAATCAAAGATACTAACCATAATAGACATCTGGGACAAAGAAGAGAAGATTTCATTTTTCGGTGAATAGTGTTGTATTCGTGAATAGTGTCGTATACGTGAATAGTGCCGTATACGTGAATAGTAACCCCAATACAAAAAAGTAGAAATTTCATAATAAAATTCATATCAATATTTCAGCATAATGATATTGAAAGAAATAATATCAGCTACGAAGAAAATAACATCCCTTACCTCAAAAGAACAATATTTCTGAATGGAATATCGAATATGATGCTGAAGGAAACTTGCACTGAATAGCAACTCTCAAAGTATCTAAATACTCACAAAATATGCTCGATAATATAAAGAGAGCGAAAACTTGTTTCTAGTGTAATTTTTAATTCTAACTAAGCACCCTATTTATAGGAAAATGCTAGAACACCAAAGCAGACTAAAATAATAAAATAATAGTATTTCTTTTTTTCTTCTACGCATGCCAAGTTGCCAACCAAGACCAGCCACCTTTGAACAAAAATTTCCAGCATATGTTTTCAAAAAAACAAAAGTGGGTCACACCCATAATTTTAATAAAAATATTTAATTTCTGAAACTTCAATAATTCATAATAAATAGCCCTTTTATCAGAAAAATACGAATTTTATGTCCATTCCATAGGAAATCGAATTCTCTACAACTTTGTAGATTTAAGTTTTTCTAAATTCCAAATGAAAAATGCCTGAAATCTACATACGGACGATTTTTAATACCTCTATTCCAACAAAATACGGATAAAATACCTCAGCATTAATTCCTTCATTTATATCCACACAGAATAAATATTTCCCTATCCATCCACATCCAATAAATATTTTCTTATCATATAAATCAATAATTAATTATTAATAAATATTTCCTCGTTCCCAGGAAAGAGGGGGCTTTCCGATAAGGATTTCTCCTTACTGGCGCACAATTAGGTGACCAAACCCCTTTCCTAGATAGAACTTCCTTAGACATTGTCAATAATGCTATTAATATTATTCAAATAATATGATTTATTGATCTGATAATGGAAAATATTATGCTGTGATAATGTAATACCCTCATATCCGGGTCTCAAATCACTACGGATCTGGTATTCTATTTCTATAACTATTGCGGAAGATATAAACATAAACTGTTTATATATTAAACATTACACACCATCCCCAAGGTCGAGAACCTTCACATAATACCTAAATCAATATCCTATCTGACATACAAATTTATTATCATACATTATTGTTACAAATTTAACTTCACATATAATCCAAAATTGACATGTCTTTGACTTTTCCTGTATCTGACGTATTCGTCCTAATCTTTAATGTTTATCATGATATAGCAAGGGTGAGCAACAATTTTGCCCAGCAAGTATAAGTTTAATTAAAGATATATCATGATTGAAAGAATTGAACAATAAGTTGGCTAACTTTCTACAATATAAACATTGTGAAAGAGCATGAATAAATTTTCATAGCTGAATGAATATTGAAGATGAATAAATCAACTGGACCAAATGGTAATGAAGGTGATCAGCCTTTCATACCAGGTGAATACATACAATGTGCACAGAGTGCGAATCAATAATTCATAGACATGGTATAATCAGTAATGATTAACCCCAAGCATATTTCAAAAAAATATCAACTCGAGGTTGAGTTAGAGAACTTGCTCGTACCATTGATTCAATTACGCTAACCTATATCGCTTTCTTCAAGACCTAATATAGATAATACAAATCTCCAAATATTAGAATAATATCATCACATATATAGATCGTTAAATATAGTTATAATATAACCCAACAAATTACCACATAATCCTATCGACCATAAAATACCTATAATTCTAAGATCAAGTCAAACTATTTTCACCGAGTTGAATTAATTGACAATTTCCTCGACATCCCCACTGGCCTAATCGAATAATTCATGAGTCTAATTTCCATAAGACTTTGCCTAAATGCTTTACATTTACCTTAGATAATTTTATTTTCAAATCAAAATATTTTTCGATGACTTATAATAATTTTTAGATAATTATTATCATTTATCATGATTTTTTAAATCATTAATATCATATTTAAATGATTTAAATACCACAATATTCCTTTATCATTTATTTAATATAAAATATTAATGAAAATCATGACATAATATTATAAATCATTTATAATATCTCAAATTATTTTTAATACCTTAATAACACATTTAAATGATTTTAAAATAGTTAAAATCATTATCAAATAACTTCGCCATTAATATTAAAATATTAGAATTTTCATGACAAAATATCAAAAGCTATATTTTATAATTTAAAATATTTTTCTAACCTTAAATCATTTTTATATGATTTTTAAAACATTAATTCTATTTTTTAATTTATTTAATATATTTATTAAATAAATTAATTACCATTAATAATAAATTATTAATAAAATTCATCACAAAATATCAAAAGTCATTAAAAATAACCTAAAATATTTTCTTATATCATAATATAATTTTATAGGCAATTTTAGTTTTTATTTCACTTAAATATGTAATTTATATTTATTACATATTTTTATTGCTTTATTTATGCCTGAAAAGAAGTTTATCGGCGTAAAATATAATTTATAACCAAATCTCGTCCCGTATGACTTTATTAGATTTATTAATACTTATTCTTTCGCCGGAACGCGATTCGGATTGTCGAACGTCAAAATCGCTCGACGAGCCGACGCTCGGCGTTCGCTCATTTTTAAGTTCTGACATGCTCCTTTGCAGATTTTTAATTCTGAAATCGTGAATCATATAAGAGTGAAATTTTGGGCATGTTATAGACCTCATGTCATAGTATTTTAGAAAAATTTCTAACCGCTAAAACCAATCATGGAAATCAATCAAAACATCGAGTAAAAAGCATGTCAGTAATTTGTCCAAATAGTCAATGCGTCAAGACGCTTAAGCACACGCGTCTGTCACGCCTACTTGCTGTTGCCGCTTCTGTTCGCTTATCGAACTAGCTACTTGGCAAATTTCTTACGCATTGCTCGTTAATTAGAAAATTCCCAACTTTGGATATTTTATACATGGTATACCAAAGTATTTTTAAAAAATATAACCCAAAGAATTTCGACCTCTTAGGAAGCCTAAAAATGCAGACCCCAAAAATGTCCACTGCAAATAATTTTTATCTATTTCCCAGATTTACCCTCTTTCGCTAAAACAGTCATAACGTTTTCGTTTTAAAACATTTTTAGGCGATTCTTGAGCCCACACGAAGCTATCTTCCGAGACTACAACTCTTCCCTACTGATATGTTTCCAGATTCCAAATATATCAGCCCAGAAATTTTGTTCAAGTGGACTGCATCGCACTTGTTGGAGAGTTTTGACACTACTATTTTGAAATGTCATAACTCTCTACTCCGATGTCGGATTTAGTCCGTTTCGGAGTCTATGTAAATCTTATTGAGTGTACTATAACATACCAAAAGCCCAGAATTTTTAGAGCATTCTAGCTAATCCCGAATTTTCTGTTTAGGGGCAGCAGTCACCAATTTATTTTTCTAAGTTAAAAACCGTTTTGGTTCTTCTTCTTTGTTCATGCTCATCAACCCTAAAAATGGCAAGATCTAACCATAAAATATCATATATTATGTAGGTCTACCCTCATATGGTTCAAAATCATAAGTTCAACACTTGATCTAAAACAACCATAATAAAACACATTAAACTAGCTAGAGTTTTGAGTTTAGGAAATTTTATACCTTTAGTGTTAATCCTCTTGATTTCTTTTTCTTCCTTCTTCCTCTCCCATGGATGCCTTCTCTCTCTTTTTCTCTTTGTTCTTAGTTTAGACATAGGTTTAGAAATCTAGCATAACTTAGTGTATATACAATATACATATAATACTTATAATTATAGAATATGTAACTCCCAATATAATTACATATACTAATTATCAATTTAATATATAAGTTACAAAAGTTGAAATTTAAAAGCCGTAAGGCTTGTTTGGCAAAACCATATTATTTTTAAAATCAGGTTTTAATAGTTAAAGTCTTATTTGGATAAAACAGGTTTAAAACAAAAGTAAGGCCTTGTTTGGGAAAACGGTTTGAAAAACTCTTTTAACTCTTTTAATAGATCCTTTAACATATATCCTTAATGTTATCCTTTAATTAATTAGATCTTAACATTAATTTAATTAATTAAAAGTGTAACATCAATTAATCACATAAAATTGTCACATTATAATTACTCGCTAATTATAACTTCATGTAACAATTACCACATCACTACATTATCTCAATTAAATTAAAACTATAACATAAAATCATTACATATTAATTAAATATTAAATAATCATTTAATTACTATAATATACTTAATTACATTACTCCATATTAATCACATAATCTCAATAAATAATTCAATTAAAATATTTATTTACTTCAATAAATATTAAATTAACATTTAAATTGTCTTCACACCAATTCACATATTTCACAATATATAACACATATACACATACTCGTACTTAAACATCTAAAAATAAGAATTTTATTTATTAAATTCTCATTTATTAATTCTTAAAAAATCTGGGATATCACATCCTTCCTTCCTTATAAGGATTCCGTCCTCGGAATCAACGAAACCTCCCTTACTCGATTTTCACAAAATCTCTCTCACAATTATCGTTGAATAACTTTAACACGTTAACTTAGCAAAAGTTTTACATATATATATATATATATATATATATATATATATATATATATATATATATATATATATATATATATATATATATACTTCATTCATTTCTTCTACAATTTTTTTTAGGTTTTATCACATAACCTTCAATTAAACACAGTCATATATCAAATATTATATATTCTTTAACCCATTCATTTCCTTTTCTAAGGATCGTAATCATAAACACTCGGGATATTACATT
The DNA here is from genome assembly GCA_020205605.1 of Panax ginseng. NCBI lineage: Eukaryota > Viridiplantae > Streptophyta > Magnoliopsida > Apiales > Araliaceae > Panax > Panax ginseng. The sequence goes on along the minus strand of CM035149.1, from coordinate 47,907,349 downwards.
CACCCATTCTTCTAAGAATTTCGTCCTCAAAATTTTATCTATTAATCTTTATTCATTCAATCTATAAAAATAGATTTTATGTTAATACTTTATTCATTCATTGGGTTCTATAACCACTTCTTTCCACAAAGATCTTTCTACAATTATTAAACTTTTCTATTAAAAGTTTTATATTATTCTTTGATAACTCACCTCCTTCTCACTTAATTTTTTTTTTCTTTTCTCACTTATTCAATATATTCATCATTTAGTGTCGCATTCTACGACTTACTTCTTTCTAAGGAATATCATCTTTACCACATTCACCTTTTAGAATAACAAGAATATTTCACAATTGCTCAATAATTGGGAAGCAGTATAAATAACTCAGGAATTATAAAAGATTCCAAATCATGCTGAGGGTTATAAGACCAGGAACTATGTCCACAGTTGCAAGTAATCTTTCAACTTCAATTTTAACAGTCATAAGACTATAAGGACTCCCGTACTTAGGGTGTTAAGCCCTTCATACGATGTATTGTGCACAAATATTTAAACGTTATGCGTATGTCCATAGTTATAAGTAATCTTTCAACTTAAACTTTAACAGTCATAAGACTATAAGGACTTTCGTACTTAGGGTGATCAGCCCTTCGTACAATGTATTATGCACAAACATCTTAACGCCTCCGCGTAATCCCCTATAAAAGGGTTGTTCATCTCAGCTTTTCAACATCTGAATCTGCACCAATACAATTTGGTTTGGTATACCTTTTTAAGAAATGCTTGAATTTCATAAACATCTTTCAATAATCGTCTAGCTGAATCAAATAGCATAGACTTCTACAATAATTCGGACATCAATCGAAATATACATATACATATATATATTCTCATATCTTAAAGAAATCTTAAAAATATTTTTATGACGTCATGATACCGCATTGTATTTACAGTCCGTTGAGGATTCCGTCATTTGGTGATTTTATCATACTACATCATACCATAGTGGGCTGACGATCCTTAGATCACCTCCAACACTAAGTAATATTGCATTGATGACTCCATCATTTTTTTATCATCTCTGCACCATGTTCCATGATGCATTGATGATATATATATAAAAAATATATATTTTGATATATTTCAAATCATTTTTGTCTAGCCGAAGCAATTAGCATAGACATACGAATAACGGTATTGTTTTTAAAACTCATTGGTTTCATCATTTGATCCAATATTTTTCAAGAAAATAGAAGTGCAAACATCAGCATGAAGTCAATAAATTTCGAAAGTCTAGCATAGCTAGAAGATTTGGAATACCTATGCTCCCATCATCAACTCCACTTTCTATAATGATCTATTGTTTAATAGGTCTATCTATTCCTATCATCTTCAATACTCCATTCACACTTAAATATACCCCAGTTCATCAAACTTACAGCACATTAGAAGTTCAGGAACTAGCCACAATAATATGAGTTTAAGAACTTGTCCTAGTCAGACCATAGGCATCCATTCGCTGAGGGGTTCAAAACATACCATATTATTATGAATCACGAAATTACCATATGCATTAGTTTTAAGAACCGCACCTAATCCTAATAATATCTGACTAATATTAATAGTTTCTAACTATCAAATATACACATGAGAAAAGAATCACCTTTTTGCCACATATACATTGATAGCGCGACACCAACATTCCAATGATTATCAATGTGATAAACTGAGTGCAAGCACAAAACCCTCGCCTATACAAAGATTTGTACCACTCAGCCACCACATGAGTCCTCAATTGAAATCCCACCTAACTCTATCTTACTTATAACTTGCTCTTTGCTCTATACGAATTTTTTGTACCTCATCATCTATAACTCCTCGTGAGTTATCTCGTACCATTTCATAGTACATTATCTTCATAGCATCAAGCTATAATTATTCAAACATTACAGACCATCTTTCTTTTATAACAGATCACGTCGTGATCTTATTATATAATCATCTCCCTTAAAATTCTTTTCTTAACTTATGATCGTTTTGTTTTACGATCCTCTTTCTTTCCTTTTTTTCATCATTTACAATTTCATTTATACTTTTAATCATACAGACTTTGTCTATTCACCATTATTCATTATCTTGGCTATTGGAGGTAGGCAACTCCTGATTCTTATCTACATATCTCTTCAAGATTCTTCTTTGAATCTTCTTGTTTATTTATTAACTCTTCCTTTAAGAATTTAATATAATTCACGTTACTCAATATTTTATTCGAGTTTTATCCCTCACCATTCTAATATTCTTCTTATAACATTTCTAGGACTAAACTCATCATATACATCTACGTATGTGAAAAGAATCACCTTTTCATTATACGTAACTTAAACTTAACTTCTTATTCTTTTAACCTAAGGTCATAGCCTAAGGTACTCTTACCTAAGGTGTATAACCTATTAGCTTTGATACCAACTGTAATACCCTCAGATCCGGGTCTCAAATCACTACGGATCTGGTATTCTATTTCTATAACATTGCGGAAGATATAAACATAAACTGTTTATATATTAAACATTACACACCATCCCCAAGGTCGAGAACCTTCACATAATACCTAAATCAATATCCTATCTGACATACAAATTTATTATCATACATTATTGTTACAAATTTAGCAGCACATATAATCCAAAGCTGACATGTCTTTGGACGTTTCACGATGTCGGCGTATTCGTCCTAATCTACAATGTTTATCATGATATAGCAAGGGTGAGCAACAATTTTGCCCAGCAAGTATAAGTTCAATTAAAGATATATCATGATTGAAAGAATTGAATAATAAGCTGGGTAACTTTCTACAATATAAACATTGTGAAAGAGCATGAATAAATTTTCATAGCTGAATGAATAATGAACATGAATAAATCAACTGGACCAAATGGTAATGAAGGTGATCAGCCTTTCATACCAGGTGAATACATACAATGTGCACAGAATGCGAATCAATAATTCATAAACATGGTATAATCAGTAATGATTAACCCCAAACATATTGGAAAAAAATATCAACTCGAGGTTGAGTTAGAGAACTTATCTGCATCACTGCTGATTCTTCATTCATGAACCTATATCGCTTTGTTCAAGACCTAATATAGATAATACCGATCTCCAAATATTAGAATAATATCATCACAAGATAATCTTCGTTAAATATAGTTATAATATAACCTAACAAATTACCACATAATCCTATCAGTCTATAAAATACCTATAATTCGGTATCAAGTCAAACTATTTCAGTCTGAGTTAAATTCGGTACAATTTCTAACATCCCCACGGTCTAGTCGAATAATTCATGAGTCTAATTTCCATAAGACTTTGCCTAAATGCTTTACATTTACCTTAGATAATTTTATTTTCAGTCAAAATATTTTTTGATGACTTATAATAATTTTTAGATAATTATTATCATTTATCATGATTTTTTTAAATCATTAATATCATATTTAAATGATTTAAATACCACAATATTCCTTTATCATTTATTTAATATAAAATATTAATGAAAATCATGACATAATATTATAAATCATTTATAATATCTAAAATTATTTTTAATACCTTAATAACACATTTAAATGATTTTAAAATAGTTAAAATCATTATCAAATAACTTGCATTAATATTAAAATATTAGAATTTTCATGACAAATATCAAAAGTTATATTTTATAATTTAAAATATTTTCTAACCCTTAAATCATTTTTATATGATTTTAAAAACATTAATTCTATTTTTTTATAATTTATTTAATATATTTATTAAATAAATTAATTACCATTAATAATAAATTATTAATGAAATTCATCACAAAATATCAAAAGTCATTAAAATAACCTAAAATATTTTCTTATATCATAATATAATTTTATAGGCAATTGTAGTTTTTATTTCACTAAATATGTAATTTATATTTATTACATATTTTTATTGCTTTATTTATGCCTGAAAAGAAGTTTATCCTGTATGACTTTATTAGATTTATTAATACTTATTCTTTCGCCGGAACGCGATTCAGAATGTCGAACGTCAAAATCGCTCGACGAGACGACGCTCGGCGTTCGCTCATTTTTAAGTTCTGACATGCTCATTTACAGATTTTTAATTCTGAAATCGTGAATCATATAAGAGTGAAATTTTGGGCATGTTATAGACCTCATGTCATAGTATTTTAGAAAAATTTCTAACCGCTAAAACCAATCACGGAAATCAATCAAAACATCGAGTAAAAAGCATGTCGAGTAATTTATCCAAATTAGATTGTCATATACGCTTAGCCTTGTGCATTCTTTTCTTGACTTCTGTTCTTGCATTTGCTCTGTTGCCCGCTTATCGAACTAGCTACTTCACGAATTTCTTACGCATTGCTCGTTAATTAGAAAATTTCCAACTTTGGATATGTTATATATGGTATACCAAAGTATTTTTAAAAAATATAACCTAGTAATTTCGGACCTCTTAGGCAGCCTAAAACAGACCCCAAAAATGTCCACTCGCAACAATTTTTATCTATTTTCCAAATTTACCCTTTTTCGCTAAAACAGTCATAACTTTTTCGTTTTAAAACAATTTTAGGCCATTCTTGAGCCCACACGTAGCTATCTTCTGAGACTACAACCCTTCCCTACTGATATTTTTCAGATTCCGAATATATCAGCCTAGAAATTTCGATCAAGTGGACTGCACCGCACTTGTTGGACAGTTTTGACACTACTCTTTTGAAATGTCATAACTCTCTCCTCCGATGTCGGATTTAGTCCGTTTCGGAGTCTATGGAAAGCTTATTGAGTGTACTATAACATACCAAAAGTCCAGAAGTTTTAGAGCATTCTAGCTAATCCCGAATTTTCTGTTTAGGGGCAGCAGTCACCAGTTTATTTTTCTAAGTTAAAAACTGTTTTGGTTCTTCTTCTTTGTTCAAGCTCATCAACCCTAAAAATGGCAAGATCTAATCATAAAATATCATATATTATGTAGGTCTACCCTCATATGGTTCAAAATCATAAGTTCAACACTTGATCTAAAACAACCATAACAAAACACATTAAACTAGCTAGAGTTTTGAGTTTTGAAAATTTCATACCTTTAGTGTTAATCCTCTTGATTTCTTTCCTTCTTCCTCTCCCATGGATGCCTTCTCTCTCTTTTTCTCTTTGTTCTTAGTTTAGACATAGGTTTAGAAATCTAGCAGAACTTAGTGTATATACAATATACATATAACACTTATAATTATAGAATATGTAACTCCCAATATAATTACATATACTAATTATCAATTTAATATATAAGTTACAAAAGTAGAAATTTAAAAGCCCTAAGGCTTGTTTGGCAAAACCATATTATTTTTAAAATCAGGTTTTAATAGTTAAGGTCTTGTTTGGATAAAACAGGTTTAAAACAAAAGTAAGGCCTTGTTTGGGAAAACGGTTTTAAAAACTCTTTTAACTCTTTTAATAGATCCTTTAACACATATCCTTAATGTTATCCTTTAATTAATTAGATCTTAACATTAATTTAATTAATTAAAAGTGTAACATCAATTAATCATATAAAATTGTCAAATTATAATTACTCGCTAATTATAACTTCATGTAACAATTACCACATCACTACATTATCTCAATTAAATTAAAACTATAACATAAAATTATTACATATTAATTAAATATTAAATAATCATTTAATTAATATAATACACTTAATTACATTACTCCATATTAATCACATAATCTCAATAAATAATTCAATTAAAATATTTATTTACTTCAACAAATATTAAATTAACATTTAAATTATCTTCACACCAATTCACATATTTCACAATATATAACACATATACACATACTCGTACTTAAACATCTTAAAATAAGAATTTTATTTATTAAATTCTCATTTATTAATTCTTAAAAAATCTGGGATGTCACAGATAAATATTGAAACAACAATAATATAAAATATCAACGCAGCAATTATTGAATCAATAAAATAAAAAATTGAACAGTAATTACTATAACAATTAGTGAGTAGTGCCTTCTTACGTAAGAATCAATAATTTAAAAATACTATGTAATATCGTGTGCTACTGTGCAACCACCCGTATTACTGTATTTTAACAACCAGGTAATCCAACAGTGTTAACGATAGAAATTATGTCGTTATTTATAAAAACTTAAACTTGTTGTTTTTTTCATCTGACCGTTATCCATTATGGGGCCCACAATGGTCACATTGTATGTGTCTGAATATTCCCACGATGGTAAGAATATTCCACGACCAAATGAATATTTCCCGACAAAATGAATATTTTATAACCACTTTCTTATTTTGTAAAATTTATATATTTCACCGATAACCAAAGCATTATATCAAATTAACTCTTTATTATTTTAATATAATGAATAGAGAAAATTTAATTTTATTTATAATAAGTTGGAGTCTTACTGATGTGTTTATTGATAAATAAATATTTGTTTAATTTGATTATTTATTAGTTAAATAAATAATTCATGAGTTGTGGGTAATTAACTTAATTAAGGTAATATGTTAATTAAGTTGATAATTGGTAATTTGGTATTTTGAAGTTAATTAAAATAAAAGAGTGGTGAATTAATTATTATGTGGTAATATTCTAATTTAATTTAATAATTAAATTAGAGAGTTGATAAGGATTAAATGAATTGTTATAATGTTGTTTTAATTTAATTTAGTAATTAAAGTAATGCACTAATTTATTAAATAAAATTATAAGAAAATTATAGTTTTGTGACAATTTGATAATGTGGTATTTTGATTTAATAAGTTGTTGTTAGCTTTAATTTAATTAAATTTGAAATGGAAATTTAATTAAATAATGTGTGACAATAAACTATGTAGTTATAAGACCCAACTTATTATAAATGAAATTGAATTTCTTCTATTTATTATTTTGAAATAGTAAGGGTTGATTTGATTAATGTGGTTAGTTATGGGTAAAAATCAAAATATCTTAAATAAGCAAGTGGTTATAAAATATTCATTGTTTTCTGAATATTCGTTTGGTCGTGGAATATTCTTCTTTGTCGGGGAATATTAAATGCGACGATGCGACCTTATGTGTGCCCCATAACGGAAAGCGATTGGATGAAGAAAATGACAAGTATAAGTTTTTTATAAATAATGACGTAGTTGTTACCGTTAACACTGTTGGAATACCCAGTGGTTAAAACATAGTAATACGCGGTATTGTACCAATTATTGATTCTTACGTAAGAAGGCATTACTCAATAATTGTTACAGTAATTATTGTTCAATATTTTATTGATTCAATAATTGTCATGTTGATATTTTATATTATTGTTATTTTAATAATTATCACTGCACAGTATTTCCCATTATCAGATCAATAATTCATATTATTTGAATAATATTATTAGATAGCATTATTGGCAATGTCTAGAAAGTTCTATCTAAGGAGAGGTTTGGTCACCTAATTGCGCGCCAGTAAGGAGAAATTCTTATTGGAAAACCCCATCTTTCCTCGTAACAGCCTGGTTGTCAGTATTGTGATTCTGTAATATTATTTGTGAATAATAAATTATTGATTTATAAGATAAAGAAAATATTTATTTATGTGGATATAAATGGAGGAATTTTTAGAAAAGTGACAATTGTTAAAAATTGATATTTTATCTTTTCTGATAAAATAATTCATTTAAATATATTATTATAATAATATAATAATGGTGATATTTTTACAATGAATGTGTGATATATGAATATATGAGGAGGAAGAGTGTTTTTGTTTGAATAAATGATAAAAACATGTTAAACATGTTGGTGGGTCCCATTTCTTGACTGAAATTTAATTATAGCCTGTAAAATCATCCGTATGTGGATTTCGGTCAATTTTTGCTTGGAATTTGGAAAAACTTAAAACTACAAAGTTGTAGAGAATTGAATTTCCTATGGAATTTACATAAGATTCGAATTTTTCTGATAAAAGGCTAATTATTATGAATTATTGAAGTTCCGTAATAATTGATTTTTTGGAGTTTTAAATGATTTTATTAAGAAAAACATTTTTGTGACTTTTGGTGAGGTGTGTGGCTAATGTTGGACCAAAGATGTGTGCGTAGGAAATTTAAGAAAATATATTAATATTTTATTAAATTTTCTGGTTTGGTGTTCTAAACATTTTCTTATAAATAGGGTGCTTAGGTTAGAATTGAAAATCACACCAGAAACTAAAGTTTTCTCTCTCTATATATTATCGAGCATATTTTGTGAGTATTTTGATACTTTGAGTGAAACTATACGGTGCATGTTTCCTTCAGCACTATATTCAGTATTCCAGTCAGAAGTACTGTCCTTTTGAGGTAAGGGATGTTATATTTTTATATAAATGATATTATTTTTTTAATATCATTATGCTGAAATATTAGTATAATTTTTTTTTGTGAAATTCTTGTCTTTTTGTGTTGGGGTTACTATTCACGTATACGACACTATTCACGAATACGGCACTATTCACAGAAAAATTAAATTTTTGTTCTTTATCCCAGATGTCTATTTTTGTTACTATCTTTGATTGTATCCATGTTTTGATCATTATTCTTGAATTTTACTCAACCATAGTATATTATGGGGTGTTTTTGAACATGGATAAACCGAAGTACGAATTCTTAATATTTGTTCTTTTGTCTCACTAGATTCGTTTTCCTTAAAATATTTTTCATCATCCTCAGTCCTAAATGATGATATTATTGAATATCTTTGGTCTGTAGTGCAAAGATGAATGTTATTTTTATGAATATCTTTGGCCCGTAGTGTAAAGATAAACAGGTGTTGAGATGAACATTACCAACTGATGAATATCTTTAGCATGTAGTGCATAGATGAATATTTGATTCAAGATGAATATTGATTTATGTTACAGGGATAAAATATTGATGATGGACTTTTAATTTCATAGATGATAGTAGATTTCATTCTCTACTTAACTCTTCTAATGAATTGTTATTTCCGCTGCGAATATTGATTTGAAATTATTGTCTATTATATTCTATCAGACTTTTCCTTGTTGAGGAATAACGATAATTTGTTCTATATTATCTTAGTCATAATATTCTTTCCTGGGCTAGTTGAGCTCACCCTTTTCCTTTTTGTTCCATTTTTCCTCTTAGGAGGCGAGAATGTAGCGAGTACTAGTCGGGGTATGGAATAATGGTTCTAGAAAGTTGTTTTAGTAGTCCTCACTATTTTTGTAAAATAATGTATCAATAATTATAATGAGGACTTATTTGAGTGTGGATATTGTCTAAAAGACAATATTTGTATTTAAACTCACAGTTTATGTGTTGTCGTATTTTGCACGACAATTGTATTAATAAAGTTGTAGTTGTTTCTGTACCATGTATTTGGTGACTCAGAATGGGTAATGTATACCTATTTTGGGGGTGTCACAGTTGGTATCAGAGATTAAGGATATGGTCTCTGGCGGAGATCGGGGAATAGAACTAGGAGGGGAGAGACGAGTAAATCCTTCACTAGTGTGTCCTACCTAAGCTTATTTGTTGGTTGGTCAGAATATAGAGATATTATGTGATATGTTAATTTTTTTAATTAACCCTTATTTTATGGCAGTATTTGAGAATGACAACTGAGAATGTTAACAGTGGAGTAAATGAGACCATGGAGACACCTTTACTCACCAATCAAGAAATCGTGCAACACGACGACAATGTTCCTCCTGTAAACAACACCACTGATCAGAGGATGAACGATGGGATGTTTAGAAGCTTTTTACAGTTCATGCAAAATCAGACGAGGGAGACTCGTGTACAAAATATAGGTGGAAATGATAGCAATGCACGGTTTGTCATAGCCAAGTAGTTTAAAGAGTTGGGACCACCAGAATTCTGGGGAAAGCCAGATCCGATTAAGGCAGAAACGTGGGTCAAGCAAATTACCAAGATATTCGATGTCTTGGGATGCACGGAGGAACAGAAGGTTCCATTCGCCACCTTTATGTTCAGTAATGAGGCAGATTACTGGTGGGAATCTGTGAAGCGTACGCATCAACCGCACTCAGCATGTCTTGAGATATATTTCAGAAACTGTTCAATGACAAGTACTTTCCTGAAAGTATTCGTCATATGAAGGAGGTGGAGTTTATTAGACTGAAACAGAACAACATGACGGTGTCCCAGTACGAGGCGAAGTTCGCGGAGTTATCTAGGTTTGCACCTCATTTGGTGGAGAATGAGGAACGTATGACGCGGATGTTTCTGAGAGAGGTCTGAAACCCGATATACTTTAATATCTCATTTCTCATAAATTTTCTCTATATTCAGATGTTGTCAACAGGGCTCAATTATTAGAGCGAGATAATGGGTATGTTCAACCGAGGGACCACAACCAGGGTCATACCGGTGACAGCAGTCATCGGAGCAATGATAACCAGTGGGGAGGGAAAATTCAGACAAAAGCGGTAACCACTCTGGTGGTAATCGTGGCCATGAGAATAGGAGAGACGAGTCAAGTGGAATTTTAAAAAGAGGAGATTCAACAATGACAATGTGAAGACGTCAGCACCAGTATCAACTAATTCTAAGGGAGGAGAACGACGACCGGTCGTATGCTATAAATGTGGAAAAGAGGGACACATTAGCCCAAACTGTCCACAACAGTTCAAGGTATGTTATAATTGTGGAAAAGAAGGTCATATCACTCGAGATTATATGGTAGCAAAACCAAGTCCAGCAGCGATGGTGACTCAAAAGGCTGTCTCAGAAAAGTCAAAGTCAACGGTTCCTGGAAGAGCGTTTGTCGTGAATGGTCAAAATGCGAGGAACCCGAACGAGGTGATCACGGGTAAGCTAATCATAAACTCTTGCGAAGTTTATACCTTACTAGATACCGGTTCTACCCATTCATTAATCTCTCCTGCTTGTGCTCAACGTTTAAACTTGATTTCGGAGAAATTAGACTTTGACTTATCTGTGGAGACTCCGTTAGGAGAAACTTTCATTACATCCACTGTTTATAAATCTTGTTTGATCCAAGTTTGCACCATCACATTACCTGTTGATCTTATCTCTTTAAAGATACTTGCATTTGATGTGATTTTAGGGATTGATTGGTTAACTACTCATCATGCCAAAATTGATTGTTTTCGTAAGGTTGTTAGTTTTCATATTCCTAACCAACCTGTTATGCGAATTTAAGCAACTAAACCACTAAAATCAATCACTATCATATCAAGCCATAAAGCCATTCGTTTATTGAAAAATGGATGTCAAACTTTCTTAGCCCATGTTATGGATTTGAATAAAAAAATGTCAGATTTGAATAATATTCCTGTTGTTAGTAAATTTCCTTACGTATTTCTGAAGAACTTCCCGGTCTACCCCCAGAATGTGAAGTTGAATTTGTTATTGACCTTAAACCTGGTACAAAGCCCATTTTTAAAACCCCATATCGAATGGCTCCTATTGAACTTCAGGAGTTAAAGGTCCAACTACAGGAGTTGTTGGACATCGATTTCATTCGTCCTAGTACATCTCCTTGGGGTGCTCCTATTTTATTTTTAAAGAAGAAAGATGGGAGTATGCGACTTTGTATTGACTACCGGGAATTAAACTATGTCACCATCAAGAATAGGTATCCGCTACCTCGCATTGATGACCTGTTTGACCAGTTGAAAGGAGGATAATTCTTTTCAAAGATCGATCTTTGTTCTGGATATCATCAATTGAAGATTAGAACTGAGGATATTCCGAAGACTGCCTTTAGAACTCTGTACGGGCATTATGAATTCTTATTTATGTCTTTTGGATTGACTAATGCTCCTGCGGCTTTCATGGATATGATGAACCGAGTATTCAAGAAATATTTGGATCAGTTTGTTGTTGTCTTTATTGATGACATCCTCATATATTCCTAAAGTCGTGAAGATCATGAGCACCATTTGAAGCTGGTACTCCAACGGCTTCGTGAAAACAAGCTATATGCCAAGTTAAAGAAATGAGAGTTCTGGCTTGAGGAAATAGCATTCCTTGGGCACGTAGTGTCAAAACATGGAGTATCTGTTGACTCAACGAAGTTTGAAGCAATACAAAGTTGGGAGCAACCGAAGTCGGTGACCGAAGTACGTAGCTTTCTGAGCTTAGCTGGTTATTATCGGAGATTCGTGGAAGGATTTTCTCGAATCTCTACTCCGCTAACTCAGCTGACTCGGAAGGATACAAAATTTGTATGGAGCGAGGAATGCGAGAAGAATTTTCAAGAGCTCAAGAGGAGACTCATTTCGGCACCTGTTCTGACAATACCATCTGGTTCGGATGGATTTGTTATCTACAGCGATGCTTCAGGCAAAGGATTAGGATGTGTTCTCATGCAACATGGGAAAGTCATAGCCAATGCCTCGCGACAACTTAAAGAATATGAGAGGAATTATCCTACTCATGATCTAGAGTTTGCAGCAGTTGTTTTCGCGCTAAAGATCTGGAGGCACTATCTATATGGAAAGAAAGTGGAGATATATTCAGACCATAAAAGCCTCAAATATTTCTTCACCCAAAAGGAACTCAACATGCGGCAACGACATTGGCTCGAGCTGTTGAAAGATTACGACCATGCTATTCAATATCATCTTGGAAAAGCAAACGTGGTAGCTGACGCATTGAGTAGAAGATCATATGCGGGAACGAGTGCGATGTTGTCCACACAAAGGCCCAATTTGTGTGATTTACAAAAGATGAAGATAGAATTCAAGACTCCGGGGACCCATGCGATGATGTCAAGTATACGCATAGAACCAACTTTAATCGATAAAGTTAAAGTTGCTCAAGCTACAGACCCGGAGCTGATGTGTATGAAGAAGAAAGTACAAGAAGGTGTTATTCCAGAAACAAGAATCGATGAAGAAGGAATACTTCGAGTCAACTCCAGACTTTGTGTTCCTAACAACTCTGATTTGAAGTACAAGATCATGATGGAGGCACACAATAAACCGTTTGCAATCCACCCTGGAAGTACTAAAATGTATCGTGATCTTCGACATATATTTTGGTGGAACAATATGAAGAGAGAGATCGCGAAGTTTATCTCGAGGTGTTTAACTTGTTAACGTGTAAAGGAGGAGCATCAAGTGCCTAAGGGTTCATTGCAACCACTTGAGATTCCAAAATGGAAGTGGGAACACATTACCATGGATTTCGTTACGGGTCTTCCCACGGTTTCTCAAGGCATAGATGCGATTTGGGTTATTGTTGATAGATTAACTAAGTCTGCTCATTTCTTGCCGATACGGGAGACTTATTCCCTTGAATGTCTTGCTCATATGTACATGAATGAGATTATGAGATTGCATGGCATACTAGTATCCATAGTTTCGGATCGTGACCCAAGATTCACTTCACGATTTTGGGTTAGCTTGTAAAAAGCTATGGGCATGAATTTATGATTCAGTTCGGCATACCATCCTTAAACGGACAGACAATCAGAGAGAACTATTCAAACTCTTGAAGATCTATCTTTGTGTCCTAGACTTCAAAGGGAGTTGCGATAAGTATTTACCATTGGTGGAATTCTCCTACAACAACAGTTATCAGGCAAGTATAGGTGTGGCTCCATTTGAAGCATTATATGGACGAAAGTGTCGCTCTCCAGTATGTTGGGATGAGGTGGGTGAAGCAACATTGTTGGGACCAGAGTTAGTACGTATTACTATAGAAAAGATCTAAATGATTCGACAACGTATACAAACGGCACAGGATCGACAAAAGAGTTATGCGGATCTTCCTCGAAAGGACGTGAAATTTAGTATTGGGGATCATGTATTGTTGTGTGTGGCTCCATGGAAGGGAGTTATAAGATTTGGGAAAAGAGGAAAACTCAATCCACGATTTATTAGTGTATTTCAAATTCTTGACTGAGTAGGAAATGTGGCCTATAGACTCGCGTTACCTCCAAGTATGTCTCGTGTTCATAATGTTTTTCACATATCTGTGCTTCGTAAATATGTGAAAGATCCGAACCACGTTATTGAGTTAGAACAAGATGAAATAGCCGAAGATTTAATGTACGAGGAGGTACCGTTTAAGATCTTGGATAGGAAGGAGCATATCTTATGTACAAAGGTCATACCACAAGTTAACGTTTTGTGGAGGAACCATGCTATTGAGGAAATGACCTGGGAGTTGGAAACAGAAATGAAAGCAAGGTATCCTTACCTTTTCGAAACAGCAGGTACATATGTCAATTTCGAGGATGAAATTTCATAAGGAGGGGAGGTTGTAAGACCTCAACTTATTATAAATGAGATTGAATTTCCTCTATTTATTATTTTGAAATAGTAAGGGTTGATTTGATTAATGTGGTTAGTTATGGGTAAAATGCGCAAATATCTTAAATAAGCAAGTGGTTATAAAATATTCATTGTTGTCCGGGAATATTTATTTGGTCGTGGAATATTCTTACTGTTGGAGAATATTCGTACGACGACGCAGCCTTGTGTGGGCCCCATAACAGAAAGCGATTGGATGAAAAAAAATGACAAGTATAAGTTTTTTATAAATAACGGCGTAGTTGTTACCGTTAACACTATTGTAATACCCGGTGGTTAAAACACAGTAATACGCGGTATTGCATCAATTATTAATTCTTACGTAAGAAGGCATTACTCAATAATTGTTATATTAATTACTGTTCAATATTTTATTGATTCAATAATTGCCACGTTGATATTTTATATTATTGTTATTTTAATAATTATCACTGCACAGTATTTCCCATTATCAGATCAATAATTCATATTATTTGAATAATATTATTAGATAGCATTATTGGCAATGTCTAGAAAGTTCTGTCTAAGGAGAGGTTTGGTCACCTAATTGCGCGCCAGTAAGGAGAAATCCTTATTGGAAAACCCCATCTTTCCTAGTAACAGCTTGGTTGTCAGTATTGTGATTCTGTAATATTATTTGTGAATTATAAATTATTGATTTATAAGATAAGGAAAATATTTATTTATGTGGATATAAATGGAGGAATTTTTAGAAAAGTGACAATTGTTAAAAATTGATATTTTATCTTTTCTGATAAAATAATTCATTTAAATATATTATTATAATAATATAATAATGGTGATATTTTTACAATGAATGCGCGATATATGAATATATGAGGAGGAAGAGTATTTTTGTTTGAATAAATGATAAAATCATGTTAAACATGTTGGTGAGCCCCATTTCTTGACTGAAATTTAATTATAGCCTGTAAAATCGTCCGTATGTGGATTTCGGTCAATTTTTGCTTAGAGTTTGAAAAAACTTAAAACTACAAAGTTGTAGAGAATTGAATTTCTTATAGAATGGACATAAGATTTGAATTTTTCTGATAAAAAGGCTAATTATTATGAATTATTGACGTTCCGGAATAATTGATTTTTTGGAGTTTTAAATGATTTTATTAAGAAAAACGTTTTTATGACTTTTGGTGAGGTGTGTGGCTGATGTTGGACCAAAGATGTGTGCATAGGAAATTTAAGAAAATATATTAATATTTTATTAAATTTTCTGCTTTGGTGTTCTAAGCATTTTCATATAAATAGGGTGCTTAGGTTAGAATTAAAAATCACACCAGAAACTAAAGTTTTTCTCTCTCTATATATATTATCGAGCGTATTTTGTGAGTATTTTGATACTTTGAGTGTTGCTATACGGTGCAAGTTTCCTTCAACACTATATCCAGTATTCCAGTCAGAAGTATTGTCCTTTTGAGGTAAGGGATGTTATTTTTTTTTATATAAATGATATTATTTTTTTTAATATCATTATGCCAAAATATTAGTATAATTTTTCTTGTGAAATTCTTGTCTTTTTGTGTTGGGGTTACTATTCATGTATACGGCACTATTCACGAATACGACACTATTCACAGAAAAATTAAATTTTTATTCTTTATCCCAGATGTCTATTTTTGTTACTATCTTTGATTGTATCCATGTTTTGATCATTATTCTTGAATTTTACTCCACCATAGTATATTATGGGGTATTTTTGAACATGGATAAACCGAAGTACGAATCCTTAATATTTGTTCTTTTGCCTCACTAGATTCGTTTTCTTTAAAATATTTTTCATCATCCTCAGTCCTAAATGATGATATTACTGAATATCTTTGGCTTGTAGTGCAAAGATGAATGATTTTTTTTTTATGAATATCTTTGGCCCGTAGTGCAAAGATGAACAGGTGTTGAGATGAACATGACCAACTGATGAATATCTTTGGCCTGTAATGCAAAGATGAATATTTGATTCAAGATGAATATTGATTTATGTTACAGGGATAAAATATTGATGATGGACTTTTAAATTCATTGATGATAGTATATTTCATTCTCTACTTAACTCTTCTAATGAATTGTTATTTCCACTGCGAATATTGATCTGAAATTGTTGTCTATTATATTCTATTAGATATTTCCTTGTTGAGGACTAACGATAATTTGTTCTATATTATCTTAGTCATAATATTCTTTACTGGGCTAGTTGAGCTCACCCTTTTTCCTTTTTGTTCCATTTTTCTTCTTAGGAGGCGAGAATGTAGCGAGTACTAGTTGGGGTATGGAATAATGGTTCTAGAAAGTTGTTTTAGTAGTCCTCACTATTTTTGTAAAATAATGTATCAATAATTGTAATGAGGACTTATTTGACTGTGAATATTGTCTAGAAGACAATATTTGTATTTAAACTCACAGTTTATGTGTTGTCGTATTTTGCACGACAATTGTATTAATAAAGTTATAGTTGTTTCTGTACCATGTATTTGGCGACTCAGAATGGGTGATGTATACCTATTTTGGGGGTGTCACAGTAGTAGTGGGTTATTAAAATAAATTAAAAGATTTTTAATTCAGTTTTTCCAAACAAGGCTTAAGGATTTTAATTCTTTAATTTTAAATTAGTTTTGCCAAACAAGCCTTAGTGGCTTTTAAATTTAAAAAGAAAAAGTAACTGACATCAGTTATATTATATATTAATACGTATTATATGTTATACATTTATATTATATATATATATATATATATCACTTTTTATAAGTTACATATAATATAGAGAGAGAAGAGATAAGGACGAAGAGAAGAGTTCTTTGTGAGTTTGAGATAATCAAAGGAGGGTGTTATCATCTTTGTTGACTAAACAAGAAATTTAAGGTAGTAATCTAACTTTCAATTATCAATTTACTCTCTTTATGGTTCTGCGTCGGAAAAACTAGTTTTTTTTATTTGTAATTTGAATTCTATTATGAATGTTGAAAATATGGCTTACATATGTTAATTAGTAAACATAAACTGTTTTTATGTGGTTTATATATGATTTAGAGTAGTTTAATCTTTGAAAGTATAATATATGTGAAGAAATTATGTTTAAAGAAAAATACAGATATGTATATTTGATATGACTTATTTTAGAATAAAAATTGATACTCAATTCATAGTATAAAGTGTAAATTAACTATTGATTGTGAAAATACATGAAGAAACGAAAACAAAGTAATTTAAACTAATTGTTTTGGTTGAAAAACAAATTCACAATAATTAGTTTCACTAAGAATGTCAAAAAGTGAAGAAATAGTAAAAACAGTGAATTTAAAGGTTGTAATGTGGAAGTTTATATTGTTAGAAACATGTTAGGAACATTATTTTATGTTTCTGTAAACTAATTACAACTTGGGGTAAGTTGGAATGGTTGTTAGAAAGGAGCTTTTAGGCCTAATTGGCTTTTTGATGTGTTCATTTCATGAATGCAGAAGTCGATACAGTACCCCGCCTGAGAGATGTTACTAAGCAGTATTCATGCCACCCAAATGGGTATCCCGCCTCACTGGGATTTTTTTTAGCTCAAAAACCCCACCCCGGCGCGGGTGGGCAAACTGACCAAGTGTTAGAGAAAATCTGACCGGATATATTTTACTAAAATGGGCATAACCTTTTCATACGGACTTCGATTGATACGATTCAAGATGATACGGAACGAGAACGAGTAGACCTAAAAAAAAAAATTCTTTAATGTTTTCAATTTACGGTCGTTAGTTAGGGTCAAAATGGCCATCTTTAAGACTGATGTGCACTCGGAGGCAATCGAAGGGCGTCGAGATGCTAGTATGCAAGTGCACTCCTTTGTGTGTTAATCTAACCTAATCTATGGAACATAATAATGTTTTAGACATGTAATAAGATGTTATATTCTGTTATTAACGTTCATATGTTGACATGACATGATAATTTGATAAGTTGTAAAAGAGTTAAAATGAGATGCTCATGAAAGGATGTGATGTTGTTTAAACTTATGATTCTAGACTTCGGTCTTGTAATATGTGATTTGTGGTAGTAAGAAAAAACTTTAACTAAGTTAACGAGCAATACTAAAAGTGGGAACTAAACTCATGAAGTTAATATTAGTGTAACTAATGAGTGTTGTCAATACATATAGTATATGTAGGACTTGTGGTGAACGTGAGTAGTGATCATTTAACCTACGCACGAGGCAAGTTTCCTAATTCTAATAATATTTAAACAAGTTCTCTAATCCTAATCTTTATTTTAGCTTATCCTGTTGTTTATAAATATTCAAGTTTGTTATTCTGTCTTGTTTATAAAATTACGCAAGTTTTTGAATTCTATCGAGCAAATTTCTTATTTTTGTTTCCTTATTGGAAAATGTAACTTTAGCTTATCATTGTTGTTCAAGCTAGGTTCATTATATATTTTTAATGCTTTGAAAGTTATTCTTAAAGCATGACTTCGATGTATCATACTATTTATATATGGTTCATAATTACTATATAACATGTCGTTGTTAAACCCTCGCATTGTCATTAAACTTTTGATTTAACTAATCCTTAGTTGATGTACGTTGAACTCTAAATTACCCTTAAAACTTATCCAAACCAAACTTCCTTTGGTGCAGACTCATATGTTAAACTGAGATGAACAACCCTACTATAGGGGATTATTTACGCAAAAGCGTTAAGATGTTTGTGCACAATACATGGTACGATGGGTTGATCCGCCTAGGTACGAGAAGGAAGTCCATATAGTCTAAGGATTGTTAAAGGTTCAAGTAGAAATACTTATAACCTGGGACATAGTTCATGGTCTTGTGACCCTCAGATGATTTTCAATATCAGTTCTTGATTATCGCTACTAAAAAATATTATTCAATTCAGTCAAGCTTATTCATTGCCAGTTATTATGTTATCCTTAAGTGATCATTTATTTTTCTCACTCTTGCATATATATAACCATTGCAGCTAAAGTTGAGAAGGTTGACGAGCCAACCACTAGTAAAGGGAAAGACAAGATGAACAAGTGTTGAAGACTTGTTAATTTGTTGAGATTTATGTCTTCAGACTTAGTTTTAGTTATTATGATGTAATTATTTAATTTTCTATATTTGATGAATGATTTAAGGTTAGACAACTTGGGATTTTATTGGATTTAATTATGTAACCCTTTAATGGGAGGATTTATTGTTTAAATTTTATTATATTTAGGTAGTTAAAAATGAATGATTCGACCGTGAACACCAAATCATGTGAGAATGAAGTACCCAGATTTGGGGGTGTCACAAGTTGGTATCAAAGCCTTAGGTTATGAACCTTAGGTGGGGGAAAACCTTAGGAAGTAACCTTATAGGAGATTCTAAAGATAAAGATAACGGTGATAAACTCTTATCGAGTTTTAAGAAAGAAATAATAAAACACTCTATGTGCTTATGTGTTTCAACCTATGTGCTCGTGAGTGTCGAGTAGTGACGGTTAGTAATTAAAAATTATTTTTTTTATCAGGATGGCTAATGTGGGAGAATCCAGTTAGGCTAGGGAGGAGAGACCTCAGATGCCTAGAGAGGAGGAGCCTCGAGATGTTCAAGTAGTCTGGGAACAACTAGTGCCAATGGAGTCATCTCTGTTGGTCACAGTGGTTGGTCATGCCCCAGACTATGAGCAGGAGGGGATACCTGATGTTGAGATTGAGGTAGAGATGGTTGAAGACCTTGTGGAGCTACCACAGACAAATGAGGAGGAGGAAGAGTTTCCACCAAACTCTATTGCAACTCAAATGTATGATGAAGTATATGATCGTAGCATTGAGCTTCAGGATAAAGTCGAGGAATTAGAGGAGCTAGTAGCTGAACATCAGACTTCGATGACACAGAAGGACGATGAGATTCGGGATCTTTACGAGCACTTCGGTAATGTGGAATGGAAGCTGGTTCACATAGGGGGAAAAAGGAGTAGCTTATGGAGGAGGTTGAAAAACTGAAGGATAACCTAAAAGAAGAATCTACCAAGAGAGCAAGAGTTGAAGAAGCATACGAGAAAGCTTCTCAACGTGCAGAGCTAGTAGAGGGAGAGGTACAAGCAAATAATATCAAGATGGAAGAGAAGGATTGTGTTTTCCACATTGTGATAAACAGAGCTCAAGACCGAGTCATGTACTATCCGACTCAAATAGAAGAATTGTCATGGTATATGTTAGATTGTAGAATGATGTTCCGTATTATGGAAGAGGAGCGCCGTAAGGCTGTGCAACATCTTATTATGCCATAATAGAGAATGTAATTTTTGTGTGATTAATTATATAATAAATAAGATGTAAATCCCAAGTGTTATGTGACCAATAGGATATGATGATGTTATCTTGAAACTTTATTAGTTCAGGAAAAGTGATGTAAGTAGTAGTGATGCTATTGTTTCTATGTCTTTAAAAGAGTATAAATCCGGTTAAGGAACAGACCTGGATTATGGAAATAGAAAAAAAATTCGACGTTGCTAGAGTCGGTGAGGACTAGAAGACTACTTTTGCGACGTTCATCTTGAAAGTAGAAGCCATCTATTGGTGGCAGGCAAACAAAACCCGATGAGGTCAGGGGGTGATGACTTGGAATAGGTTTAAGGAAATATTTTTTGAGACTTATTTTCCAGAGAGTTCACAGAATTAGATGGAGGTCCAGTTTCTATAATTGAAGCTGGGTACAATGACGGTGTTGGAGTATGCAGCAAAATTCAATGAGTTGGCAAGGTTTGTGCCGTATCAAGTAAACACAGACGAGCCCAAGGCAAGAAGGTTTGAACAGGGATTGAAACCCTGGTTGTGCAACAGAGTTTATATGTTTTAGCTGAAGACGTTTGCAGCAGTGCTTGAGAAGGCAATTATTACGGAAGGTGGAAGCGATGCCTTAACAAAATATAATCAGGAACAAAGAAGGAAGAAGAGTGAGAAAGAAGGTAAAACTGGCGGTAGCAGTGGTTGGAAAAATAACCCAAAGAGGAAGTGGAATGTGAGTGTAGGTGCTAGAAGTCAGCAGAGTAGCTAGCAGAAGAGGAAAATTGAAGCGTGCGCTACTTATAGAAAGAATCACACTGGAGTGTGCTTGAGAGGTAAGTGGGTGTGCTATAACTATGGCCGGGAGGGTCAGATTGCTTCGAATTGCTCTCAACCATAGAAGAATGCTTGTTACACATGCGGGTCAAAGGATCATCTATCTCGCGAGTGCCCTAAGAAGACAACTGGAAGTGGAAGCAAGGGAGGTGGCAGTGGAGGTACATTGGCTATTGCTGGACCAACGTCGACGAACAGACCCACGACCAGAGCCTTCAATATGACTATGCAGAATGATGTGAAATCAAAAGATGTGGTGTCAGGTATCATTCCAATCAATGATAAAGATGCACATGTATTATTTGATTGGGGTGCTACTTGCTCGTTTATATCTGATGATTTTGCTAAGAGTTTGGGGTTGCCTAGTGAAGAGTTAAATTTCCCTTTGAATATAGAAATTGCGAATAGGGAGGTGATTCTTGTTAGATTTGTATATCAGAATTGTAGGGTTAATATTAAGGAAAATGTTATGACAGTAGATTTAATCCCGATTAAACTTGGGGAATTTGATGTTATTTTGGGGATGAATTAGTTATTCAATTATGGAACGATAATTGATTGCCAAAATAAAAGTGTAAACCTTATGACTCCGTCAAAGGTAGTTTTTTATGGTAGCAAATCGCCTAGACAAATGAGTTTTCTGATGATGATGAAAGCCAAGAAGTTATTGAGGCAAGGCTGTGTAGGATATTTAGCTTAAATAGTCGATACTCAAAAGAAGGGTGCAAAACTGGATGAGATACTAGTTGTTAGAGATTTTGTGGATGTATTTCTAGAAGATTTTTTAGGACTTCCGCCTGACAAAGAGATTGAGTTCGTTATCAATTTAGCACCAGGGACTGCTCCGATATCGAAGGCCCCATACAGGAAGGCTCCAGTAGAGATGAAGGAATTGATGGTACAACTGCAAGAGCTGTTAGACAAGAAATACATTCAGCTAAGTGTATCGTCGTGGGGGGCGTCGGTGTTATTCGTGAAGAAGAAGGATGGGTTAATGCATCTTTGCATTGATTATAGGGAGTTAAATAAAGTCACTATTAAGAATAAATATCCGTTTCCAAGAATAGATGACTTGTTTGATCAACTGAAAGGAGATAGATACTTCTCGAAGATATATTTGAGAGGTGGGTATCATCAACTAAAGGTAAGAAAGGAGGATGTTCCGAAGATGACATTGAAAACTCGGTATGGACACTACGAGTTTTTGGTAATGTCTTTTGGTTTGACCAATGCTCCTATAACATTCATGAATTTGATGAACATGGTGTTTAAACCATTCCTAGATAAGTTCATGGTGGTATTCATTGATGATATCCTGGTGTATTCCAAATCTCAAGAGGAGCACGTGGAACATCTACATTTGGAATTAGAGACGCTAAGAAGGGAAAAGATGTATGCTGTGACACCGCCAAAATAGGTCCACATGACCCATTCTGAGTCGCCAGATATCATACTATAAAAATAAAATACAAACATCATTTATACAACTGTTGAACTATCGTGCAGAATACGACCACAGTTAAACTGTGAGTTTTAATACAAATATATGTAACTCTCATGGTTCCTTGACCACAACCTTACAATGGTACCTTACATAAAAGTACAATCAATAACTGTTTTAGAAATTAAAATCTTTGGGAAGTGCTCAAGGAAACCTTCGTACATGGGAAGCCATGCGTCTAGGTTATGATAGATATCATATGTCCATAGAATTATCCTTGGTTGACCCAATAGACCCCAAAGAAAAATGAGAAGATTACTATCATGTTTTTTCCAATGGTGAGTCTTCTCTTGACATATAACTATCTCCACTGTCTGCAATTGAAAATTATATTTCAACCAAACTACAAGATCATATAAGTAGTGCTCGTAGATATACTCAGAAAATGGATGTGCACAACCCTGTCTTATGATAACACGAGGTTGTATGTCATTAGACATCTTGTATTATAGTGGCAAAACACCATTCCAAAGTTGGGTTCACATCACCCTATTCGGTTCAAAAAATTAAATATCAAATGACGTAAACAATACGACACACTTATCTAAAGTTCTCAATAAAGTTATTTCCATACTATTTAGGGAGAACCTCAACAGCTATAGACCACCATTCTATTCCCATGTTATCCCCGCTCGACCTAGCTACACTCTTATTACCTGAAAGGAATTGTGAAGCAAAAAGGGTGAGCACAACTAGCCGAGTAAAGAATATCATGACTAAAGATAATTAAATTAGCAATAGCCTTCATCAGTAATAAATCATAGATTTAGAACATATGGTAGATGATAAAACTTTTCAACCATAGTTGCAGCGGAATGAACAATCCATTAGAAGAGTCAAATAGACCATCAGGTCTATTATCTTCTCCATATTAAAAGTCCACCAATAATGTTTTATCCCTATAACATCAATCAACAATTCCTGTCCACAATCATGTGAATAACTCATAAACATAATTGTGATTTTAAATTCCTCTTCGCACCTAGGATGAAGATAATTTTCGCAGCCTATCTTTACCTGAAACATCAAAAATTATGGTTATACCAAATCACAATTCTTGCTCATAATCATACTAATAAATTCATCTTTGCACTACGGCCAAAGATATTCATTAACAATTCATCTTTGCACTACATGCCAAAGACATACAACTGTATTTTAGAAGAGTCAAGTAGAGCATGATATCTACTATCTTTTACGAATTAAAAGTGTATAATCAATATTTTATCACTGAGACTCAGCTTAATAAATAATTCACATCATCGAATCATCCCTGCACTACGGCCAAGGATATTCATTAGTATTATGACCACGAATTATCCATGCACTACGGGCCAAGGATATTCATGTTTTCAACAATGGTCATGATTATACCGAATAATCCCTGGTTATAATCATACCAACAACTGTCCATCAATGAACTACAGGCCAATGAGGACTTTTACCACATCATCTATAATATTACGGGTCATGATTATACTGAATGATCCCTAGTCATAATCATACCAATAAACAGTTCATCTATGCACATAAGCCAAAGATACTCATCAATCAATAGTTCATCTTTGCCGTAGTAAGCCAAAGATATACAATCAGAAACCAATAATCAACAGTCCATCTTTGCACGTAAGCCAAAGATATACAACTGTAAAACCAATAATCAACAGTACATCTTTGCACGTAAGCCAAAGATATACAGCTGTAAAACCAATAATCAACAGTTTATCTTTGCACATAAACCAAAGATATACAACTGTAAAACCAATAATCAACAGTCTATTTTTGCACGTAAGCCAAAGATGACTTTCATCATAATATAAGCATGAGGATGATGACAATGATATAAGCATTAATCGAACAAAATCAAGGATAAACATTAAAGACTTTAAATTTTTCCAGAGTTTAAAAATATCCAAATTGTCAACATGATACTTCTTTGTGGAGTAAAATTCAAGAATAATATTCATGTACCAAAAATAATTTGGACAAAAAAGAAATATATTTTTTGGGTAAATAGTACCCTGTGAATAGTACTTCGGGAATAGTACCCCAGCATGAAAAGTACCCCAAATACACGAGTGAATAATATTCGGGTGAATAGTAATTTGGGTGAATAGTAACCCGTGAATAGTAACTCGTGAATAGTACTCCGACACGAAAAGTGCCCCTAATACCGGAGTGAATAATACTAGAGTAAATAGTAACCAGGTGAATAGTAACCCGCGAATAATAACTTGTAAAAAAATACCAAAGAAAATGATTTTCCATGACGAGTACAAAAGAAATGATATCTCATACGAGTATAATAGAATATACAAAACTTCAAATGGATTTTTGCCCGCCATGCGGTAATCCACATAGACGGATCATTTCCATAATTTAATAAGGAATGAATACAAAGGATTATTCACCATGCATGCGGTAATCCACATAGACAGGTTATTCAAACAGAATAATAAAGAATGAAATAACAGAAGAATTCACCATGCATGCGATAGACCGCACAGACAGGTTATTCCCAACAGAATAATAAAGAATGGAACCAGGTTATGCGTAATCCGCACAGACAAGATATTCCAACAGAATAATAAAGAATGTAACCAGGTCATGCGCAATTCACACAAATAGGATATTCCAACAGAATAATAAAGAATGGAACCATGTCATGCGTAATCCGCATAGACAGAATATTCCAACATAATAATAAAAAAATAGAATAACAACAGAATTCACCAGGCATGCGATAGACCGCACAGACAGGTTATTCCAACAAAATAATAAAGAATGGAATAATAGAATAATTTTACCATGTATGCAGTACTTCGCATAAACAGGTTATTCTAACATAATAATAAATAACAACCCTTATGAGTATTGAAAGAAAATAACTCTCTTCATGAATACGAAAGAATAATACCCATTACTATAATAATAATATCCCTTACCTCAGAAGAAGACTAGATACTAGAATAGTGAAGTAGCAGACTTCACTTCTTCTTTCTCTCTATAGCTTCTCTCTCTATAATTTCTCTATAATAATTGCTCTTGTGAGACTTAGTGAATTGGTGAAAAGTTATGAAGGAATGAGCTTCTATTTATAGGAAAATATAGTTTTTATAATTGCACATTTTGGGGCTCGAAATATTACAATATAATACCTTCATCTTTTCCTTCATTTTTAATTTAGTCCTGCAAGTATTATCAAACTTGCACCACCTCCCCTAATAGTAAATAATGTGAATCAATAGTTCAATCATGTGAATCAATAGTTATAATCATGTGAAAATACGAATTACAGTATAGTACCTCCATCTATACCTCCATTTTTAACTTAGTCATGCAAGTATTATCAATCTTGTACCAACTCCCCTAATAGTACAAGAATGTGAATCAATAGTACACACATGTGAATAAATAGTTATAATCATGTGAATTAATAGCAATTAATTGCTCATTTACCCGATTAATTACCCAGTTGGTCAATATAACTTCCAGACATCAATTACTATCGAAATAAATATTGATTTTCACTAACACTAATAATCCCAACACAATGGAAACATTTTTCTCAACAATTTCATTTTTGAAATTTTGAAGTTTGACTTTTTATCGGAAAAGTCAATTGTTGACTTTTTTGACCAAAAAGTCAACCACGACAAATTTTGTGTTTATAGTCTATTTCTACTAATTTTATCGTTCCGGACTCAAATATCACGTTCGCTTCTCCAAATTCAACTCCGAACTAAAATTCAATTTTTAATAACATTCATCATTAATATTATAACTCACAATATTTAACAACTAGGTCGTTCCCAGGAAAGAGGGGCTTTCCGATAAGGATTTCTCCTTATTGACGCGCAATTAAGTGACCAAACCTCTCCTTGACAGAACTTCTAGACATTGTCAATATTGCAAATAATAATATGAATAACTTTGTCGTCTCAATTATTGACTTAATAATATAACATATTATGCATGATAATCTTGTGACAATAATTGAATCAATAATATGAGAGATATGATGCGTGAATTATTGTAGTAATAATTGAGTATAACCGAGTGACTTCTCACATAAGCATCAATAATCAATACCATGTGCTACTATGCAACCACGCCATTCATCAGTACTTTTATCAATTTAACCATTTACTAAATAGAATAATAATTATAAAAATTGAATACTTTCATTTCATAAAATTCGGGTTCGAAATTTACGTACCTGGTAGTTCGAAGAGATGAGAATACCTTGCATTCTTTTCGGGTTGTACCTTCCCAGTTATTTCCTCTGTATCATGATTTTTCCATTGCTCATCTCCTGTATTTTAGATATCATTCTAGAATATATCTTCAGAATAAAGGTTAATTGACAGATCACAATTTGTTAACTTATCAAATAAACAATTTCAGCTTAGGTAACTCACACCCTAGCGAAGTATATTACTCGTCTCTCACCTCCTAGTTCTAGACTAATATCTCCGCCAGCGATCATATCCCTAAGCTCTGATAGCATTTGTGACGCCCCCAAAATAGGTCCACACAACCCATTCTGAGTCGCCAGATATCATACTATAAAAATCAAATACAAACTTCATTTATACAACTGTTGAACTGTCGTGCAGAATACGACCATAGTTAAACTGTGAGTTTTAATACAAATGTATGTAACTCTCATAGTGCCTTGACCACAACCTTACAATGGTACCTTACATAAAAGTACAGTCAATAACTGTTTTAGAAATTAAAATCTTTGGGAAGTGCTCAAGAAAAACCTTCATACATGGGAGGTCATGCGTCTAGGTTATGATAGATATCATATGTCCACAGAATTATCCTTGGTTGACCCAATAGACCCCAAAGAAAAATGAGAAGATTATTATCATGTTTTTTCCAATGGTGAGTCTTCTCTTAACATATAACTATCTCCACTGTCTACAATTGAAAATTATATTTCAACCAAACTCTAAGATCATATAAGTAGTGCTCGTAGATATACTCATAAAGTGGATGTGCACAACCCTGCCTTATGATAACACGAAGTTGTATGTCATTAGACATCTTGTATGATAATGGCAAAACACCCTTCCAAAGTTGGGTTCACATCACCCTATTCGGTTCACCAAAATTAAATATCAAATGACATATATAATACGACAAACTTATCTAAAGTTCTCAATAAAGTTATTTCCATACTATTTAGGGAGAACCTCAATGAAATATAGACCACCGCTTCTATTCCTCGTTATCCCTGGCAACAAATTCAAAGAACACTCTTATTACCTGAAATGAATTGTGAAGCAAAAAGGGTGAGCACAACTAGCCTAGTAAAGAATATCATTACTAAAGATAATTAAATTATCAATAGCCTTCATCAGTAATAAATCAGAGATTTAGAATATATGGTAGATGATAAAACTTTTCAACCATAGTTGCAGTAGAACGAGTAATCCATTAAAAGAGTCAAATAGACCATCAGGTCTATTATCTTCTCCATATTAAAAGTTCACCAATAATGTTTTATCCCTGTAACATCAATCAACAATTCCTGTCCACAATCATGTGAATAACTTATAAACATAATTGTGATTCTAAATTCCTCTTCGCACCCAGGGCAAAGATAATTTTCATCACCTATCTTTACCTGAAACATCAAAAATCATTGTTATACCAAATCACAATTATTGCTCATAATCATACTAATAAATTCATCTTTACACTACGGCCAAAGATATTCATTAACAATCCATCTTTGCACTACATGCGAAAATTATAAAACTGTATTTTAGAAGAGTCAAGTAGAGCATGATATCTACTATCTATTACGAATTAAAAGTGTATAATCAATATTTTATCGCTGAGACTCAGCTTAATAAATAATTCACATCATCGAATCATCCCTGCACTATGGCCAAGGATATTCATTAGTATTTTGACCACGAATTATCCATGCACTACGGGCCAAGGATATTCGTGTTTTCAACAATGGTCATGATTATACCGAATAATCCCTGGTTATAATCATACCAACAACTGTCCATCAATGAACTACAGGCTAATGAGGACTTTTACCACATCATCTATAATATTACGGGTCATGATTATACCGAATGATCCCTAGTCATAATCATACCAATAAACAATTCATCTATGCACATAAGCCAAAGATACTCATCAATCAATAGTTCATCTTTGCACGTAAGCCAAAGATATACAACTGTAAAACCAATAATCAACAATCCATCTTTGTAGGTAAGCCAAAGATATACAACTGTAAAACTAATAATCAACTATAAGACCCCGAAATTTTTTTAAATAAAAAGGAATTTCCTTTATTTATTATTTTGAAATAGTAAGGGTGGATTTGATTAATGTGGTTAGTTATGGGTAAAATGCTAAATATTTTAAATAAGCAAGTGGTGATATAATATTCATTATTGTCGAGAATATTCGTTTGGTCGTGGAATATTCAGATCTTTCAGAGAATATTCGCATGACGGCAAGCAGCCCATGTGTGGGCCCCATAACTTGGAAAGCGATTGGAGGAAGAAAACGACAAGAATAAGTTGTTTATAAATAACTGCCATAGTTATTACCAAGTATTATCTTGTTGGAATACCCGTTGGTTAAAACACAAGAATACTGCGTTATCGCACGCGAAGATTACCTGCAGTATTGCACCAATTATTGATTCTTACGTAAGAAGGCACTACTCAATAATGGTTACGATAATTCTTCGCTCGAAGATTTTATTTTATTGATTCAATAATTGCGCATTGATATTTTATATTACCGTTGTTTCAATAATTGTCATTACACAAAGATTTTCTATTATCTAGAGCAATAATTCATATTATCTGAATAATATTATTGGATAACATTATTGGCAATGTCTAGAAAGTTCTGTCTAAGGAGAGGTTTGGTCACCTAATTGCGCCAATGAAGAGAGATCCTTATTGAAAGCCCCTTTTCTGAGAACTACCGTTGCACAAGATCGTGATTCTCAGTAATATTATTTGTGAATAATTAATTATTAATTTATATGATAAGGAAAATATTGATTTTATGTGGATATAGATGGAGAAAATTTTTAATATGACAATTGTTGAAAATTAATATTTTATCTTTTTCTGATAAAATAATTCATTTAAATATATATTATTATATTTTAATAATATATTAATGATGATATTTTTACGATGAATGTGGGATATATGAGTATATGTGGAGGAGGAGTATTTTGTTACCAAAAATATTTAAAGCATGTTTTATGTGTCGGTGGACCCCATTTCTTGACTGAAATTTGATTATAGCTTGTAAAATCGCTCGTTTGTGGATTTCAACCAATTTATGTTTGGAATTTGGAAAACCTTTCTTCTGAAAAGTTGTAGAGAATTGAATTTCCTATAAAAACTCGCGAGATTTGAATTTTCTGGCAAAAGAACTATTTATTGTGAATTATTGAAGTTCCGAAGCTCCGAAATAATTGATTTTTGGAAGTTTAAAATATTTTTATTTACAAAAACGTTTTTTTCATTTGGTTCCCTCATTTAACACATGACAAGTTGCTGAAATTCAGATTCAAGGTGTGCGTAGGAATTATTATTATAAATAATAATATTATATTAAATTTTCTGCTTTGGTGTTCTAAGCAATTTCCTATAAATAGGTGCTTAGGTTAGAATTGAAAATCACACCAGAAACTGAAGTTTTCTCTATCTATATTATCGAGCGTATTCTTGTGAGTATTTTGAGTATACTTTGAGTATTGCTATACGGTGAAAGTTCAAGTCATAGCCTATATCTGGTGTTTCAACTAAAATCTTGTCTTTTCGAGGTAAGGGATGTTATTTTCTTCTCAAATGATATTATTTCTTCAATATCATTATCTTTGAAATATTGGTTGGAACTTTTTATCAAATTTGGAACTTTTTCATATGCTCTGGGGTTACTATTCATGAGTTACTATTCACGAGTTACTATTCATGAGTTACTATTCACGAGTTACTATTCACGAGTACTATTCACGTAAGCGTGAAGATGTTTTTGTGAAATTTCTATCTTTTGGTGTCTGAGTTACTATTCACGATACTCGGCACTATTCACGATACTTTGCACTATTCACGAATACGACACTATTCATAGAAAAATGAAATTTCTTCTTTTGTCCAAAATATCTATTCGGATACTAGCTTTGATTGTATCTATGTTTTGATCATTCTTGAATTTTACACCACTATGATTATTTTTGAGGTATTTTTGGACGTGGATAAAACAAAGTACTAATCCTTAATCCTTAATCCTTGTCATTATTCAATTGGATTCGTTTCTTTAAAAATATTTTTCATCATCCTCAGGTCTTAAATGATGATATTATTGAATATCTTTGGCACAGTAGTGCAAAGATGAATGATTTATGATGAATATCTTTGGCCGATGGTGCAAAGATGAATGATTTCGATGAATATCTTTGGCTCAGTAGTGCAAAGATGAATGATTTCGATGAATATCTTTGGCCCAGTGCAAAGATGAACAGTGTTTAGATGAACATGACCAATCGGGTGAATGTCCTTGGCACAGTAGTGCAAGGATGAATATTTGATCTCGGATATATATTGATTGATGTTACGAGGATAAAAATAGATTTATGAACTTTAAAATTCATACATAGAAGATAGTAGTTTGCATTCTCTACTTAACTCTTCTAATGAATTATTATTTTCGCTGCGAATATTGATTTAAAACTTGTTGTCTATTGTATTCTATTATATTTTTCCCTGTTGAAGACTAACGATAATTTTGTTGTATATTATCTTAGTCATAATATTCTTTACTGGGCTAGTCGAGCTCACCCTTTTCCTTTTTGTTCCATTTTTCTTCTCAGGAGGCGAGAATATAGCGAGTACGAGTCGGGGTATGGAATGAAAGTTCTAGGGAGAGTTGTTTAGTAGTCCTCACCATTGTTGTAAAATAATGTATCAATAATTGTGATGAGGATTTATTTGAGTATGTATATTGTCTAGAAGACAATAATTGTTTTTTTAAACTCACAGTATATATGTTGTTGTATTTTGCACGACAAATGTATTAATAAAGTTGTAGTTATTTCTGTACCATGTATTTGGCGACTCAGAATGGGTTGGGTGGAATGGACCTATTTTGGGGGCGTCACATCAACAGTCCATATTTGCACGTAAGCCAAGGATATACAGCTGTAAAACCAATAATCAACAGTTTATCTTTGCACGTAAGCCAAAGATATACAACTGTAAAACCAATAATCAACAGTCTATTTTTGCACGTAAGCCAAAGATGACTTTTATCATAATATAAGCATGAGGATGATGACAATGATATAAGCATTAATCGAACGAAATCAAGGATAAATATTAAAGACTTTAAATTTTTCCAGAGTTTAAAAATATCCAAATTGTCAACATGATACTGCTTTGTGGAGTAAAATTCAAGAATAATATTCATGTACCAAAAATAATTTGGAAAGAAAAGAAATATATTTTTTGGGTAAATAGTACCCTGTGAATAGTATCCTGTGAATAGTACTTCGGGAATAGTACCTCGTGAATAGTACCCCGGCATGAAAAGTACCCCAAATACACGAGTGAAAAATATTTGGGTGAATAGTAATTTGGGTGAATAGTAACCCGTGAATAGTACTCCAACACGAAAAGTTCCCCTAATACCCGAGTGAATAATACTTGAGTGAATAGTAACTGGGTGAATAATAACTCATAAAAAAATACTAAAGAAAATGATTTTCCATGACGAGTACAAAAGAAATGATATCTCATACGAGTATAATAGAATATACGAAACAACAAATGGATTTTTGTCCGCCATGCGGTAATCCACGTAGACAAATCATTTCCACAATTTAATAAGGAATGAATACAAAGGATCATTCACCATGCATGTGGTAATCCACATGAGACAAAAGTTATTCCAACGAAGAATTCACCATGCATGCGATGAAATCGCACAAAACAAAGTTATTCCCAACGTAATAATAAAGAATGGAACCAGGTCATGCGTAATCCGTATAGACAGGATATTCTAACAGAATAATAAAAAATGGAATAACAACATAATTCACCAGGCATGGGATAGACCACACAGACAGGTTATTCCAACAGAATAATAAAGAATGGAATAACATAAGAATTTCACCATGTATGCGGTACTTCGCATAAACAGGTTATTACAACATAATAATAAAGAATGAAATAACAACCCTTACGAATATTGAAAGAAAATAACTCTCTTCATGAATACGAAAGAATAATACCCCTTACTATAACAATAATATCCCTTACCTCAGAAGAAGACTGTATACTAGAATAGTGAAGTAGCATACTTCGCTTTTTCTTTCCCTCTATAGCTTCTCTCTCTATAAATTCTCTATAATAATTACTCTTGTGAGACTTAGTGAATTTGTGAAAAATAATGAAGGAATGAGCTTCTATTTATAGGAAAATATAGTTTCCATAATTGCACATTTTGGGGCTCGAAATATTACAGTATAATACCTTCATCTTTTCCTTCATTTTTAATTTAGTCCTGCAAGTATTATCAAACTTGCACCACCTCCCATAATAGTAAATAATGTGAATCAATAGTTCAATCATGTGAATCAATAGTTATAATCATGTGAAAATACGAATTACAGTATAATACCTCCATCTATACCTCCATTTTTAACTTAGTCATGCAAGTATTATCAATCTTGTACCA
This sequence comes from Panax ginseng, assembly GCA_020205605.1. Taxonomy (NCBI): domain Eukaryota; kingdom Viridiplantae; phylum Streptophyta; class Magnoliopsida; order Apiales; family Araliaceae; genus Panax; species Panax ginseng. The sequence continues at coordinate 47,873,642 of CM035149.1, read as the reverse complement.
ACTCCCCTAATAGTACAAGAATGTGAATCAATAATATACACATGTGAACAAATAGTTATAATCATGTGAATTAATAGTAATTAATTGCTCATTTACCCGATTAATTACCCGGTTGGTCAATATAACTTCCAGACATCAATTACTATCGAAATAAATATCGATTTTCACTAACACTAATAATCCCAACACAATGGAAATATTTTTCTCAACAATTTCATTTTTGAAATTTTGAAGTTTGACTTTTTTTCTGAAAAAGTCAACTATTGACTTTTTTGACCAAAAGGTCAACCTCAGCAAATTTTGTGTTTATAGTCTATTTCTACTAATTTCATCATTCCGGACTAAAATATTACGTTCGTGTCTCCAAATTCAACTCCGAACACAAATTTAATTTTTAATAATATTCATCATTAATATTATAACTCACAATATTTAATAACCAGGTCGTTCCCAGGAAAGAGGGGGCTTTTCCGATAAGGATTTCTCCTTATTGACGCTCAATTAGGTGACCAAACCTCTCCTTGATAGAACTTCTAGATATTGTCAATATTGTAAATAATAATATGAATAATTTTGCCGTCTCAATTATTGATTTAATAATATAACATATTATGCAGATGATACTGTGACAATAATTGAATCATTAATATGAGAGATATGATGCAGCAATTATTGTAGTAATAATTGAGTATAACTGAGTGACTTCTCACATAAGCATCAATAATCAATATCGTGTGCTACTATGCAATCACGCCAGACATCTTGTTTCTTTATCAATTTAACCATTTACTAAATAGAATAATAATTATAAAATTGAATACTTTTATTTACAGAAAATTCGCCTCGAAATTTACGTGCACAGTAGTTCGAAGAGATGAGAATACCTTGCTTTCTTTTTCGGGTTGTACCTTCCCCGTTATTTCCTCTGTATCATGATTTTTCCATTGCTGATCTCCTGTATTTCAAATATTATTCTAGAATATATCTTCAAAACAAAGGTTAATTGACATATCACAATTTGTCAACTTATCAAATAAACAATTTCAGCTTAGGTAAGTCACACCCTAACGTAGTATATTCCTCGTCTCTCCCCTCCTAGTTCTAGACTAATATCTCCGCCAGCGATCATATCCCTAAGCTTTGATACCATTTGTGACGCCCCCAAAATAGGTCCACACAACCCATTCTGAGTCGCCAGATATCATACTATAAAAATGAAATACAAACTTCATTTATACAACTGTTGAGCTGTCGTGCAGAATACGACCACAGTTAAACTGTGAGTTTTAAATGTATGTAACTCTCATGGTGCCTTGACCACAACCTTACAATGGTACCTTACATAAAAGTACAGTCAATAACTATTTTAGAAATTAAAATCTTTGGGAAGTGTTCAAGGAAACCTTCGTACATGGGAGGCCATGCGTCTAGGTTATGATAGATATTATATGTCCACAGAATTATCCTTGGTTGACCCAATAGACCCCAAAGAAAAACGAGAAGATTACTATCATGTTCTTTCCAATGGTGAGTCTTCTCTTGAAATTATCACTATCTCCACTGTCTGCAATTGAAAATTATATTTCAACCAAACTCCAAGATCATATAAGTAGTGCTCGTAGATATACTCAGCAAGTGGATGTGCACAACCCTTTCTTATGATAACATAAGGTTGTATGTCATTAGACATCTTGTATGATAGTGGTAAAATAACCTTCCAAAGTTGGGTTCACATCACCCTATTCGGTTCACCAAAATTAAATATCAAATGACGTATACAATACGACACACTTATCTAAAGTTCTCAATAAAGTTATTTCCATACTAGTTAGGGAGAACCTCAACAGCTATAGACCACCGTTCTATTCCCTTGTTATCCCCGCTCGACCCAGCTACACTCTTATTACCTGAAAGGAATTGTGAAGTAAAAAGGGTGAGCACAACTAGTCCAGTAAAGAATATCATGACTAAAGATAATTAAATTATCAATAGTCTTCATCAGTAATAAATCAGAGATTTAGAACATATGGTAGATGATAAAACTTTTCAACCATAGTTGCAGCGGAACGAGCAATCCATTAGAAGAGTCAAATAGACCATCAGGTCTATTATCTTCTCCATATTAAAAGTCCACCAATAATGTTTTATCCATGTAACATCAATCAACAATTCCTGTCTACAATCATGTGAATAACTCATAAACATAATTGTGATTCTAAATTCCTCTTCGCACCCAGGGCAAAGATAATTTTCATCACCTATCTTTACCTAAAACATCAAAAATCATGGTTATACCAAATCACAATTCTTGCTCATAATTATACTAATAAATTCATCTTTGCACTATGGCCAAAGATATTCATTAACAATTCATCTTTGCACTACAGGCCAAAGACATACAACTGTATTTTAGAAGAGTCAAGTAGAGCATGATATCTACTATCTTTTACTTAATTAAAAGTGTATAATCAATATTTTATCATTTGAGACTCGACAATAAATAATTCACATCATCGAATCATCCCTGCACTACGGCCAAGGATATTTATTAGTATTATGACCACGAATTTTCCATGCACTACGGGCCAAGGATATTCGTGTTTTCAACAATGGTCATGATTATACCGAATAATCCATGGTTATAATCATACCAACAACTGTCCATCAATGAACTACAGGCTTAGGACTTTTACCACATCATCTATAATATTACGGGTCATGATTATACCGAATGGTCCCTGGTCATAATCATATCAATAAACAGTTCATATATGCACATAAGCCAAAGATACTCATCAATCAATAGTTCATCTTTGCACGTAAGCCAAAGATATACAACTGTAAAACCAATAATCAATAGTCCATCTTTGCACGTAAGCCAAAGATATACAACTGCAAAACCAATAATCAACAGTCCATCTTTGCACGTAAGCCAAAGATATACAGCTGTAAAACCAATAATCAACAGTCTATCTTTGCACGTAAGCCAAAGATATACAACTGTAAAACCAATAATCAACAGTCTATTTTTGTACGTAAGCCAAAGATGACTTTCATCATAATATAAGCATGACGATGATGACAATGATATAAGCATTAATCAAATGAAATCAAGGATAAATATTAAAGACTTTAAATTTTTCCAGAGTTTAAAAATATCCAAATTGTCAACATGATACTTCTTTGTGGAGTAAAATTCAAGAATAATATTCATGTACCAAAAATAATTTGGACAGAAAAGAAATATATTTTTTGGGTAAATAGTACCATGTGAATAGTACCCTGTGAATAGTACTTCAGGAATAGTACCTCGTGAATAGTACCCCGACATGAAAAGTACCCCAAATACACGAGTGAATAATATTCAGGTGAATAGTAATTTGGGTGAATAGTAATCCGTGAATAGTACTCCGACATGAAAATTGCCCCTAATACCCGAGTGAATAATACTAAAGTGAATAGTAACCGGGTGAATAGTAACTCGTAAAAAAATACTAAAGAAAATGATATTCCATGATGTGTACAAAAGAAATGATATCTCATACGACTATAATAGAATATACGAAACTGCAAATGCATTTTCGCCCGCCATGCGGTAATCCACGTAGACAGATCATTTCCACTATTTAATAAGGAATGAATACAAAGGATCATTCACCATGCATGCGAAAATCCACATAGACAGGTTATTCCAACAGAGGAATTCACCATGCATGCGATAGACCGCACAGACAGGTCATTCCCAACAGAATAATAAAGAATGGAACCAGGTCATGCGTAATCCGCACAGATAGAATATTCCAAAAGAATAATAAAAAATGGAATAACAACAGAATTCACTAGGCATGCGATAGACCGCACAGACAGGTTATTCCAACAGAATAATAAAGAATGGAATAACAGACGAATTTTACCATGTATGTGATACTTCGCATAAACAGGTTATTACAACATAATAATAAAGAATGAAATAACAACCCTTACGAATATTGAAAGAAAATAACTCTCTTCATGAATACGAAAGAATAATACCCCTAACTATAATAATAATATCCCTTACCTCAGAAGAAGACTGGATACTGGAATAGTGAAGTAGCAAACTTCGCATTTTCTTTCTCTCTATAGCTTCTCTCTCTATAAATTCTCTATAATAATTACTCTTGTGAGACTTAGTGAATTTGTGAAAAATAATGAAGGAATGAGCTTCTATTTATAGGAAAATATAGTTTCCATAATTGCACATTTTGGGGCTCGAAATATTACAGTATAATACCCTCATCTTTTCTTTCATCTTTAATTTAGTCCTGCAAGTATTATCAAACTTGCACCACCTCCTTTAATAGTAAATAATGTGAATCAATAGTTCAATCATGTGAATCAATAGTTATAATCATGTGAAAATACGAATTTATAGTATAGTACCTCCATCTATACCTCCATTTTAACTTAGTCATGCAAGTATTATCAATCTTGCACTAACTCCCCTAATAGTACAAGAATGTGAATCAATAGTACACACATGTGAACAAATAGTTATAATCATGTGAATTAATAGCAATTAATTGCTCATTTACCCGATTAATTACCCGGTTGGTCAATATAACTTCCAGTCATCATTAACTATCGAAATAAATGTCGATTTTCACTAACACTAATAATCCCAACACAATGGAAATATTTTTCTCAACAATTTCATTTTTTAAATTTCAAAGTTTGACTTTTTTCAAAAAAATCAACTGTTGACTTTTTTGACCAAAAAGTTAACCCCGACAAATTTTGTGTTTATAGTCTATTTCTACTAATTTCATCGTTCCGGACTCAAATATCACGTCCGCGTTTCCAAATTCAACTCCGAACTCAAATTTGATTTTTAATAACATTCATCGTTAATATTATAACTCACAATATTTAACAACCAGGTCGTTCCCAGGAAAGAGGGGGCTTTTCGATAAGGATTTCTCCTTATTGACGCGCAATTAGGTAACCAAACCTCTCCTTGACAGAACTTCTAGACATTGTCAATATTGCAAATAATAATATGAATAACTTTGCCGTTTCAATTATTGATTTAATAATATAACATATTATGCCGATGATACTGTGACAATAATTGAATCAATAATATGAGAGATATGATGCAACAATTATTGTAGTAATAATTGAGTATAACTGAGTGACTTCTCACATAAGCATCAATTATCAATACCGTGTGCTACTATGCAACCACGCGTATCATTGTACATTTATCAATTTAACCATTTACTAAATAGAATAATAATTATAAAAATTGAATACTTTTATTTCATAAAATTCGGGGTCTTACATATGCAAAATTCTCTAATTGTGAATTCTGGCTAGAACGTGTGCAATTTCTTGGGCATGTGATTAACAAAGATGGGATCTTAGTGGATCCATTAAAGGTCAAAGCTGTAATAAATTGGGAACAATCAAGGACACCATCAGAAGTGAGGAGTTTCTTGGGATTGGCAGGCTATTACAGACGTTTTATTCAAGACTTTTCCAAGATTGCCACTCCGTTGACAAATTTGATAAGGAAAGCCATAAAATTTATTTGGACAGATGAGTGTGAAGAGAGTTTTCAGGAGCTAAAAAAGAAGCTAAGCGTCGCACCTATGTTGTCATTACCGAATAATACAGGAAATTTTGTGGTGTATAGTGATGCATCGCATAAAGGACTAGGTTATGTGCTTATGAAAAATGGCAAAGTCATTGCGTATGCATCAAGGCAGCTAAAAGACTATGAAAAAGGATTCCCGACTCATGTTTTGGAGTAGGCTGCAGTGGTATTTGCTCTGAAGATATGGAGACACTATCTCTATGGTAAAACAGAATTTTAAAATTTTACAAACCATATACACGGATCATCCTTTATACACAATTATTAATTAGATGAAAAGATGAAGATTAAATTCATACCCTTGTAGAACTAGCTTCTTTAGGTACAAGTTCACCTCCAATCCTTTTTCGCGTTCAACTTGAATCCACCGGGTTTGATTCCTTCCTTTGATCAACGTTAGCCACCCAAGTGTTTGGCCTCTAGAGGTGATCCAGCAAGGAAGAAGGAGTATTCAAGAAGATGGGTGTTTGGAAAAACCCTAGTTTTTCTATCTCTATAGAAAATACGTACTCTCCCACTCTTGGAAAAATCATTCACGTGTGTTGTGAAAAACATCAACCCTCGCCCATTATAAGACTCCTCTTATTTATAGATGTAGGCAACCCTCCTTAACAATTAAGGAATTGAGTTTTATTTTAATTAATTAATTAGGCTCCTAATCTTATTAGGAATAATTAATTAAACTCTTTTAATTAATTAGCCTCCTAATCTTATTAGGAATATATGAGAGTACCTTTTATTAATTAATTCCTAAACTCCTTTAAGAATTAAATAATAATAATAATAGTAATAATAATAATATGACTCCTCCGATTAATAAATATTAAGCTATTTAATTTATTCTATCACCATAGATTAAATTAAATACACTTAACTTATTATTATGATTATGCCATTTACTTCTTAAATAAATATTCTTCCTTTTATGTTGTGACCCTTTAGGTTCTCCATATTAAATCGTTTGTGAATAAATCAATTAGAACAATTCTAATCTTATTTAAATAAATAAATAAATAAAACTATTAATTCATTTAAATAAATAACATTTATTATACAATAAGGATAAGTCTTCTTAGCGATCAACGACTTTCCAGATAATATAGATTTCAACATTAATCATAAAAGAACCTTTGAGTAAATAGTTATCGTACAATTCAATCCTTCCACCATACAATGTCCCAATTAAATATAAGACATAGAATTATTGTCAAGTCTTATTTTATTTAATTCTATGTATTTCGATTCTTAAATGCACAACTCCAAATAATGCAAATTTTAAACTCCTTTCTAATTCCATTCTACCTTGTCCAAGGACTACTGCGTTTTCATTTATCGAATCACATATGACATTTCTCTTCTTTTACTAAAAGGGGTAGATTCTTTGTTAAGCGTTCATTATATCCATATATAACTTGTTACAACCAAGCATACCCTTTGTTATACCCTAAGTATAATTTATCATACACAAGATAATATGATGATCTCAAGTTTAAGCATCACTTGTACTACTATCACTACATGAATTCCTACTAACAGGCAAGTAAAACTCCATTAGGTTCCTTAGCGAGCCACATTTAGTGAACTTATTCTCCAATAAGCACCTACATACTTGCTTAAGTGTCTCCACATAAATGATCATGAGATAAATCATTCTCATTCAATGAGCAAGCAACGTATGTGTAGACACTCGAAATTTTATTTTCCTGTTACTAACTATGAAGGAGGGCAAAAACGTCTTTTTTACACACCAGAGATAACCCTGGAGGACCAAAACATCAAATCTAACCACAGAAAAATTCCCGTGAAACATCAAATCAACCTTTGAGATCAACCCTAAGGAAAAGAAAAGTTGGCAACAATCAAACCCTTGAGACAACCCCGAAGGACAGTCAAAAGCCTCGTCAACCCTGAAGGCAACACCTGGAAGGGAAAAAAATGTCATTTTGACAAGTTTAATTCAACAACCCTAATACAGCAGCAAATAGGGTCACAAAGAGCCATTGCAGCACTTTCGAGTATAAACTACGCAAAACAGCTCAACGGACTGCCTGTGAAGACCCAAAGATGCAATTTCGTTCATGGACCAATCTTCCCAGATTCAAAAAAAGGAAAGCCCTATTTCATTGCGTAGCTCTCGAAAAGAGCTTTTCGGAATGATATGGCACATCTTCATCGGATTCTCAGATTGCAAGTTACAAGCGTTTCAGTGGACTGCACGTCGATCGGGATTATATGTACTTTGAGGCGGCAGGGCCCACAAGACACTTCCGCATGTATACTCGCAGATGCCACAGGCATACCTGCGAAAGCCTGGGTCTATATATATCAGCACCCATCAGTTTGTTGGAGAAGAGAGAAAAAAGAGAGAAAGAGAAAGAAAGGGTCTATGGGAGAGAAATCAGGCAATTTGAGAGCGAAAGGCAGTTTTTCTCCCATTCAATCTTTGTAAATCTTCATTGTAAATACTCATATACATATATACTACAACATATCAAGTTTTAACCAGTGGAAATTAAGTTGAGAGGTGCCAAAAGCTGTTCGATAGTCATTCTCGTGCTTAACTATAAGATCCATTCAGATCTACTGCTTTTTCTTGCTTTAATATATATATATATATATATATATATATATATATATATATATATAGAGTATTGCCTGGATTGCAAATCTGTGGCCTTTTACTGCTTTAATATATATATATATAAGTAATATATATATAAGTAATATATATATTATTTAATCTTTATATAATTGTTTATATATATATATATATATAATCTGTAATATTTATAGTTTGTTGACTAGATTTATCTAAATATAGTCATATCTAGCTTTTAATTGGTTCAAAAGTTAAGAAACTAGAACCGTTGAGCTAGAATGACTAAGATTTGTTTAAATCTAGTTTTCTTTCTAGCTTTTAAATAATATTTTGTGAACCTAGGAATCACGGGATCTACGGTTTAATCCATGAATCTAGATCTAGTTCCCATGATAGATCATTTCAATTGTACAGCTAACTTGCAAATTTTGTATTTGTAAATATAGGACCTTAAAACGGTTATCCAGAGTTAAGATCCCCGTAATAGTGAAAATCTTATGTGTAGTGCTCGGGCATACTTAGATGGCTTTCATGCCCATAAGGAGCTCGACACTTTTATATTATATATATATATATATATATATATATATATATATATATATATTTTTTTGTCAAGATTCTTCGCATCTCGAGAATAAAATCAAAATAAGACGAATATGGAATAAAACGAAAATATCAAAGGCCTCAATTACTATGTGAGCATAAGGGTTTGAAAGCCTATTTTCAAAACATCATTTATGTATATTTTTCTTAAAATTGAACTTTCCAATAAGTCAAACCCTTTGTATATAGGTGCAAAAGAGGCATAACACTACTTCTAAATAAAGCACTTAGGCCGAATTAACTGCAATGCACACACACACATACACACAAATTAGGGAACAAAAAGTGCAGTAACCGTGTTTCACGGAAGTCGGGGGGGGTGCCTAACACCTTCTTCCTGCTTAATCAAGCCCTCGAACTCTATGAATATCAGTTTCCAAGACCAATTAAACATAGTCCAATAATTGGGCTATATTACAAAACCGTTCAAAAGTCAGTTGAGTTGGTACAACCATTTTAACTCCAACCAAATGGCGGCTCTATCTAATTCAGACCAATTGAAATCAATCTTTTCAAATTGTCGACATTATATGTCAGTCTTTTCCTGAAAATCTCACCTTTCAGATCAAAAAATTTTACATAGAAAATATAAAAGGTAAGAAACACTTAGGAAGATGGAGATCAAAATCTTTCCAGCGTCGACAGATGGCGACTCCGCTAGGGATAGTAGAGGGCTTAAACCACATTTCAATCTTTTTGATTTCCTTGTTTGTGCATGTGCATGAATAACGTCTTTTCATTGAATGGATGTTAATGTCTCTTTTACCACGTTTTATATTAGTGCTTCGAATAATGTCATCATTTTGCATGCGTTGAGGCGTGATGAATGTATGTTGTGTGGTCCCACCATTAGGAGGCAATCCCGTCGGTTGCTCATTACTGGACTCAAGAGGAGACTAATCCCGCGAGGCTCAGGAAAGGCACCACTCAGATCCGCTCCAATTGAAATATCGGATTAACTTCCCATTAGTAGATTGAGATGATCTGGGAACGTTCATGCCGAAATGCCCATGAGAGTTACCCTAAGATATGTCAGCATCTGATAAACCAAGTGCGAAGGAAAGTCTCTTCATACCTTTCCCTTTCAATTCAATGTAAAGTTCAAATCCATGTAAATATCAATTAAATGTAAATATCATTTCCATTCCTTGTTAATTCCATTATTGTATAGATATCAAATCCGGTCATGCTATCCTATCATCCAAACAACTGACCTTTGTTTTGCATGAAAGCATTAAAACTAACACATTTCACAGCGTATATACCGTTAGTGTTTAACAAGACTAAACTATCCACCATTTATAGGTAAGATTGATCCCATTACTAGATCAAAATCTCGGAAGGCACAAAGCTTATCCACTGACATGGCTAGAAATGTCCAATCTAATCCTGATTCTGTGTCCCGAGAGGAGTTTGAGGGACTCAAAAAGTAAATAACAGATTTTGTTATCTTCCTGAAAGAACAGAGTAAAAGCACTCAGGGACAGACAGTGTCTACTCAACCAGAGTTCTCCTCACAGGGTTGCAATCAAAGTGCTAGCAAAAAGAGGGAAGTACAGATACCTGAACCTCATTCCAATAAAAGAACCAACAAAACCCCTAAAATCATCAACCTCAGGGATGACCGAGAAACCGAGGACATAAGGAAAAAGGTCCAACAAATGACAGAGATGGGCTTGAAAGCAGGAAAGATTAAAGATCTCACCATCTCAAAAGCAGTAACTAAGCACTTTCAATCTAGAGATCATGATAGTGACGCCGAGAGAAGTCAAAGGAATAGCAATGAAGATGTATCTTTTGTTTCACACAGGCAATTTAGGAGACCCAAGAATAGTCACTCTATTTGGATAAAGGGAAGCAATCTACCACAACAACAATAGGTTGCATTAGACCAAAGCCAAGACAGACAGAGGAAATTTGAAAGAACAGAACATCGGGTATTCACTCCACTAAACAATCCCCTCGAGAGTGTATTGGCGTTATTAATGGACCAAAAGAAAATTACTGCTTTAGCTCCACCTCTAGATCCAAAAAAGCAAAAGGTACGATCCAAACAAGAGATGTGCCTGCCACTCAGGGTCTTCAGGACACGATACACAAGATTGTTTGTCCTTAAAATATAAAATCCAAAATCTAATCGAAAGTGGTGATATTGTGGTCAAACAACCTGGCCAACACTAACCTTCAGCTATCACACGGTATAGAGGGAGTGAACATGATCGAATTATGAAGCATCGAAGTGGGTCTAAATCATAAATATGTATGGAGGATCAGAAAACCCTTAAGTGAGACAGAAGAAAAAACTCCACACGAAGGCCTACCCCCCATGACCATATCCAAATCTCTACCCACCAACAAGGATGTGGTATCCCAAGGTGAGTTCGACGAGTTGAAAGGGCAGATGATCAAATTGTTAGATTTCGTAAAGGAATAATACAGCTTAATTTGGGGAATCTTATCAACAAATTAAGGCTTAGTCATTGCAATTTTAAGCCAAATAATTCCATTAAATCACCAATTGACTTTCAATAAAAATCATAAAAATAAGTCACTCGATGATTCAAATATTGATGGATTTTCAGGAAACTAATATCTACAGAGGTCTAAAGTTCCCAATTTTGTGAAATATACTGATATCGGTGATCCTTATGTTCATCTAAAGATATACCTAGGACAACTAGGAATGCAAGCTGAGGATGAAGTCTATCGCGTGTAAATGTTTTGGAGAAGTCTCACTAACAATGCCACAACCTGGCTTGTTACACAGGATAAATCAAGGATAAACACCTAGCAGGAGCTTTCACAAGCCTTTTTATCCTAATATAGTTATCAAATACAAATGCCACCACATCATTGTAGACTGATGAAGGTAGTTAAGGAGATAGATGAATCTTTCAAGGACTATGCTCGGAGATGGAAATCATTAGCAGATCAGGAGATTCCCCCCCCCCCCCTAGAGGAACAAGAAATGATCAAAATCTTTTTCGAAGCACATGAATATATTTATTAATAAGGTATCTTGTCTATGAAAGACCTGTAGTTTGATAAAATTATCATAAAAAGAGGCAGGGTGGATAAGAAAATTTGAGCTGTAAGACAAAAGTGTACTGGAACATTAAATGAAAAGATCATTGCTAATACCCAACTATGCAGAAAGAAAAGAAGCTTCCAACAAGTGGGAGGAAAAACTCCAGTAATTCTACATGGAAAAAATGATAATGAGACCCCCGAAGAGTAAAACTTTGTGACCATGAAAATCAGGGAGATGTAAACATAAAGAGGAAATCAAAGATAAAATTCCCCCTATTATAGAGTCCATAGAAGAAGTCTTAATGAAGTTAACAAAACAAAAGAAAATTTCATACCTTCCCCCTCCAATGGGAATAGGGGTATGGAATTATAACCCCTCACAACGTTGTGCTTATCATTCAAAAGGACCAGGGCATTCCACAGAGCAATGTTTGTCACTTAAACGCTTGGTGAAAGATCTGATACTAGCAGGGGAGATTGTTATAGTGCCTGCAGCACAAGTCAAAGACCCAACTTATATTAGGTATACTCATGAAAAGCTGGAAGGAAACAAGATGACAAAAGAAGGTTTGAATTTAAGAATGAAAGAAGGTAAAATGATCGATAGTGCTAACCATGAGAATGCAATTTTAGTAGCACCGATTATGGGGAAGTTGAACTCCATCCATCAATAAAGTTGTGGAAATATGGCAAGTTACAAAGAAGAAAGTTCTGAAAATAGAGTTGGAGGGGGAGGAAAAAAAAAGCACCTTATGTCAATAATAGTCAAAACCTCAACCATCGATCAAGTGAATATGGAAGATTGCAACCCTAATAGAAATCAAGAAACAAACTTTGTAAAGGTAGTGAAGGAAGCCAACCCATGGAGGAATCAAGAGTTCACCATTTTTTATGTCGTGTCCAATTTAAGCATCCTTGAGGGATGTGCTGAATCAGGAGACGATCAAGTTATGTCAGTGATTGAAGATATTCATGAACAAAAGTTAACCTCTATCACGAGCCTCGAAGGCAACATAACCATTGATAACTAGACTATCAGGCCTCAGCTAGCCAGGAAGACGTAGATCCAAAGGAAAGTTGCGAGTTCCAAGAGATGTTGGGACGTTATCACTTTCTTAGCTTTATGCCTTTTAATTTTCGTGCATGTAAATATTGAAAAAAATTAAAAAATCAAACTAGTCAACTTATCAAGCCTGAACTATGAAAGACCTGATCTCCCCCCATCAATGGGAGTACGTAGGAAGCCATCTATGGTGCGGTCAAACCAAACAAAAAATCCAAAACCCCTTAAACCAAGCTCAAACCCAAATAAACACTTTTCAACTGTTCAGGCCAAGCCTGAACTACGAAAAACCTGATCTCCCCCAATCAATAGGAGTACGTAGACAGCCATCTATGGTGTGGTCAAACCAAACAAAAAAAATCCCAAAACTCCTCAAACCAAGCTCAAACCCAAATAAAAGCCTCTCAACTGTTCAGGCCAAGCCTGAACTACGAAAGACTTGATCCCCCCCCCCATCAATGGGAGCACGTAGACAACCATCTATGGTGCGGTCAAACTAAACAAAATAAAATCCAAAAACCCCTCAAGCGAAGCTCAAATCCAAATAAACACTTTTTAACTGTTCAAGCCAAGCTTCAACTACGACAGACCTAATCTCCCCCCATTAATGGGAGTACGTAGGCATCTATCAATGGTGCGATCTAACCTTCAAAAGAAACATCCAAACCCAAACATCAATCCCAAGACACCAAAATATACCTGAAATGTCCACACCCAAGGCAAACCCTCAAGGTCAACGACCCATGTTGAGAATAGCCAATGACACCTCAATGTCATTCCATCAAATCTGGCATAAGTCCTGAAAAGGAAGAGACAACGATACATCAAGGTGACCAGTCATAGGGATGAAATGTCAATCATCATAAGATGCAACCTGTCGGCAACTCATCACTCCTGAAGTGAGAGAAGACTTGATCTCTTTTGACCTCCATTAGTACATGGGTAACTGTCGTGGCAAAGTCTATCTCATACCTGACAACCTGTTCCCCCAGGTCAATACCACAAATCAAACCTTACAGATCAAATCAAACTCGGGTGAAGTCATCCCCAACCAAGCTGAGATCTTAGGGTCAGTGGAGTCTCGAAGGCATCTAAACATCAATCATCAAAGTTAAAACAACAACAAAATTATATATTAAGCATGATCATCAGCAAGGACCTTCAAAGAGCTAACACCCTCAATCACAAGTCTTCATCAAATTAAAAGAAAATTATTAAAGCCAATTACATCTATAAGTCAAAACGAGGATTAGGGAAAATCAAATATCAAAGCTCCACTACCTGTTCACAATGTGGATTCATGAGGTAAAAGACTCTTATGATTTTGATATCTTATCAGCCCATTTATCAAAGCAACTACCCCATACAACAAGCAAGACTGAGGTAATTTTAGAATCGGTGAAAACCCGATATTAGGACCCTTATATCAAACAAGATTAGGGCAATCTTGAAAAAAGCGACAACTCAACATTGGGGCATTCATCAACCATCCTAAGAAGGAAAATGCACCAGTCGGCACCCTCAACATGGGTTGTCATTATTAAAGGGACCCTCATATTATTTCACTGGCGATCCAGTATGATCAATCGATCTTTTCCAAACATAGTTTTCTTATAATTCAGCGACTCCCCTATGAGGTATGACTCTTTCATCTCCTTATGTGCTTTCAATCTCCATTTATATGTATTAGCGATAATATACATGTTAAGTATAGATAAATCTTACATTACAATCTTAGAAAAAGGTTTAAAAAATAGATTTCTTTTAACTTGTTATGAATTGGATTAATTCGGATGAGCATCCGTGGAGCAAGAATCACGGGAACGATCAGAAAATTAAAACTTTTCAGAATTCAAGTTCAAAGTGTTGTTTGGAGTAGAATTTAGCTCATATGCATGTCTGCACTTTGCAGTTACCTGACTGTTAGTTGTGGGGTATTAAACTATACAGACAAAAATGGCAATTAATGAGAAGATAAAATATAGGTAGCGGCCAGCCTAATGTCTCAATTCGTGGCCTAGGTTACTCGAGTTATTAAGCCTGAGGGGTGTCTTTACACCTAGTGCCCTAAAGCCACCTGGTTTGGGATTCACTGGCCCAACACTCGTTACATGAGTAACTTAGCGCCTAAGAAAATGATCATTACGAAGAAGAAAAAGACAAAACCTGAGCTGATCCGAATCGTGGTCTAGGTTACTCAAGAAATTAAGCCTGAGGGGTGTCTTCACACCTGGTGCCCTAAAACCATCTGGTTTGGGAGTCACCAGTACAACACTCGCTACATGGGTAAATTAGAGCCTAAGAAAACGAATCTAACACAAGCTTAAGCAAGGAAGAATAAAGTAGACCGCCTGACTCGTTTGGAAGTGTGGCCTTTGTTACTCGAGCTAGTAAACCCGAAGGGGTGTCTTAACACCAAGTGCCCTAAAGCCGTCTGGTTTAGGAGTTATTGGTCCAAAACTCATTAAATGGGTAACTCTGAATAGCCTAAAAAAATGAGACAAGTTAAGAAAGTGAAGCAGAGAAAAGAAAAATTTTGTAAAGTTGAAATGAAATCATCTAAAGTCAGAAAAGAAACCCCTTCTAAGGGTTTCTTCACTCACATTGCCCATGCCATATGAAGTCAATTCTGCGAAGAGCGGTGCCTAGAGCGAAGATAAAATAACTTACCCATGCACAATGACCATAGATGCTTAAAAGTTTTCTTGCCATTTCATAACTTGTTGAATGAAAATTTTGTCAAAATAAAAAAATTAAAGCCTTGAATTTAGTTATTCACAACTTGTTTAGAAAAATTGCATTTTCATACTCAATTGTAAGATCTTTAGCGATAAGATCAACATGCAAGCATTCAATTTCATGAACTTTAACTTCTTTGACAAGATTATACTAATCTCGACAGCCCGAGCCATCAATCTTTTGGCACATTTTGTTATTTATCTAATGTGCAGGATATTGCTTACTCTGGACGTGGTCAACAAAGCATGTTTGTTATGTGGACCCCCGTAACAAAATATGAAAGGACTAGGGCATTTTTTGATTCCAAGAAATGGAAAGAGTCTAAGGCGGGATCAAGCCTCTCATCAAAAGAAAGGGGAGTACTCCTGAAAGAAATCACGACGACATAAGCTTTCCCCTACAAAAGAAGGGGAATATTCTCAAGACAGTCCTTAACTCAAAAGCAGAAGCCCAATGACAAAAGGTCTAGCGAATGAAATCTACACCATCAAATATGTCAACCTGCACCAAGTCCTCACAAGTCGAGGCCTCTATACTGAAGTTCAAATTTGCGCAGTGAAAGAATAGGCCGCACCCTCCAAGGACGTCAGCGACACCCAGATCATCAGTCCAGTCGGGTCACGAATAAAAAGCACAAGGAAATGGGGCACAAGCACCCAACAGCTAAAAGAAACTCTAAATCCCCTCAAAAGGGTGAGGTATGTTTCTACATCTAGTTAATTCAATTAAGAATGTGCATCAACTTAGAACAATAGACTTCTAAGGATAAATTTAGATCATAACATCATTCATGGTCTGCACATGTGCAACAACGCTATATTAGCGCATATCTCTATTCAAAAGTTAAGCATGCATCCCCAGTAGAGTCAAATATGCATACACATTAAATGCCCAGTGATCTGGGTTGCTTAATCATGAATCCATAACTTTTAAGTACGTAAAAATGAAGATTTTTTATAGCAATCATGAACCCTAAAAATCTTGTCTGACAGCGTAATGTCAGGCCTCTTAGATCTTAACCTGTTAACTGTTTTAGATGTTAAGTGTACGGTGAGTGTACTATGACATGAGCTGAGTAATATAGAAGTGAAATCATAGCCAAAACAGGTAAGGATCATAAGTTATTTTAGGTCAAAACCCGTCGACTGTTCACGAAAAAATTTTCTTCGAAAACCTGAATTTCAAGAACATGTCGACAAGATTTACGACATCTTAGATCCGACAACCGTGGTAGTTATAAGACCCCTAATGATATCATTTCTGTAGACTGAAGGATGGACTATATGTCCATAACAACCAAATGACCATTACATCAACCGATTTAAAGTTATGATCGCTCAAAAGTATGAACTCAAATCGAAAACCTGCAGTGCAGGTAACCCGAAAAGTTTTAAAGTTACGTCGATACCTGACCAGGTTTGACCAAACCTCAAATTCGATCCTCTGATGTTGTTATGAACTTTTAGAGGCCATGATATTGTAGTATGATATACATATTACATGTTTTATATAATGAAACTTTTACCTAATACCTAGAATCCTTGTTATTAAGCTCTGAAGTAGGAAGACCGGCGTTGACCGAGTTTCTGGGCAACCCAGAAACTCAAGATCATGCCTTAATGCTCACTTTGACTAGCAGTTTTCTGAAATGATGAAACTAGACCATAAATGAGTTATATACTTATAGTGCTACATCGGTTCTACCATGTTGAACCTTTTTCACAACCAAAAACATTTGTCAGTGGCGAATTAAAGCCAGTCAAACCTGTCACCAGAGCGTTGACTCTCGTGTTCTTCAGTTGATGAAGAACACCATTAGTGACAGTTCTGTCACTAAAGAAGCCTTTAGCGATAGTTAGCTGAAAAAAATATTAAAAATAATATTAATAAATAAGAATAAATACAAATTAATTGTTATAAATTCATAATAAATTTCTAAAATACATGTTAAATTATAATAAATATTTTTATATATTTTGACATGAGATTTCATTAATATTGAATTTATTTAAATATTAATGATTATAAAATTATTTAATAATGCTAATAAATAAATAAATAAATAAATAAATTAGTAAAAATAGAAATAATTCATTTTAAATAATAATAAATTATTTTAAAATGAAACTAATGGTTTAAAAATCATTATCAATATTAATAAATTATTTGAAAATTGATATTGATGATTTAAAAATCAATATGAGTAATTATTAATTATTTAAAAATAGTAATAATGATTTTAAAAATCATTTTTGTTTAATAATAAATTAAGAAAATTATTATTAATTATTGAGAAGTTATTTTTAAGCTTCTAAAAATTATAATAAATAAAAATTAACTTATTTAAAGTAATATTTAAACTTTTAAACAAAGTTTAATAGGAAAATAATTCAAAAAACTTTTCGAACAAGTTATAAAACACTGAATGGACTTCAAATACTGCCCAGACACTAATAGTTTGACTAGTTACCGGATAAGATTATTTCTAATAATTGATATAAATTATATTTAGGTTGCATAAACGGCTTGAGTATCCTAGGATAACGATTCTCCGAACAGGCAAGTTTTTCATATACATTTAATTTTGTATTAAATGTACTTGTTATACTGATGTGATATGAACTTATTTAAAAAGTCCCTTGTTTAAAAGGGTTATGGCTTATTGTTCAAGCATAACCATCATATGAGCTGTTATTAGCGTAAAATGTATTTGATTTAATATCAAAGCATAAACTGTGGAAAAACAATGTTGTTTGGTGAAAATATATATATTCTGACACTATTATGACCAACAGTTGTATACTGATCCGGGTTTTATATGACCGACATTTATAGCAATGACCGAGGGTTAATTAATAGGATGATATGCATACTCCTAGGATGTGTGGTTGAGCGAATCAACCCGGGTTGCTAAGTCTATATGACTGACAATAACTCGTAATGTACGGGGTTTAGCAGATAAACCTCAGTGTATATATATATATATATATATATATATATATATATATATATTGAGAAAAACTTCTGAACTATATGTTCATCTATTCAGTTTTAGTGTGAGTATATGTTACACATTGCTAAAACCTGTTGAGCCTTTTAAAGCTCATCCCTTGCAAATATTATTTTTCTTTGCAGCTGTGAGTGATATTCTGGGAAGTTCAAGTGTGCATTCTGGTGGCTAGAAGAAGACTGTAATAGTTTAAGTTATTTTTATTTCTATAAAACTCAAATGTAATAATTATGACCTAGGTTTGTGTATTAAGTTTTTAGGTATATAAACTATTTAGTTTTTATATTTTGGGCTAAGAGCTAGAAATCAAGTACAGTATTAATATGAACTATTTATCTGAATGAGGGTATTTGATGCCAAGTGAGTTCTGTACAAACTGAGGTTGCGCCCCTTGGTTCCAAGAACAACCTTGTCATTGGTACTATGAATGTCAGATGAATAGGAATTATTGATATGAAAGAGATATTTGTAAGATTATAAATCTATACATCTAAGTGATAGTGGTCATCATGATAATGATTCTGACGAGAACTAATATCTGATAAATACTATGAATCTTGGATTGATAGAAATTATTTTCTTATAGAATATTTATGTGAGCAACAAATCTGCTATAGGAAGTGTAGGGAATTTGGGGGCGTCATAATTACAGCACTTCTAAACGTAAACTACGTAAAACAGTTTTACAGACTGCCTATAAAAACCTAAAGATGCCATTTCGGTCATGGACCAATCTTTTTGGATTCAGAAAAGGGCAAGCACTATGTCATTGTGTAGCTCTCAGAAAGAGCTTTCCGGAATGGTATGGCACATCTCCATCGAATTCCCAGATTGTAAGTTACAAGCGTTTTAGCGGACTATGCGTCGATCGAGATTGCACGTACTTTGAAGCGACGAGGCCCACCAGGGCACTTCTGTAAGTGTACTCACGGAAGTTGAAGGTATTCCTACCGAAGCCCAGGTCTATATATATCAACACCCATCAGCTTGTTGGGGAAGAGAAAAAGAAGAGAGAAAGAGAAAGAAAGGGTACGGGAGAGAGAAATCAAGCCATTTGAGAGCGAAAGGCAGCTTTTCTTCCGTTTAATCTTCGTAAATACTCATATACATATATACAACTACATATCAAGTTTTAACTGTTGGAAATCGAGTTTAGAGGCGCTAAAAGTCGTTCGATAGCCATTCTCGTGCTTAACTATAAGATCCAATCAATCTTCTGCTTTAGAGGCGCTAAAAGCCGTTCGATAGCCATTTAAAGTTTGATGACAAGATTTATCTAAATCTAGTCATATCTAGGTTTTAACTGGTTCAAAAGTTGTGAAACTATAACCGTTGAGCTAGAATGGCTAAGATGTATTCAAATCTATTTTCTTTCTAGCTTTTAAATAATATTCTGTAAGCCTAGGAATCACGGGATCTACGGTTCAATCCATGAATTTAGATCTGGTTCCCATGATGGACCCTTTCAGTTGTACAGCTAGCTTGCAAATTTTGTATTTTTCAATATAGGACCTTAAAACGGTTATCCTGATTTAAGGTCCCCGTAATAGTGAAAATCTTATGTGTAGTGCTCGGGAATACTTTGATGGCTTTCATGCCCATAAGGAGTCCGATACTTATATATATATTATTTTGTCGAAGATGCTTCGTATCTCGACAATAAAATCAAAATAAGACGAATATGGAATAAAATGGAAGTATCAAAGGCCTCAATTATTATCTAAGTATAAGGGTTTGAAAACCTATTTTCAAAACATCATTTTTATATATTTTATTTAAAATTAAACTTTTTAATAAGTCAAACCCTTTGTATATAGGTGCAAAAGAGGCATAACACTACTTCCAAATAAAGCACTTAGGCTCATTTAACTGCAATGCCCACACATACACATATACATAAATTAGGGAACAAAAAGCATAGTAATCGTGTTTCACAGAAGTCGGGGGGTGCCTAACACCTTCCCCCCGCTTAATCAAGCCCCCGAACTCTATGAATCTCAGTTTCCAAGACCAATTAAACAGATTCCAATAATTAGGCCATATTGAAAGACCATTCAAAACTCGATTGAGTTGGTACAACCATTTTAACTTCTATCAACTGGCGGCTCTATCTAATTCGGACCACTTCAAATCAATCTATTCAAATCGTCGACATTATATTTCGGTCTTTAACTTAAAATCTCACCCTTCAAATCAAACAAATTCACATAGAAATTATAAAGGGTAAGAAACACTTAGGAAGAGGGAGATCAAAATCTTTTTCGCATCGATAGTATGTACCAATCTATCCGGATTCACTAATCCCCTTTTTAGTAATCCATCAATTGGGAACATTTTAGTTTTTATGCTATCTAAGAATTTAGATCTCATTAGCATAATCTCATCATGATTCTAAAAGCATTGCTTAAAACTATGGGTTTATCACATATTATTAAAACAACACCATGTAGATAAATTAAAGCCTTTAGTAAATGAATACTTTTATTAATAAACGAATACGATTGTTACAAAGTATATGATTATCATCAACATGATTGGCTTTTGTGCATACTACTTTCAATCTCCCACTTGCACTAAAGCCAATCGTCATGGTATCTCATACCATTGTTCTCCAAGTGACGATCATCTTGCTGATCCAAGCTTTAGTAAATGGATATGTAATGTTGTTCTTGAGATTCCACTATCTCTATAGTGATTTTCCATCTCTCAATGATTCCTCTAATTAAATGAAAGTGTCGTAACACATGTTTAGATCCAAGATGAGACTTATGAACTATTCCTAGTTCTTTAATGAACTTTTCATCCAAAAAATCAACTTGCAGCTTCATTTACAGCTATATACGTTGTCTTTATCACTAAACCAACTACTGTTTGTTGTTTGGAACCTTTTCAATTCACTGCACTTCAAGCACTACAAGAAAAAGGCCTATATGCGACCGCTTATCAACGACCGCATTCGGTCGCAAATGATTATCAGCGACCGAATGCAGTCGCTGATAGGCATCACATAAAATCTGGTCGCTGGAATGCACATCAACGACCACTATTAGCGACCAAAATATCTGCAACCGACATTAGCGACCGAAATTGTCATTTTGGTCGCTAAGATGAGTCAGCATGGTTCAGGGCCAAAGGCTGACGTGGGTCATGTATAATATGATCGCAATCAATGATCGCATCGTCGATCGCTAATAGCTTCGTGTGATTAACAAGCAGCAATCGGTCGATGACGCATTACATGCGATCATTGATGCAAAAAACCTAGAAACCAGATTTTTCCTGTTTTGTAGAATTGCCAAAAAACTGTACCTATTTTGTACCTGCTTTATCCCAACACATATAAACATACACAACAATATAAACATCCATCATCCATATACCGACATATACACCAACTAGTATATAAACTATATAAACCTTTAAAAACCAATATGAATTGAATAAATATAAACACTGAATAAGTAGAACCTGACTACATATATTTGGTTTTTCTTCTTATTGATGGTGCTATAATCTTCTCTTGAAAACTATTACAGATGACGAAACCTTTTGGGAGATTAATGATGCTTAGTTTGTTGTTACAAACTTTTTATACTAATTTGTTTTGTTATTGCTGCTTTACTTGGATCTTAATTTCAACTCTTTTTTTTTCTTTCTCTGATTGACTACGTACTCTTATAAACTACATATTTGGTTGTTACATATACAACTATTTTTGGGAGATTAGTGTCACTTAGTTTTATTGGTTCTATTATACTCGTACAGATCAGATGCATTGAAATGTTTCTTCTTAAGAAAACTAGAGGCTTCTAAGGCGTCATGCCAAGAGTTGAAGAGTCCATAAAAGTGGTGACATGATACATTTAAGGCTACCTTTCTATCATAATTACAGATAGTAGACTGCAAGAACTAGGGCAAAACTATGATGGAAAGACTTTACAGTTGCATATTTTCCTCAACAAACATAATGCATGTTTACCTAGACGAGAACAGTAAGTTTGGTATATATTTACCAATAATAGATCATGGCTCCATTGGAGAACATACTGAAAGAGATAGGAAGAAATTTTATTGATCATAGCATTTAAAAGGTATAAGAATACAAAATTTGACAATAAAACTTTAAATGATGAAACATGACTAAAAATGATGCCTTATGAACATAGCAGACTTTCCAAATTTAATGACCAGTTCATTATATCTTAATGAACAGGAAATTACTTTCCAAATTTATATAGTTTCCTTACCACACATTTGATAACTTGAAATGCCAAGTAAATGTCATATTATGGTTTACACCAACTAGAAATGCAAATCAAACCCAAATAATGGGTTAATGTCCATTTAAAATCCAGTATTCTATTCAATTACTGAAGTTAAAGTACGTACCCTAAGAATTTTACAGTAATTAACCTAATAAAAAAGGGAGAGGAGTACCTCCGACAGCGAGATTGACAGTCAAGAGGAAAGGCGGTGGCAGCGGGTGGCATCTCTTTTCCTTCTTCTCTCTCCCACTTTCTCCCTCTGCTCTCTATTCTGCTCCCTCTTTTTTTTCCTTTGCCTCTATGTCGAGCAAAAGACTGAAACTGGTAACATAAAGTTTGATTAGCGACCGCCATAAGCGACCGCTTACGGTCGCTAATTTTTAATGACATGGACTTATCAGCGATCGCATGCGGTCGCTGATTGTAAGTGGTCACACAAAACCTTCGCGCCAACATTTCCTGCCAAATTTTAGGAGGCACATTTATGCTAGCGACTGCTCAGCAACCGCAGGCGGTCGCTGATAGAATATAGCGACTAGATTAAATAACGTTAGTAGATATCGGTCATTATTACTAATATCAGCGACCGAATGTGCGATCGCTGATAGTATTGGTTGTTGTTAGGCCTTTTTCTTATAGTGAAGGTAACAACTTACCCTAAAGTGGATTTGTTGTCGTCTTGGTCAGTCTAAAAATTTTGAGTCTGTTAAACCCTCTAGTTTTAATTCAGACCCACCATAAACTTTAATCACATCCTTAGTACTGATTAAGTACTTTAAAATGTTTTTACTGTCTTACAGTGATCTTCTCTGAAATATGACTGATCAACATCATGTCTCGTACATTTCATTGCATGCATGATATTTACTCATGTGATCTCTCTTTCCAAGAGTCTATGGGGACTATTAAGAGAGATTCACTCCATGGTTCATCAACATAAATCATTTCTTAGAGTTTGCCATGCTAAACTGCTTTAGCATCAAATGAATATACGATTTTTGGCTTAAGCTGAGCATCCTTTTAAATCTATTTATATAGATTCATATCCCCAATTAAGATACTCTTCCCAAATCATTCATGGAGGAATGTTTAGACAATTTTATCTTTACTGATTGTAGCATTGGTATGTCATTCCTTATCCGTAGTATATCAACATATAATACTAGGAATGTCACGACGCTTGCACTGACCCTTTTGTACACACTAGGTTCATTCTTTTTTTGATAAAATCAAACTCTTTTGATTTTCTCATCAAAAGGAATGTTCCATTTTTGAGAAGCTTGCTTCAATCCATTTTTCTGAGTGTCTACAACTCTTACTTCATTGTATGTAACTGGGTCATCATCTTCTATGATGCGTACCTCATCAACATCGTCTATGATGAATCTATACCTCCCAGGTATCTTCGGTACTATTCTAGATTTACGATTCAGTTGTAGTACAATAGGAAGATTTATAGGTCCTCTTATTTAACTTATTTTGCTTTGTGGTTCTTGAACTTTTCAAGATTTTTTATCCTCCCACTAGCCCCTTCAATGATAAACACCTTTATCTTAGAAGGCAACACTTGTCAAATCTTGTCCCAAGCTTATCCTTTGAAACCTCTTCATATAAGTTGGACAACCATTTATCTTAACATACTTAAGATTAGGAATCCTCCCCATCCATAACTATTATAGAGTCTTGGAGCCGGATTTTGAGGTTACCTTTTCCGTAGATATGCAACCATTTATAGGGCATTACCCTAAAAGGATACTGGAATGTCGGTAAAAAATATTATGGACCGCACCATGTCCAACAAGGTACAATTTTTCTTTTCAGATAAATTAATCAACTATTGCGTATCAGGAGGCGTCCATTATGAGAAAATCATTTGAGATGATCTAGAAACTTATTTCACAAGTATTTATTCCTTGATCTGATCAAAGAATCCTAATACTTTGCCAATTTGTTTCACTTCTGAATTCTTTAAACCTTTTAAATTAATCAAACTTGTATTTCATCAAATATAAAAATATTCAACTCTTTGAAAGATCATCTCCTTTTCTTATACTAGTTTGTTTAATTTTTCAAAATTATTTTCATATAAATCAATTATACAAAGTCTATTAAGTAATATTCCAGTTCTATACAAAACATTATTATTATAAATAGAACAATAATTGTTCTTACATATAATACCAAAATTTTTGTTGTCCAACAACAAAATAGAATTAATGTTTTAACGAGAATTGAAATACAATAACAATTTATTAAGTTAATAGACTTGCCCATAGGCAATATTAAATAATAAGTTCCTATGGATAATACAATAACCTTTGCTTTATTTCCCACACATAGGATTACTTATCCCTTGTTTAACTTTCTACTTCTGGTTGGTCCCTTCATAAATCTATATTTATGAGAACCAAAGCTGGTATCCAATAACTAAGTAGAACCTTGACTTAAAGAAAAATTAATTTCAATCATGAACAAAATTGTATTTATAACTGAAGCTTCACTAAGCTTCTTTGGTTAGCCTCTACACGATGCTTCTCGCAATTTCCTTTCTAGTGTCCAGTCTTATTGCAGTGGAAGCAAACTCCTTTGCTATCTGTATCAACTTTTTTCTTATTATCCTTTATTTTGGCCTTTCTATTTACCTTCTTAGAATCATTCTTCTATTCAGAAGATCCTTTGGCCCCTACCAGTAAGACTTGGTCATTCTTGGTTGAAAAGTGACTATCAACATTTTTCAACATGTTAAGCAAATTAGCGAGGCTGATATCCAGCTTGTTCATATAAAAAATTCACAACAATTGTGAAAGAATTTCGGGAGTGAGTGCAAGGTCAAATCTTGGCCCAACTCTCCATCCATGACAAAACTTGTTGTCCTAATTGTTCAATCAAATTGATAATGTTATGGACTTTTGTCTATACTGTAGTGTCATTGGTCATTCTAGATCAGAAGAGCTCTTTAGATATCTGATATCTATCAGTCCTACTTTCCTCACCATCAATTACTTGATTTGCAGGAGTATAATATGAGCATCCATAGTTTCATGTTGACGTTGAAGCTCGTTACTCATGGATGCGAACATGATGCATTGAGCCAACTGTGCATCATCTTGCCACTTTCTAAAAGTAGCAATCTCTTCCTCAGAGGCATTGTCTACAACCATTGCAGGGTTAGGCGCATTCAGGACATAAGATAACTTTGTAAATAATCTTATTCATTTATTAATAAAAGAATTTATTTACTAAAGACATTTAATTATCTATATGGTGTTGTTTTAATAATATGTGATAAACACATAGTTTTAAGTAATGCTTTTAGAATCATGATGAGATCATGCTAATGAGATCTAAATTCTTAGATAGCTTAAAAACTAAAATATTCCCAATCGATTGTGACGTCCCCAAAATAGGTATACATCACCCATCTTGAGTCGCCAAATACATGGTACAAAATTCAAATACAACTTAATAATATAACTGTCGTGAAAAATACGACAAAACACAAACTGAGAGTTTTAATATGAATATTGTCTTCTAGACGGTATTCAACTCAAATGGAGTCCTCAATACATTTATTATCACACTATTTCATAGAATAGTGAGGCCTACTAATGCTATCATTTGACCACCACTCACCTTCCCGACTAGTCCCGCCACGCTCTCATTTCTGAAGAGGACAATGAAAGCAAAAGGGTGAGCTCAACTAGCCCAATGAAATATTATGACTAAGATAATGCGTAATAATTTATCATTAGCCTTCAACAATGTTAAACTGATAAAATATAACAAACATCAAGTTTAATCATAGCTGAACAAGCAATCCATTAGAAGAGTGAAGTAGAGCATAAAATCTACTATCTTCTATGATTTAAAAGGTTTTCATCACTTTTATCACCGAGACTCAAACATTAAACAATCCACATCATCGAATCACCCCTCAGACTATGGTCAAGGATATTCTTTAGTATCACGACCACAAATTATCCATGCACTATGGGCCAATGATATTCGTGTATTCATCAATGGTCATGATCATGCCAACAACTGTCCATCAATGCACTATGGGCCAATGAGGACTTTTACCATATCATTTGTAACATTACGGTCATGATTATACCGAATAATCCCTAGTCATAATCATACCAAGTCCATCTATTCACTACAGGCCACAAATGACTTTCAACAGAATATAATCATGAGGACGATGACAATGATATAAGAATTCAATAAAATAAGTTCAAGGATAAATTTTTAAAGATTTATAATTTAATTTATCCAAAAATTAACAACGTCCAAATTGTCAACATGATACTGCTTTGTGGAGTAAAATTCAAGTATAATATTGTACCAAAAATAATTTGGACCGAAAACGAATCAATTTTTATCATGAATAGTACCCCGTGTGAATAGTACTTAAGTGAATAGTACCCCGTGAATAGTACTTCGGGAATAGTAACCCCATGAATAGTACTCCTGCATGAAAAAGTTAAAACTTATCAAGAATGCTCAGAATAATATTTCCATGAAAAAATACTGGATGAATCACAAATATCAAAGATATTCTACTAATTTTATGGAGTATAGAAGCCAAAACTTTAACAAAACGAGTATAGAGTTTGAAATCTGAAACAAAATAATATTACTTACATACTACAGAGTATGGAAGAAAATATTATTTCAAGCGAATATTGAACAAAAATAACATCCCTTACCTCAAAATAACAGTACTTCTGATCGGAATATCGGATGTAAAGCCGAAGGAAACTTGCACTGAATAGCAACTCTCAAAGTATCTAAATACTCACAAAATTACGCTCGACAATATAGAGAGAAAGAAGACTTGTTTCTGGTGTGATTTTCAATTCTAACCTAATCGCCTATTTATAGGAAAATGCTAGAACGCCAAAGCAGACTAAATTAATAAAATAATAATATATTTTATTTTTTTCTCCTACGCCTCCTTCCATGACCAGCCTCCACAATTGAACCAAAAATTCCAGCACATGTTTTCAACACCAACCAAAAGTGGGTCCCACCCAATTTTAATAACAATCATTTTATTTACTAAAACTTCTGTAATTCATAATAAATAGCCCTTTTATTAGAAAAATATGAATTTTATGTCCATTCCACACGAAATTGAATTCTCTACAACTTTGTAGCTTTAAGCTTTTCCAAATTTCAGACAGAAAATATCCAAAATCCACAAACGGATGATTTTTAACACCTTTTAAAATTCATAACAAATCATGCATTAATTTTTAACGATTCAAAATTTGTGGACACATACTCAACTTATATATGTATAACATATCCAAAAATCACAACGATCCAACGATCGGATTAAAATTATAACTCACGCAATAGAGCTTTAAGAACACTGATTTGATTTTTTTTAATACCTCTAATCCGACGAAATACTAATAAAATACCTCAACATTAATTCCTTCATTTATAACCACATAAAATAAATAAATCCATCATTTATATCTACATCGAATAAATATTTCCTTATCAATAATTAATTATTCACAAATAATATCACAGAATCACAATAATGACAACCATACAGGTTCAGAAAGAGGGCTTTCCGATAAAGGATTTCTCCTCATCGCCAAATTAGGTGACCAAACCTCTCCTTGATGTAACTTTCTAGACATTGCCAATAATGTTATCTAATAATATTATTCAAATAATATGAATTATTGATTTAATAATGGGAAATATCATATGCGTTGACAATTATTGAAACAACAATAATATAAAATATCAACGCAGCAATTATTGAATCAATAAAATAAAATATTGAACAGTAATTACTGTAACAATTATTGAGCAAAACTGAGTGACTTCTCATGTAAACATCAATAATCAATACCATGTGCTACTATGCAACCACGCGTATTAATGTACTTTTACTACCGAGTAGTTCAACAGTTAACGGTAAAACTTCCGCCATTATTTTCATAAAAAAGATATTTTTGTCATTTTCTCATTTCGACAATATTTATGTTGTGGGGTCCACCAATGATTGTGCCGTCGTACGAATATTCCCTGTTAAAACGAATATTCCCCGACCAACTTTGCAAAATTTATAAATATTACCCACAACTTTAATATTATAACAAATCAACACCATAATTATTTAAAATGATATTTATAGAAAAATTCATGTTTATTCATAAAAGCTGGGGTCTTACAACCTCCCCTTCTTATGAAATTTTGCCCTCGAAATTAGGGTACATACCTGGTATGACGAAGAGGTGAGGATACCTTGATTTCATTTTAGATTCTAACTCCCAGGTCATTTTCTCAACATCGTGATTTCTACACAAAACTTTGACTTGAGGTATAACCTTAGATCGTAGAATATGTTCCTTCGTATCTGAGATTTTAATAGGAACCTCTTCATACGTTAAATCTTCTGCTATTTCATCTGGTTCTAACTCAATAATGTGGTTTAGGTCTTCCACATATTTACGTAACATAGATGTATAAAAAATGTTATGAACACGAGACATACTTGGCGGTAAGGCGAGTCTATAGGCCACAGTTCCTACTCGTTCGAGGATTAAAAATGGGCCAATGAATCGAGGATTAAGCTTTCCTCTCTTTCTAACTCTCGTAACTCCTTTCCATGGAGTAACATGTAACAACACATGTTCTCTAATATTGAATTCCACGTCCTTTTGATGAAGATTAGCATAACTCTTTTGTCGATCTTGTGAGGTTTTTATACGTTGTCGGATCGTTTGAATCTTTTTCATAGTCATATGTACCAACTCCAGTCCCAACAGCGTTGCTTCACCCACCTCATCCCAGCATAGTGGAGAACGACACTTTCATCCATACAACGCCTCAAATGGAGCCATGCCAATACTTGCTTGATAATTGTTGTTGTAGGAAAACTCCACCAATGGTAAGAACTTGTCCCAACTTCCCTTGAAGTCAAGGACACAGAGTCTTAATAGATCTTCAAGAGTTTCAATAGTCCTCTCTAACTGCCCGTCCGTTTGAGGATGATAAGCCGAACTAAATCGTAAATCCGTGCCTATAGCTTTTTGCAAACTAACCCAAAATCTTAAAGTGAATCTTGGGTCTCGATTAGAAACTATGAATACTGGCATACCATGCAATCTTACAATCTCGTTTATGTACGTACGAGCAAGACGTTCAAGTGTATAAGTTTCTCGTATAGGTAAGAAATGAGCTGACTTGGTCAATCTATCAACAATGACCCAAACCGCATCTATGCCTTGAGAAACCTTGGGAAGACCGGTAACGATATCCATGGTAATGTGCTCCCACTTTCATTCTAGAATTTCAAGTGGTTGCAATGGACCTTTTGGTACTTGATGCTCCGCCTTGAATCGTTGACAAGTTAGACACCTTGAGATAAACTTTGCGATCTCTCTCTTCATATTGCTCCACCAAAATGTATATCGAAGATCATGATATATTTTGGTACTCCTATGATGGATTACAAATGGTATGTATTGCGCCTCCATCATGATTTTATACTTTAAATCAGGGTCGATAGGAACATAAAGTCTGGAGTTGACTCAAAGTATTCATTCTTCATCGATTCTTGCTTTCGGCATAACACCTTCTTGTACTTTCTTCCTCATACGCATCAGCTTCAGGTCTGTAGCTTGAGTAGCTTTAACTTTATCAATTAAAGTCGGTTCAACTCGTATATTTTCCATCATCATATGTGTCCCTAGAGTCTTTAACTCTATCTCCATCCTTTGTAAGTCATACAAAATAGGCCTTTGCAATGACAATATCGCACTCGTACCCACCTATGATCTTCTACTCAATGCGTCAGCTACTACGTTCGCTTTACCAGGATGATATTGAATGGTATGATCAAAATCTTTCCATAGTTCAAGCCAACGTTGTTGCCGCATGTTGAGATCCTTTTGGGTGAAGAAATATTTGAGGCTTTTATGATCCATAAAGATCTCCACTTTCTCCCCATACAAGTAATGCCTCCAAATTTTAAGTGTGAAGACAACAATTGCCAACTCTAGATCATGAATAGGATAATCCCTCTCATATTCTTTGAGTTGCCGAGAGGCATAGGCTATGACTTTCCATGTTGCATGAGAACACATCCTAACCCTTTGCCCGAAGCATCACTGTAGATGACAAATCCCTCCAAGCCAGATGGTATTGTCAGAACAGGTGTTGAAATGAGTCTCCTCCTGAGTTCTCAAAAACTCTTCTCACATTCCATGCTCCAACTGAATTTTGTATCTTTCTGAGTCAGTTGAGTTAATGGAGTAGCGATTCGAGAAAACCCTTCTACAAATCTCCAATAATAACCAGTTTATAAGCCGAGAAAGCTACGTACTTCGGTCACTGATTTAGGTTGATCCTAACTTTGAATAGCTTTAATCTTTGTCGGGTCAACATATATTCTATGACTTAATACTACGTGCCCAAGGAATGCTACTTCCTTAAGCCAGAACTCGCATCTCTTCAACTTATCATAAAGCTTGTTTTCACGAAGCTTTTGGAGTATCAGTCTCAAATGTTGCTCATGATCTTCACGGCTTTTGGAATATATGAGGATGTCATCAATAAAGACGACCACAAAGTGATCCAAATATTCCTTGAATACTCGGTTGATCATATCCATGAAGGCAGCAGGAGCATTAGTCAATCCAAAAGACATGACTAGGAATTCATAATGCCCGTACCGAGTTCTGAAAGCCGTCTTTGGAATGTCATTGGTTCTAATCTTTAACTGATGATATCTATAATGAAGATCGATCTTTGAAAAGAATTTGGCGCCTTGCAACTGGTTAAACAGGTCATCAATACGTGGTAATGGGTACCTATTTTTGACGGTGACATGATTTAACTCCCGATAATCAATACAAAGTTGTATACTCCCATCTTTCTTCTTCAGGAATAGAACAGGAGCACCCCAAGGAGACGTACTAGGACGAATGAAACTGATGTCTAACAATTCCTGCTGTAATTGGGTCTTTAACTCCTAAAGTTCAATAGGAGCCATTCGATATGGGGCTTTGGAAATAGGTTTTGTACCGGGTTCAAGGTCGATACAAAATTCAATTTCACGCACTGGAGGTAGGCCAGGAAGTTCTTTAGGGAATACGTCAGGAAATTCATTAATAATAGAAATATCATTCAAAACTAACGTATTTTTATTTAAATCCGTGACATGAGCTAAGAAAGCTTGACATCCGTTTTTTAATAAACGAATAGCTTTATGGCTTGAGATTACAGTGATTGATTTTAATGGTTTGGTTTCTTGAATTCGCATAATAGGTTGGTTAGGAATATGAAAGCTAACAACCTTACGAAAATAATCAATTTTTGCATGATGAGTAGTTAACCAATTAATCCCTAGAATTACGTCAAATGCAAGTATTTTCAATTAAATAAGATCGACAGGTAATGTGAGGGTACCGATTTGAACCAAACAAGACTTATAAACAGTTGAT
Organism: Panax ginseng; assembly: GCA_020205605.1. Taxonomy (NCBI): domain Eukaryota; kingdom Viridiplantae; phylum Streptophyta; class Magnoliopsida; order Apiales; family Araliaceae; genus Panax; species Panax ginseng. The sequence continues at coordinate 47,841,222 of CM035149.1, read as the reverse complement.
GTAATGAAGGTTTCTCCCAACAGAGTTTTAACAGATAAGTCAAAGTCTAATTTCTCCGGAGTCAAATTTAAACATTGGGAGCAAGTAGGAGAAATAAAAGAATGGGTAGAACCGGTATCAAATAAGGTATAGACTTCGCTAGATTTTATGATAAGCTTACCCGTGATGACCTCGTTTGGGTTCCTTACTTTCTGGGAGGTCACGGCAAACGCTCTCCCTTGAACTATCGGCTTTGACTTTTCTGGGACGGCATTTAGTGCCTCCATCCCAGCTAGACTTATCTTCGTTGCACGACAAAATCGGGCTAGGTGACCTTCTCTTCCATAATTATAACACGCTTTGGACTGCATCACGCAGTTTGGACTGATTTGTCCCTCCCCTCCGCATTTGAAGCATATGATAGGTGATCGTTCTCCTTCCTTAACAACGGGTGTTGGTGCTGATATCTTTCCATCATTGTTGAATCTCCTCTTCTTCAAGTGTCCACTCTTATTGTCTTGGCCATGATTACCACCGAAGTGGTTACCATTTCTGGCCTATTGATTCCCTCCACACTTGTTGTCACCGCTTCGATGACTGCTACCACTGGTATTATCATTTTTCCGATTGCTCTCTCTTGGTTGGGTTGACTCATTATCGCGCTCCAATAACTGAGCCTTATTCACAACATCTGAATACAAACACAGTTTATGAGAGATAAAGTATTGACGTATCTCGGGTTTCAAACCTCTTAGAAATATTCGCGTCATTCTCTCCTCATTATTAACCAAATGGGATGCAAACCGGGACAACTCGGCAAACTTGGTTTCGTATTGCGACATGGTCATGTTGTTTTGCTCCAGTTTAATGAACTCTACCTCTTTCATGTGACGAATACTTTCAAGAAAGTACTTGTCGTTGAACAGTTCTTGGAACTTCTCCCAAGACATCTTCATCACGCGAGTTGAGTACACTTTTACGATTCTCACCAATGAATCTGCTCTCGCATGCAACATGAAGGTGGCAAAGGAACCTTTTGCTCTCGGAGCATCCCAAGACATCAAATATCTTGTTGGTCTCCTTTATCCACGTCTCCCTTTAAGTGGTTTTGGCTCTCCAAAAACTCGGGTGGTCCCAGCTCCTTGAATCATTTAGCGGTGATCGTCCGAGAGTTGCCGGTGTTTCCACGCATTTGGGACGAGAGTCTCTCTTTGCCTCGATGTTGCATGAATTACGTAAAAAGCCTCTGAACATTTCATCGTTCATCATTTGGTCGATGTTGTTGTTTGAATGAGGATTGTTGCCTTCCCGATGCACATTATCCTCGATTGTTGATCTGTGGAGACTCAATGGTCTCTGTGCTCTCCATTGCTATTCTCAACATTCTCGAAGTCATTTTCAAATCTTGCCCATAAAATAAGGGTTAATTGACATGTCCCATATTATCCCTATACTCGACGACCACCAATTAAATACCAAATAAACTTAGGTAGGTCATATGGCGAAGGAATTCCCGTCTCTCCCTCCTAGTTCTTGTCTCACTTCTCAACCAGGGATCATATCCCTAAGCTTTGATACCAACTGTGGCGCCCCCAAAATAGGTATACATCACCCATCTTGAGTCGCCAAATACATGGTACAAAATTCAAATACAACTTAATAATACAACTGTCGTGTAAAATACGACAAAACATAAACTGAGAGTTTTAATACAAATATTGTCTTCTGACAAGCGATTATTCAACTCAAATGGAGTCCTCAATATATTTATTATCATACTATTTCATAGAATAGTGAGGACTACTAATGCTATCATCTCGACCGGCCACTCACTCGCTCCCACTAATCTCGCTTGCGTTCTCATTTCAAAGAGGATAATGAAAGCAAAAGGAAGAGCTCAACTAGCCCAGTAAGAAATAGTATGACTAAGATAATGCAGAATAATTTATCGTTAGCCTTCAACAGTGTTAAACTGATAAAATATAACAAACATCAAGTTTAACTGCAGCGGAACAAGCAATCCATTAGAAGAGTGAAGTAGAGCATAAAATCTACTATCTTCTATGATTTAAAAGGTTTTTCATCACTTTTATCGCTGAGACTCAGCTTATTAAACAATCCACATCATCGAATCACCCCTGTACTATGGTCAAGGATATTCTTTAGTATCACGACCACAAATTATCCATGCACTACGGGCCAAGGATATTCGTGTATTCATCAATGGTCATGATCATGCCAACAACTGTCTATCAATGCACTATGGGCCAATGAGGACTTTTACCACATCATTTGTAACATTACGGTCATGATTATACCGAATAATCCCTGGTCATAATCATACCAAGTCTATCTATGCACTACAAGCCACATATGACTTTCAACAGAATATAAACATGAGGATGATGACAATGATATAAGAATTCAATAAAACAAGTTCAAGGATAAATTTTTAAAGATTTATAATTTAATTTATCCAGAAATCAACAACGTCCATATTGTCAACATGATACTACTTTGTGGGGTAAATTTCAAGAATAATATTGTACCAAAAAGAATTTAGACCAAAAAAGAATCACTTTTTATCATGAATAGTACCTCAGGTGAATAGTACTCGAGTGAATAGTATCCTGTAAATAGTACTTCGGGAATAGTAATCCCGTGAATAGTACTCCTGCATAAAAAAGTTAAAACTTATCAAGAATGCTCAGAATAATATTTCCATGAAAAGATACTGGATAAAGCGCAAATATCAAGGATATTCTACTAATTTCATGGAGTATAGAAGCCAAAACTTTAACAAAACGAGTATAGAATTTGAAATCTGAAACAAAATAATATTACTTACATACTATAGAGTATGGAAGAAAATATTATTTCAAGCGAATATTGAACAAAAATAACATCCCTTACCTCAAAATAACAGTACTTCTGATCGGAATATCGGATGTAAAGCCGAAGGAAACTTGCACTGAATAGCAACTCTCAAAGTATCTAAATACTCACAAAAATATGCTCGACAATATAGAGAGAAAGAAAACTTGTTTCTAGTGTGATTTTCAATTCTAACCTAAGCGCCTATTTATATGAAAATGTTAGAACGCCAAAGCAGACTAAATTAATAAAATAATAATATATTTTATTTTTTTTCTCCTACGCCTCCTTCCATGACCAGCCTCCACAATTGAACCAAAATTCTAGCACATGTTTTCAACACCAACCAAAAGTGGGTCCCACCCAATTTTAATAAATATTATTTTATTTTCCCAAACTTCAATAATTCATAATAAATAGCCCTTTTATCACAAAAACACGAATTTTATATCTATTCCACACGAAATCGAATTCTCTACAACTTTGTAGCTTTAAGATTTTCCAAATTCCAGACAGAAAATATCTGAAATCCATAAACGGATGATTTTTAACACCTTTTAAAATTCATAACAAATCATGCATTAATTTTTAACGGTTCAAAATTTGTGGACATATACTCAACTTATATATGTATAACATATCCAAAAATTACAACGATCCAATGGTCGGATTAAAATTATAACTCATGCAATAGAGCTTTAAGAACACTGATTTAATTTTTTTAATACCTCTAATCCTACAAAATACTAATAAAATACCTCAACATTAATTCCTTCATTTATAACCACATAAAATAAATAAATCCATCATTTATATCCGCATCGAATAAATATTTCCTTATCAATAATTAATTATTCACAAATAATATCACAGAATCACAATAATGACAACCATACAGTTCCCAGGAAAGAGGGGGCTTTCCGATAAGGATTTCTCTTTACTGGCGCGCAATTAGGTGACCAAACCTCTCCTTGACAGAACTTTCTAGACATTGCCAATAATGTTATCTAATAATATTATTCAAATAATATGAATTATTAATTTGATAATGGGAAATACTGTGCAGTGACAATTATTGAAACAACAATAATATAAAATATCAACGCAACAATTATTGAATCAATAAAATAAAATATTAAACAGTAATTACTATAAAAATTATTGAGAAAAATTGAGTGACTTCTCACGTAAGCATCAATAATCAATACCGTGTGCTACTATGCAATCACGCGTATTACTGTACTTTTACTACCGGGTAGTTCATCAGTTAACGGTAAAATTTCAGCCGTTATTTTCATAAAAAGATATTTCTGTCATTTTCTCATTCCGACAATAATTACGTTATGGGGTCCACCAATGATTGTGTCGTCGTACAAATATTCCCTGTTAAAACGAATTTTTCCCGACCAATCGAATATTTTAGAACAACTTGCTTACTTTGCAAAATTTATAAATATTATCCACAACTTTAATATTATAACAAATCAACACCATAATTATTTAAAATGATATTTATAGAAAAATTCATCTTTATTGATAAAAGTTGGGGTCTTACATCGATGGATTACTAAAAAGAGGATTAGGGAATCAGGATAGATTGGTAGATACGTTGTTTGCTCATTGTACGGTAACTATTTACTCAAATATTCTTTTATGATTAATGTTGAAATCTATATTATTTAGAAAGTCGTTGATTGTTAAGGAGGCTTATTCTTATTGTAGAATAAATTTTATTTATTTAAATAAATTTATACTTTAATTTATTTAAATAAGATTAGAATTGTTCTAATTGATTTATTCACAACCGATTGAATATAGAGAACCTAAAGGGTCGCATTATAAAAAAGAAGAATATTTATTTAAGAAGTAAATGACATAATTGTAATAATAAGTTAAGTGTATTTAATTTAATCTATGGTGATAGAATAAATTAAATAGCTTAATATTTATTATTTAATATTTTGGAAATATTAAATATAAATTAATAAGAGGAGTCTTATTATTATTATTATTAAGTTACTTTCTAAATGGTTTTGAGAATTAATTAATATAAGTATTCTCATATATTCCTAATAAGATTAGGAGGCTAATTAATTAAAAGAGTTTAAATAATTATTTTTAATGGGATTAGGAAACCTATTTAATTAAAAGAGTTTAATTAAATAAATAAAAACCTTATTTCTAAATAGTTTAGGAGGGTTCCCTACATCTATAAATAAGAGAAGTCTTTTTATGGGAGAGGGTGACACAAGTTACGCATATTATTTCAAAAGTTTGGAGAGTACACTTTTTCTATAGAGATAGAAAAAATTAGGGTTTCGCCAAATACCCTTCTTCTTAATTTTTGTTCTTCCGTGGGGGATCACCTCTAGAGTCCAAACACTTGGGTGGCTAACGTTGATCAAATGAAGGAATCCAATCCCGCGTATTCAAGGAGATTACGAATGACTAGGAGTTGAACTCGTATCTGAGGAAGCTTTATTCTACAGGGGTATAAATTTGATTCTCTTTCTTCTTTATTTATATTGATAATTATGCACAAAGCAGGATTATGGTGGTGGTTTGTATGAAAAATTTTAAATTCTGTTTTATCGTGCTTCTGCTATGTTTATGTGATTTGATTATGTAATTGCGTTATATACAAACCTAACAGTGGTATCAGAGCCTAACTTTGTCCTACTTATCAATTTTATGATTCCATAAATGAATTGATAAGCGATTGAATTAAATTTGCTATGCAAAAGAAAAAAAATTTGGTTTTACTAAGCGGCGCAGCCACGTCCCAGTTCATTTTGTGTGCGGCCGCGCCCTTCCCCAAAAAAAGTTAATTATGACTTGTAATGCGGCCGCGCCGTGTCCTAGTTCATTCTCGGCGCGGCCACGCCAAATGCAAGAATCCAAAATTTTTTATTTTTTTAGTTAACATAAATGGTTTATTTAATTGATAAAAGTTTAAAATAAAGATGTTTATTTTATCTGAAATATAATTTCAGATTGCTAAGAAATTAAAGAGTTTAATTTTGATTTGATTTTTTATTAAAATTAAAGAGTTTATTTTGTTTTAAAAACTAAATAGTAGCAAACTTTTGCCCATTAAATCGATATCAATGTATATATGGAATGGATTTATGATTCATGAGATGAATGTTATTTATTGATATATATGGTGATATTTATGATAATAAATGGGATTAATTATAGACTATTGACCAATTTGATTGGATTTTATTTTAGTTGGATGCATGACTATATGAGTTTTATTAAATGGGGTCTGCGTATCTCGCATTCTCTAGTTTTTCTTAATGTAAAATCTATCTCCCTCCTATGTACTTCCCCTTGACTGTTAATCTAGGTTTCTATTTATTGTAAATAGTTTTTTAATAGGAATAATTAGAATTATTTTGAAGAATTGGAGACCAAGGAGCAAAGAGCGCTTGAAACCCCATTTGTAATGGAGCCCGGGATTTAAATGTAATAGTTATTTTAAATTTAATTCTTGCACCTTAGGTTTGACCTCTTGGTTCACTTGGTGGCTCTAGTGAACTAAACTAGAATAAAGTTTATAATCAATCTGGGTAGAATATAGTATTCTATGTGTATGTTTATACTATATATATATATATATATATATATATATATATATATGCTCAAGGAAGCCTTTATACATGGGAGCCCATGCATCTAAGTTATAATAGATATCATAGGACTTGAGAATTAACGTTGGTTGACCCAATAGACCCCAAAGAAGAACGAAACGATTACTATCATGTTCATGCCAATGGTGTGTATCTTCTTGCTATATAATTATCTCCATTGTCTCAAATTAAGTATTATATTCCAACCATACTCCAAGATTATATAGATAATGCTCATAGATATAGTCAGCAAGTGGATGCGCACAATCGTATCTTATGATAACACGAGTTTGTATGGGGTTAGACATCATGTATGATAGTGGCAATATGCCCTTTAAGCTCTCAGTATAATTATGTCCTCCTCATTCTAATGAGGTGCATTTTTAATGCTTTCAAAGTCGGGTTCTCATCACCCTATTGTTGTTCACCAAAATTAACTATTAAATGTTGAATAAAATATGACACACGTTTTAAGTCCTTAATACAATTATACATGGTTATGCTGTTTTGTAATGTATTGAGAAACTTCAACAGTCACCGACCATCACTCTACTCCCCTGTTATCCCCGCTCGACCCAGCTACACTTGTAAGACCCCAACTTTTTATAAATAAAATTGAATTTCCTCTAATTATTATTTTTAATAATAAGGTATTAATTTGATATAATGCTTTGGTTGTGGGTGAAATGTGCAAATTTTGCAAAATAGGCAAGTGGTTATAAAATATTCATTGTTGTCGGGGAATATTCGTTTGGTCGTGGAATATTCTTGTTGTCGGGGAATATTCGTATGATGGCGCAGCCATTTGTGGGCCCCATAACGGAAAATGTTCGGATGAAGAAAATGACAAGTTTGAGTTTTTATAAATAACGGTGTAGTTGTTACCATTAACACTGTTGGAATACCTGGTGATTAAAATACGAAAGAATACTGGCATGGTTTTGCATAAAGAAATATTACGAAAATTACACATTATTTTTGAATTATTGATTCTTACGTAAAAGGCTTTACTCAATAATTATTACAAAGAATTATTGTTCAATATTTTATTTAATTGATTCAATAATTATTACGTTGATATTTTATATTATTGTTGTTTCAATAATTGTCCCTGCACAGTATTTCCCATTATCAGATCAATAATTCATATTATTTGAATAATATTATTAGATAGTATTATTGGCAATGTCTAAGAAAGTTATGTCTAGGAAAGGGGTTTGGTCACTGAATTGCGCGCCAGTAAGGAGAAATCCTTATCGGAAAGCCCCCTTCTTTCCTGAGAACGACTTGGTTGTCATTATTGTGATTCTGTAATATTATTTGTGAATAATTAATTATTGATTTATAATATTTATTTTATGTGGATATAAATAAAGCAATTAATGCTGAGCTATTTTATCCGTATTTTGTCGGAATGGAGGTATTAAAAATCATCCGTATGTGGATTTTGGTCATTTTTTGTCTGGAATTTGGAAAAACTTTCTTCTACAAAGTTGTAGAGAATTAAATTTCCTGTGGAATGAACATAGAATTCATATTTTTCTAATAAAATGGCTATTTATTATGAATTATTGAAGTTTCAGAAATAAATATTTTTTTAAAAAATGGGTGGGCCCCACTTTTGGTTGTTGTGAAAAAATGTTGAATTGGTGGGCCCCACTAGTGGTATGATGAAATTGGGCAAAGATGGTGTGCGTAGAAATTTTATAAAATATTATTTTATTAAATTTTAGTCTGCTTTGACGTTCTGGCATTTTCCTATAAATAGGGTGCTTAGTTAGAATTGAAAATCACAGCAGAATATGAAGTTTTCTCTCTCTATAATATCGAGCGTATTTTGTGAGTATTTTGATACTTTGAGAGTTGTTATTCAGTGCAAGTTTCCTTCAGCGTTATATCTGATATTTTAACTAGAAGTACTATTCTTTTGAGGTAAGGGATGTTATTTTCTTCGTAAATGATGTTATTCTTTCAATATCATTATACCAAAATATTGGTATAAATCTTATTATGAAAATTTTACATTTTCATGTCGAGGTTACTATTCACGTATACGGCACTATTCACGTATACGACACTATTCATGAATACGGTACTATTCACCAGTACTATTCACGAAGTATGATGTTTCTTGTGAAATTTATACCTTTTCGTGTTGGGTTTACTATTCACGTATATAACACTATTCACGAATACGGCACAATTCACAGAAAAATGAAATTTTCATTTCTTTGTCCAAGTTGTCTATTATGGTTACTATCTTTGATTGTATCCATGTTTTGATCTTCATTCTTGAATTTTGCTCCACAATTGATTATTATGGAGTATTTTTGAACTTAGATAAACTAAAGTATGAATCTCTAATCTTTGATCTGTTATCTCACTGGATTCGTTTTTTAAGATATTTTTCATCATTCTCAGTCCTAAATGGTGATATAACTGAATATCTTTGACTTGTAGTGCAAAAATGAATGATTAGCTGATGAATATCTTTGTCCCTTTGTTCAAAGATGAATAAGTGTTGAGATGAACATGACCAACTGGTGATACAAATGAATATCTTTGGCCCGTAGTGCAAAGATAAATATTTGATTCAAGATGTATATTGATTGATGTTACAGGGATAAAATATTGATGATGGACTTTTAAATTCATATATGATAGTAGATTTCATTCTCTACTTAACTCTTTTAATGAATTGTTCTTTTCATTGCGAATATTGATCTAAAACTGGTTGTCCATTATATTTTATCTGATTTATTAAAGGCTAACGATAATTTTTTCTACATTATCTTAGTCAAAGTATTCTTTACTGGGCTAGTTGAACTCACCCTTTTTCTTTTTGTTCCATTTTTCTTCTCAGGAGGCGAGAATATAGCGGGAAGTAGTCGGGGTGTGGAGTGATGTTTCAAGTCAGTTGTTTTAGCAGTCCCTAATATTTTGTAAAATAGTGTATTAATAATTGTAATGAGGACTTATTTGAGTGTGGATATTGTCTAGAAGACAATATTTGTATTTAAACTCATAGTATATGTGTTGTCGTATTTTGTACGATAATTGTATTTGTAAGACCCCAAATTTTATGAATAAAAATTAATTTTCTCAAAATATTTTTTTTAAGGTGTGGATTTGATATAATGTTATAGTTGTGGGTAATATTTATAAATTTTGCTAAGTAAGCAAGTGGTTATAAAATATTCGATTGGTCGGGGAATATTCGTACGACGACACAATCATTGGTAGACCCACAATGGAATTATTGTCGGAGTTAGAAAACGACAGAAATATCTTTTTATGAAAATAACAGTGGAAGTTTTACCGTTAACTGTTGAAATACCCAGTGATAAAAAGTATAGTAATACGCGTGGTTGCATAGTAGCACACGGTATTGATTATTAATGTTTAAGTGAGAAGTCACTCAATTATACTCAATTATTGCTACAGTAATTACTGCATAGTATCTCACGTTATTTGATTCAATTATTGTCAATATTTTATATTATTAAATCAATAATTGGGATGACAAGTTATTCATATTATTATTTGCATTATTGGCAATGTCTAGAAAATTCTGTCAAGGAAAGGGGTTTGGTCACCTAATTGCACGCCATTAGGGAGAAATCCTTATCGGAACGCCTCCTCTTTCCTGAGAATGATCTGGTTGTTAATATTGCAAGTTATATTATTGATGAATAAATGTTGTTAAAAATATTGAGGGGATTTTTATAAAGTTTGTTGTAAATTTTGTTTGTTATATGGACCCCCCATTTAGCTATTTTTTAAAATAATCGGTAGAAAGTTATTCAGTATATATATATATATATATATATATATATATATATATATAATAAGAAGTGGAGCCCACATGTGATGATGACATAGGTGGGGCCCACGTGTGATGACAATGAAATGTCGGGGAAAGTTTTTTTTCGTTCACTTGATAAAATAATGAATGGAGTATATATATATATATATATATATATATATATATATATATATATATATATATATATATAGAGAGAGAGAGAGAGAGAGAGATTGATCAGTCCTGACTCCGGTGACGGAAAATCTGAGACTTTTTATTATACTTTTTTAAAACAACTAAAAAAATAACAAAGATCTATAGAACTTGAATTTTTACATATACAGTATTTTGGGTGTGATTTGAATTTTTACATATACAGTATGTATCAAAACATATATTTATTTAGTTGTTTTAAAAAAAAGCAAAAAAAAAAGTCTGGATTTTGTTATGGTCCTGAGTCCTACTTTGATCCGACTATATATATATATATATATATATATATATATATATATATATATATATATATATATATATACATATATATAAATCTTGTTTTATTTGATTATAAATAGAATATATTTTATTTTATTTAAAGTTTTCATTTTATTAGAATATTTTATTGCATAGTCTTTGCGTAGTAAATCAAAATTTTCAAACATTTCAAATTTAAAACGAATTTACCTAGTGAATTAAGTTGTAATAAATCCCATGATTAAATTTTTCAAACAGTATCCTTTCCATTCTCCTATAAATTAGATGCTTAGTTAGAATTGAAAATCACACCAGAATTAGAGAATTCTTCTTCTATAATATTGGGCGTATTTCTTTCGAGTTTTAGGAAGCTTTGAGTGTAGAAAATAGTGAAAGTTTTCTTCAAGAATATATCCGCTATACCAGTTAAAATACTCTTCTTTTTGAGGTAAGGGGTATTATTTATTTCATATTCGCTTATGATATTATTTTTCGTACTCGTAAGGAATTTTATTTTTTTTCAATATGCGTAAGGAATATTATTTTCGTTCAATATTCGTAAGGAATATTATCTTCGTTCAATATTCATAGGAATATTATTTTCGTTCAACAGTTGTAAGGGATATTATTTTTGTTCAATATTCGTATGAAATAATATTTCCTTCCATACTCTGTAGTATGTAAGTAATATTATTTCGTTTCAGATTTCAAATTCTACACTCAGTTTGTTAAGTTTTGGCTTCTATACTCCATGAAATTAGTAGAATATCCTTGATATTTGCGCTTCATCCAGTATCTTTTCATGAAAATATTATTCTGAGCATTCTTGATAAGTTTTAACTTTTTCATGCCGAAATACTATTCATGGGATACTATTCCCAAATTACTATTCACTCAGGTACTATTCACCCGAGGCACTATTCATGAAAAAAATTGATTTCTTTTCGGTCCAAATCATTTTTGATATAATATTATTCTTGAATTTTACTCCACAAAGCAGTATCATGCTGACAATTTGGGAATTATTAAATTATAAATCTTTAAAAATTTATCATTTGCTTTCTTTTAATTGAATTCTTATATCATTGTCATCATCCTCATGCTTATATTGTGATAAAAGTCATATGTGGCTTACGTGCATAGATGTACTATTCATTGGTATGATTATGACCAGGGATTATTCGGTATAATCATGACCGTAATGTTACAAATGATGTGGTAGAAGTCCTCATTGGCCCGTAGTGCATTGATGGACAGTTGATGGCATGATCATGACCAATGATGAAAACACAAATATCCTTGGCCCATAGTGCATGGATAATTTGTGGTCGTGATACTAATGAATATCATTGGTCGTAGTGCAGGGGTGATTCGATGATGTGGATTATTTATTAAGCTGAGTCTCAGCGATAAAATTGATGATAAACTTTTTAAATCATAGAAGATAGTAGATTTTATGCTCTACTTGACTCTTCTAATGGATTACTTTTTCTGCTGCAGTTAAACTTGATGTTTATTATATTTTATCAGTTTAACACTGTTGAAGGCTAACGATAATTTATTATGCATTATCTTAGTCATAATATTTCTTACTGGGCTAGTTGAGCTCACCATTTGCTTTCATTGTTCTCTTCAGGAAATGAGAACGTAGCCGGGACTAGTTGGGAATTGAGTGATGGTCCGAGATGGTTGTTTTATTAGTCCTCACTATTTAGTGTGATAATAAATGTAATGAGGATTGAATTTGAGTTTGGATATTGTCTAGGAGAAAATATATGTATTAAAACTCACAGCTTATGTGTGACGCCCCCAAAATAGGTATACATCACCCATCTTGAGTCTCCAGGAAATACACTACTGACAACTTCATTTATACAACTGTCGTGCAAAATACGGTGACATATATACTGTGAGTTTCAATACAAATATTGTAACGTATATAATACGACAATATTCATACTCAAATTATTACATGCCATATAAAGTACAACAACAAATATTTCAAGTCTCCAAAGGGACACGAGAAGATTTATGTTCTCTTCATTTTAATGCGGTGCACTTTTGACGCTTCTAGGTTGGGTTCGCCTCACCCTATTGTTGTTCACCAAAATTAATTATTAAGTCACGTATAAAATACGACACACACATCTTAGGTCCTCAATACAATTATATATTGCATGTCATGTCGTTTTATAATGTATTGAAAAACTTCGACAGTCTCGGACCATCACACTATTTCCCTGTTATCCCCGCTCGACCTAGCTACACTCTTATTACCTGAAAGGAATTGTGAAGAAAAAGGGTGAGCTCAACTAGCCCAGTAAGAAATATTATGACTAAAGATAATTAAATTATTAGTACCCTTCATCAATAATAAATCAGAGATTTAAAACATATGGTAGATTATAAAACTTTTCCACCGTATTCACAGCGGAACGAGCAATCCATTAGAAGAGTCAAATAGACCATAAAGTCTATTATTTTCTCCACGTTAAAAGTCCACCAACAATGTTTTATCCCTGTAACATTAATCAACAGTTCCTTTCCACAATCATATGAATAACTCATAATCATAATTGTGATTCTAAATTCCTCTTCGTACCAAGGACGAAGATAATTTTCATAACCTGTCTTTACCTGAAAAATCAAAGATCATGGTTATATCAAATCACAGTTCCTGTTTATAATCATACTAATAAATTCATATTTGCGCTACGAGCCAAAGATATCCATTAACATTTCAACTTTGCACTACAGGTCAAAGACATACAACTGTATTTTAGAAGAGTCAAGTAGAGCATGATATCTACTATCTTCTACGAATTTAAAAGTTTATTATATATTTTATCGTTGAGACTCAGCTTAATAAATAATCCACATCACCGAATTATCCATGCACTACGGCCAAGGATTATCGTTAGTATCACATCCATAAATTATCCATGTACTACGGGCCAAGGATATTCATTATTATCACATCCATGAATTAATATTTCATCGCTGAGACTCAGCTCAATAATTAATCCATATCATCGAATCATCCCTGCACTACAGGCCAATGATATTCATTAGTATCACGACCACGAGTTATCCATGTACTACGGGCCAAGGATATTCGTGTTTTCATCAACGGTCATGATCACGCCATAAAATAATTCATCTTTGCACCCTTGGCCGAAGAGAACCCATGGTCATGATCATACCAAAAACTGTCCATCAATGCACTACGGGCCAATGAAGACTTTTACCACATCATTTGTAACATTACGGTCATGATTATACCGAATAATCCCTGGTCATAATCATACCAAGTCCATCTATGCACTACGGTCAAAGTTGACTTTCAACACAATATAAGCATGAGGATGATGACAATGATATAAGAATTCAATTAAATGAGATAAAGGATAAATATTAAAATTTTATAATACAATTTATCCGGAGTTCAAGAATATACAAATGTTATCAATCACTTAATAATCTCATAATCTAAAATCATTAATATTATAAAAATATTTTAATCATTTCTTAAACTTATAAATAATTTATTTTAATTGTTTACACTTTACTAATTAATGAATTTAATCATCCTAAAATGCCAAACTCATAAGATTTCATCACCAATAATCAAAACTCTCATCAAAAATCTACATATACCTTATATAGGATTCTCAAGCCATAAAATCCTATTTTCCAATTTTCTTTATTTCACATAACATATTTAATTCATTTACTCATAACTAATCCATTTTCATGAAAAATACCAAAGCAGTACAAACAAATTTTCTTTACTGAGATTTAGCAGAATATAGTCTCATATTGAACATATATTTTTCTTGGAATTTTTAAAATTCATTTACTATTTTTCACATGGCCAAAATTGTCGAATATTTAGACATTTATCATAAACTGTACTTTTATCCAAAAATTCCAAAATTTATAGGGTATATTTCTATTATATAGATGTACTCCCAATAAAAATTTCACCAATTTTGGTGTTAACAACAATAAGTTATAAGGGTTTACTTTTAAAATATTTTTTTCCTATAAAATTCATAACTCCTAATCTATACATCCAAAAATAGCCATTTTTGGACACAATCTAGAAAACTCATCAACTTATCATTTCAAATTTTTTCAGAATTTTTGAGGGTCGAAAACATTACCAAACTGAAAAGCATAATAACCCTTACAATCCCATACCTCAAAAGAGCAGTACTTCTAACTAGAATATCAGATGTAAAGCTGAAGGAAACTTGCACTGAATATCAATTCTCAAAGTATCTAAATACTCACAAAAATACGCTCAATAATATAGAGAGAGAAAACTTATGTTTCTGGTGTGATTTTCAATTCTAACATAAGCACCTATTTATAGAAAAATGCTAGAACGCCAAAAGAGACTAAATTAATAAAATATTAATTTATTAATTTATTTCTTTGCTACGCCACCTCTCTTGAAAAACTGAGCAGCCTTCTTTGAAAGAAATATATCAGCACATGTTTTCAAAATAAAACAAAAGTGGGTCCCACCTAATTTTAATAAAAAAATCATTTTATTTACCGAAACTTCAGTAATTCATAATAAATAGCCCTTTTATCAGAAAAATACGAATTTTATGTCCATTTCACACGAAATAGAATTCTCTACAACTTTGTAGCTTTATGTTTTTCCAAATTTCAAACAAAAAATATCCAAAATCCATAAACGGATGATTTGCAATACCTCTTAATAACAAATCATACGTTAAAATTTAACAGTTCAAATTTTGTGGACATATACTCAACTTATATATGTATAACATATCCAAAGATCACAATGATCCAATGGTCGGATTAAAATTATAACTCACGCAATAGAGCTTTAAGAACACTGATTTGATTTTTAATACCTCCCTTCCGACAAAAATACTGATAAAACACGTCAACATTAATTCCTTCATTTATATCCACACAAAATAAATATTTTCCTATCCATCATTTATGTTCACATGAAATAAATATTTCCTTATCATAAAAATCAATAAATAATTATTCACAAATAATATTATAGAATCACAATAATGACAACCAGGTTGTTCCCAGGAAAGAGGGGGCTTTCCGATAAGGATTTCTCCTTACTAGCGCGCAATTAGGTGACCAAACCTTTCCTTGACAGAACTTTATAGATATTGCCAATAATGCTATCTAATAATATTATTCAAATAATATGAATTATTAATCTGATAATGGGAAATATTATGCCGTGACAATTATTGAAACAACAATAATATAAAATATCAACGCAGCAATTATTGAACCAATAAAATAAAATATTGAGCAAAGAATTACCGTAACAATTATTGAGTAAAGTGCCTTCATACGTAAGAATCAATAATTCAAAAATCTTTATGCAATACTGGTGTATCTCTTTATGCCACGCCAGACATATTCTTGTATTTTAACCACCACCGTAATCCAACAGGTCTTAATTCGGTAACATTTATGCCGTTATTTATAAAACTCAAACTTGTCATTTTCTTCATTCGACGGTTATTCTATTATGGGGCCCACAAATGATTGCATACATGTCAAATTTAATATTCCCCACAACAAGAATATTCCACGACCAAACGAATATTCCCCAAGCGAAATGAGTATTTTATAACCACTTGCGTATTTTAAAAATTTTATATATATCACCCTTAACTTTAAACTTTTATCAATTTAACTATTTACTAAATAGAAAAATTGAATACTTTTATTTCATAATATTCGGGATCTCCCAATCTCCCATCCTTATGAAATTTTGCCCTCGAAATTTACGTACGTACCTGGTATATCGAAGAGATGAGAATACCTTGCTTTCTTTTCGGATTGTACCTTCCCGGTTATTTCCTCTGTATCATGATTTTCCCATTGCTCATCTCCTGTGTTTCAGATATCATTCTAGAATATATCTTCAAAACAAAGGTTAATTGACATATCATAATTTGTCAACTTATCAAGTAAACAATTTCGGCTTAGGTAAGTCACACACTAGCGAAGTATATTACTCATCTCTCCCTTCCTAGTTCTATACTTATATCTTCACTAGTGACCATATCCCTAAGCTCTGATACCAAATGTGACGCCCCCAAAATAGGTATACATCACCCATCTTGAGTCGCCAGGAAATACACTACTGACAACTTCATTTATACAACTGTCGTGCAAAATACGGCGACATATATACTGTGAGTTTCAATACAAATATTGTTACGTATATAATACGACAATATTCATACTCAAATTATTACATACCATATAAAGTACAACAACAAATATTTCAAGTCTCCAAAGGGACACGAGAAGATTTATGTTCGCTTCATTTTAATGCGGTGCACTTTTGACGCTTCTAGGTTGGGTTCGCCTCACCCTATTGTTGTTCACCAAAATTAATTATTAAGTCACGTATAAAATATGACACACACATCTTAGGTCCTCAATACAATTATATATTGCATGTCATGCCGTTTTATAATGTATTGAGAAACTTCGACAGTCTCGGACCATCACACTATTTCCCTATTATCCCCGCTCGACCCAGCTACACTCTTATTACCTGAAAGGAATTGTGAAGAAAAAGGGTGAGCTCAACTAGCCCAGTAAGAAATATTATGACTAAAGATAATTAAATTATTAGTACCCTTCATCAGTAATAAATCAGAGATTTAGAACATATGGTAGATTATAAAACTTTTCAACCGTATTCACAGCGGAACGAGCAATCCATTAGAAGAGTCAAATAGACCATAAAGTCTATTATTTTCTCCACGTTAAAAGTCCACCAACAATGTTTTATCCCTGTAACATTAATCAATAGTTCCTTTCCACAATCATATGAATAACTCATAATCATAATTGTGATTCTAAATTCCTCTTCCTACCCAGGACGAAGATAATTTTCATCACCTGTCTTTACCTGAAACATCAAAGATCATGGTTATATCAAATCACAGTTCCTGTTTATAATCATACTAATAAATTCATCTTTGCACTATGGGCCAAAGATATTCATTAACATTTCAACTTTGCACTACAGGTCAAAGACATACAACTGTATTTTAGAAGAGTCAAGTAGAGCATGATATCTACTATCTTCTATGAATTTAAAAGTTTATTATCAATATTTTATTTCTGAGACTCAGCTTAATAAATAATCCACATCACTGAATTATCCATGCACTACGGCCAAGGATATTCGTTAGTATCACATCCATGAATTATCCATGTACTACGGGCCAAGGATATTCATTATTATCACATCCATAAATTAATATTTCATTGCTGAGACTCAGCTCAATAATTAATCCACATCATCGAATCATCCCTGCACTACAGGCCAAGGATATTCATTAGTATCACGACCACGAGTTATCCATGCACTATGTGACACCCCCAAATCCAGGTACTTCATTCCCACAGGATTTGGTGCTCACTTATCAAAACTATTACATCTAACTACCCATCAATAAAGAATAAAGACATAATTTAAATAACTTAAACAATACTCTTCCCCATTAAAGGGTTACATCATCATCTCAAAATAAATCCCAGGTACTCTAGCCTTAAAATTATTACATAAGTTTGCGGAATACATCACATATTAAAACAAGTCTTTAACATAATTCATTAAAATAAAATTCTCAAAAGTCTTCATCATTTGGACATCTTGCCCTTGTCTTTGCTAGTCGACGGCTCATCAACTTTCTCCACTTTAGCTGCAATGTTAATCGTAAGAGTGAGCAAACAAATGCTCACTTATATAGAAAGTAGCAATGATAATAACATGAGAGTGAACAACGAAAGCTGAACAATAAGGAACTTGTTCCATAAATTAAACTAGAAAACAAGTTCGAACTTTAATTATCTGAGGGTCTTAAGACCACGAACTATATCCCCAGACTTAGGTATTATTACCCAACCTTAATGAATCATTTAGACTATACTTTTACCCTTCTTAACGCATTGCTTAGGGGATCAACCCTTTGTACCATGTATTGTGCACAAACATCTAAACGTTACACGTACAAAATCCATTATGTTAGGGTTGTTCGTCTCAGTTTAGATTTAGAATTTCCTCACTAAAGAAAGTTTAGTTTGGAACTAGCTTATCAGTGTTTCTAAAATTTTAGACCACTATTCGAATATAGATTAATTCAATCAAAGTCAATCACGGTGCCTTAGATATCGGAGCACTTAGATATCGGAACATTCTATATGGTGCCTTAGATATCGGAGCCGTTCCTGGTAGTAAGTCAATCACGAACTCAATTTTTTAATCCGGTGGAAGACCCGTCAAATCGTCTGGAAATATGTTTGCAAAATTTCTAATGATCGGTATCTCTTCCAACTTCGCACTCTTCTTCTGTGTATCGACGATGTAGGCTAAGTATCCTACACATTCTTGTCTCAACAACTTCTTGGCTTGCATCACCATCAGACAACTTGCTTGTCGAGGTGACTTGCTGCCATAAAACACAACCTTTGACAGAGTCATAAGTTTAACACACTTTCTTTGGCAATCAATTACTGCACCGTAATTGAATAACCAATCCATTCCAAGTATAACATCAAATTCACCAAGTCTAATTGGTATCAAATCTACCATCATCTCGTGACCTTTTATGATCACTCTACAATTCTTATACACAAACCTAACAAGAATCACTTCTCTATTCGCAATCTCTATACTTAAAGGAAATTCTAATTCTTCCTGAGGTAAATCAAAGTTCTGTGCAAATTCATCAGATATAAATGAACAAGTAGCACCTGAATCAAATAGTACATAAGCATTAATACCATTAATCAGAATGATACATGACACCACATCCTAAGACTGTACAGCATCCTGCACGGTCATATTAAAAGTCCTCGCAGTAGGTCGGTTTAATTGAGCTGGTCCAGTGATAGTTAATACACCACCACCGTTGTTGTTTCCTTTTCCGCCACATGCACTTCCCGCTGGCTTCTTAGGGCAATCACGAGCCATGTGATCCTTTGAACCGCAGGTAAAGCATGCTCCTTTCTTCGGACTAAAATAGTTCGATGCAATGTGTCCCTCCTGACCATAGTTGAAACACACTTGCTTTCCCTTCAAACATACCCCAGTATGGTTCTTCCTGCAAGTCGTACAAGCCTCAAACTTTTTCTTCTGCTGATTTCCTTATTGTCCTCCCGCCGTTGAATTCTCGCTCCACTTTCTTTTTTGACTATTACTTCCAACATTACTGTAAGACCCCAACTTATTATGAATAAAATTAAATTTTCTCTATTTATTATCTTAAAATAATAAGGAGTTAATTTGATATAATACTTTGGTTATGGGTGAAATGTGCAAATTTTACAAAATAAGCAAGTGGTTATAAAATATTCATTTCTGTTGGGGAATATTCGTTTGGTCGTGGAATATTCTTTTTGTCGGGAATATCCGTACGACGGCGCAGTCATTCATGGGCCCCATAACAGATAACTGTCGGATGAAGAAAACGACAAATTTGAGTTGTTACAAATAACGGCGTAATCGTTACCGTTAACATTGTTGGAATACCCGGTGGTTAAAATACGATGTCTACGCCAGTAATGGCACGATGAGCGGTATTATTGCAGATATTGTTGAATTATTGATCCTTACGTAAGAAGGCACTACTCAATAATTATTACAGTAGTTACTGTTTAATATTTTATTTTATTGATTCAATAATTGCTACATTGATAGATTATATTATTGTTGTTTCAATAATTGTCATTGCATTATATTTCCCATTATTACATCAATAATTCATATTATTTGAATAATATTATTAGATAGCATTATTGACAATGTCTAGAAAGTTCTGTCAATGAGAGGTTAGGTCATCTAATTGCGCGCCCGTAAGGAAAAATACTTATTGGAAAGCCTCCTCTTTCCTGGGAACGACCTGGTTGTCATAATTGTGATTCTGTAATATTATTTGTGAATAATTAATTATTGATTCATATGATAAGGAAATATTTATTTTATATAAATGATGGATTTATTTATTTCATGTGATTATAATTGAAGGAGTTAATGTTGAGGTGTTTTATCATATTTTTGTTTAATGGAGGTATTAAAAATCAAATCGATATTTTTACGATATATTAAGTGAGTTATAATTTTTAATCTGACTGTTGGATCGTTGTGATTTTTGGATATGTTATATATATATATATAAGTTGGGTATATGTCCACAAATTTTGAACCGTTAAAAATGAACAAATGATTTTTTATGAATTTTAAGAGGTGACTGCTTCAGAAATTAGGGTTATAAATGATTTTGGTGGAAAATTCTAGAATTGAGTGGGCCCCACTTGTGGTTGGTGAAGAAATGTGCTGAATTTTATTTCAAATGTGGTGGGTGGCAATAGTAGCGAGTAAAGCCATCGGTGTAAAGAGGTCAAGTCTCGCTTGGTAAGCTAACATTTTTCTATAAATAGAGGGCTAAGTTAGAATTGAAAATCACACCGTAAACATAAGCTTTCTCTCTCTCTCTATATTATCGAGTGTATTTTGTGAGTATTTAGATACTTTGAGAGTTCTTTGTTAAAGATAAGTTTCATTCAAAGATCACTTCCGACCTTTCATTCCAAGTAATCTGCTTTCTTGAGGTAAGGGATGTTATTTTCTTTATATATGATATTATTTCTTTCAATATCATTATGCCGAAGTATTGACCTGAACTTTTAATCAAATTTGGAACTTGTTGTGTCGGGGTTACTATTCACGTATACAGCACTATTCACGTATATGGCATTATTCACAAATACGACACTATTGACCGAAAAATGAAATTTTCTCTTTTTCTTCCAGATGTCTTTTATGGTTATTATCTTTGATTGTATCCATGTTTTGATCTTTATTTTTGAATTCTACTTCACACTTAGTTATTATGGAGTATTATTGAATTTGGATGAACCGAAATATGAATCCCTAATATTTGTCCTTCTGTTTCACTAGATTCGTTCTCTAAAATATTTTTCATCATCCTCAGTCCTTAATGGTGATAATTGATGAATATCTTTGGCCTGTAGTGCAAAGATGAATGATTACTGATGAATATCTTTGGCCCAGTGGTGCAAAGATGAGCAGTGTTGAGATGAACATGACCAACTGGTGATACAAATGAATATCTTTGGCCCGTAGTGCAAAGATTTATATTGATTGATGTTACAGGGATAAAATATTGATGATGGACTTTTAAATTCATAGATGATAGTAGATTTCATTCTCTACTTAACTCTTCTAATGAATTGTTGTTTCCGCTGCAGTTGTTGATCTAAAACTTGTTGTCTATTGTATTCTATCAGATTTTTCCATGTTAAAGACTAAGGATAATTTGTTGTATATTATCTTAGTCATAATGTTCTTTACTGGGCTAGTTGAGCTCACCCTTTTCCTTTTTGTTCCATTTTCTTCTCAGGAGGTGAGAGTTTAGCAGGGACTAGCCGGGGTACGGAGTGATGACTCAAGATAGCTGTTTTAGTAGTCCTTACTATTTTGTAAAATAGTGCATCAATAATTGTAATGAGGACTTTATTTGGGTATAGATATTGTCTAGAAGATAATATTGTATTTAAACTCACAGTATGTGTTGTCGTATTTTGCACGACAACTGTATTAATAAAGTTGTAGTTGTTTTTTCTGTACCATGTATTTGGCGACTCAGAATGGGTGATGTATACCTATTTTGGGGGCGTCACAGTTGGTATCAGAGCTTAGGGATATGGTCTCTGGCGGAGATCGGGGAATAGAACTAGGAGGGGAGAGTGTAGTAAATCCTTCGCTAGTGTGTCCTACCTAAGCTTATTTGTTGGTCGGTCATAATATAGGGATATTATGTGATATGTTAATTTGTTTAATTAACCCCTGTTTTATGGCAGTTTTAAGAATGGCAGCTGAGAACGTTAACAATGGAGTCTATGAGACTGTGGAACAACCTTTGATTACCAACCAAGAGAACGAGCAACATGAAGGCAATATTCCTCCTTTAAACAACACAACCGAGCAAACGATGAATGATGCGATGTTTAGAAGCTTTTTATAGTTCATGCAAAATCAGACGAGGGAGACTCGTGTACAAAATACAGGTGGAAATGATAGCAACGCGCGGTCTATCACAGCCAAGCAGTTCAAGGAGTTGGGACCACCAGATTTCTGGGGAAAGCCCGATCCGATTAAGGCGAAAACGTGGGTTAAGAAAATTACCAAGATATTCGATGTCTTGGGCTGCACGGATGAACAGAAGGTTCCATTCGCCACCTTTATGTTCCGTGGCGAGGCAGATTATTTGTGGGAGTCTGTGAAGCGTACCCATCCAGCCGCACTCAATATGTCTTGGGAAAGATTTCATAAATTGTTTAATGACAAGTACTTTCCTGAAAGCATTCGTCATATGAAGGAGGTAGATTTTATTAGACTGGAATAAAATAACATGACGGTGTCCCAGTACGAGGCGAAGTTCGCGAAGTTATCCAGGTTTGCACCTCATTTGGTAGAAAATGAGGAACGTATGACGCGGATGTTTCTGAGAGGTCTAAAACCCGAGATTTGACAATATCTTATCTCTCATAAATTTTCTTTATATTCAGATGTTGTAAACAGAGCTCAATTATTAGAACGTGATAACAAGTATGTTCAACCGAGGGACCACAACCAGGGTCATACCGGTGACAGCAGTCATCGGAGCGATGATAACCAGCGAGGAGGGAAGAATACGGACAAAAGAGGTAACCACTCGGGTGGTCATCGTGGCCATGATAATAGGAAAGGTGAGTCAAGTGGAAATTTCAAAAAGAGGAGATTCAACAATGATGGGAAGACATCAGCAGCACCACCAGCACGAACAACAAATTCTAGGGGAGGAGAATGACTGCCAATTAGATGTTACAGATATGGAGAGGAGGGACACATAAGTCCAAATTGTTCACAGCGTTCCAAGGTGTGTTTCAATTGTAGAAAAGACAGTCACATAGCCCGATTTTGTCCGGTATCAAAGTCAAGTCCAACTGGGACGGCGGCACCAAAGGCGACTACGAAAAACCAAGTCGGTGGTTCAAGGAAGGGCGTTTGTCGTGACTGGCTAAAACGCGAGAAACCCAAATGAGGTGATCACGGGTAAGCTAATCTTGAACTCTTGTGAAGTTTATACCTTACTAGATACCGGTTCTATCCATTCTTTTATCTCTCCTGCTTGTGCTCAACGTTTAAACTTGACTCCAGAGAAATTGGACTTTAACTTATCTGTTGAAACTCCATTGGGTGAAACCTTTGTTACATCTATAGTTTATAAATCTTAATTGATCCAAGTTGGCACAATCACATTACCTATTGATCTTATCTCTTTAAAGATACTTGCATTTGATGTGATTTTAGGGATTGATTGGTTAACCACTCATCATGCCAAAATTGATTTTTTTCGTAAGGTTGTTAGTTTTCATATTCCTAACCAACCTGTTATACGAATTCAAGCCACTAAAACACTAAAATCAGTCACTGTCATATCAAGCCTTAAAGCTATTCGTTTATTAAAAAATGGATGTCAAGTTTTCTTAGCCCATATTATGGACTTGAACAAAAACACGTCAGATTTGAATAATATTCCTGTTGTTAATGAATTTCCTAACGTATTTCCTGAAGAACTTCCTGGTCTACCCCCGGAACGTGAACTTGAATTCTTTATTGATCTTGACTGGGTACAAAGCCCATTTCTAAAATCCCATATCGAATGGCTCCTATTGAACTTCAGGAGTTAAAAGTCCAACTACAGGAATTGTTAGACATCGATTTTATTCGTCCTAGTACATCTCCTTGGGGTGCTCCTGTTTTATTCGTAAAGAAGAAAGACGGGAGTATGCGACTTTGTATTGATTACCGAGAATTAAACCATGTCACCATCAAGAATAGGCATCCACTACCTTGCATTGATGACCTGTTTGACCAGTTACAAAGAGCACAATTCTGGATATCATCAACTGAAGATTAAAACTGAGGATATTCCAAAGACTGCCTTCAGAACTCGGTACGGGCATTATGAATTCTTAGTCATGTCTTTTGGATTGACTAATGCTCCTGCTGCTTTCATGGATATGATGAACCGTGTATTCAAGGAATATTTGGATCAATTCGTTGTTGTCTTTATTGATGACATCCTCATCTATTCCAAAAGCCGTGAAGATCATGAGCACCATTTGAAGCTGGTACTTCAAAGACTTCGTGACAACAAGTTATATGCCAAGCTGAAGAAATGCGAGTTCTGGCTTAAGGAAGTAGCATTCCTTGGGCACATGGTGTCAAAACATGGAGTATCTATTGACCCGGCGAATATTGAAGCAATACAAAGTTAGAACAACCGGAAATTCGTGTGGCCAAAGTCGTAGCTTTTTGGGCTTAGCTGGTTATTATCGGAGACTCGTGGAAGGATTTTCTCAAATCGCTACTCCGTTAACTCAGCTGACTCGGAAAGATAAAAAATTCGTATGGAGCGAGGAATGCGAGAAGAGTTTCCAAGAACTCAAGAGGAGACTCATTTTGGCACTTGTTCTGACAATACCATCTGGTTCAGATGGATTTGTTATCTACAGCGATGCTTCAGGCAAAGGGTTAGGATGTGTTCTCATGCAACATGGGAAATTCATAGCCAATGCCTCGCGACAACTCAAAGAATATGAGAGGAATTATCCTACTCATGATCTGGAGTTGGCAGCAGTCGTTTTTGCGTTGAAAATCTGGAGACACTACTTGTATGGGGAGAAAGTGGAGATTTATACGGATCATAAAAGCCTCAAATATTTCTTCACCCAAAAGGAACTCAACATGCGGCAATGATGTTGGCTCGAGCTGTTGAAGGATTACGACCATAGCATTCAATATCATCCTGGAAAAGCAAACATTGTAGCTGACGCATTGAGTAGAAGATCGTATGCGGGTACGAGTGCGATGTTGTTAACACAAAGACCCATTTTATACGACTTACAAAGGATGGAGATAGAGTTAAAGGCTCCAAGTACCCACGTGATGATATCAAACATACGAGTAGAACTGACTTTGATCGATAAAGTTAAATCTGCTCAAGCTACGAACTTGGGGCTGATGCGTATAAAGAAGAAAGTGCAAGAAGGTGCTATTCTAGAAGCAGGAATCGATGACGAAGGAATACTTCGAGTCAACTCCAGACTTTGCATTCCCAACGATCCTGACTTGAAGCATAGAATCATGATGGAGGCACATAACATACCATTTGTAATCCATCCTGGGAGTACCAAAATGTATCATGATCTTCGACATACATTTTGGTGGAACAATATGAAGAGAGAGATCGCGGAGTTTATCTCGAGGTGTTTAACCTATCAACGTGTAAAGGCAGAGCATCAAGTGCCAAAAGGTTCATTGCAACCACTTGAGATTCCGCAATGGAAGTGGGAACACATTACCATGGATTTCGTTATGGGTCTTCCCAAAGTTTCTCAAGGCATAGATGCAATTTGGGTTATTGTTGATAGATTAACCAATTCTGCTCATTTCTTACCTATACAACAAACTTATTCCCTTGAACGTCTTACTATTATGTACGTGAATGAGATTGTGCGATTGCATGGCATGCCAGTATCCATAGTTTCGGATCGTGACCCAAGATTCACTTCAAGATTTTGGGTTAGCTTGCAGAAAGCTATGGGCACGAATTTACGATTCAGTTCAGCATACCATCCTCAAACGGACGTACAATCAAAGAGGACTATTCAAACCCTTGAATATCTATTAAGACTCTATGTTCTAGATTTCAAAGGAAGTTAGGATAAGTACTTGCCACTGGTGGAATTCTCCTACAACAAAAGTTATCAAGCAAGTATAGGCATGGCTCTATTCGAGGCGTTATATGGATGAAAGTGTCGTTCTCCAGTATGCTGGGATGAGGTGGGAGAAGCAACATTGTTGGGACCAGAATTAGTACGCATGACTACAGAAAAGATCCAAATGATTCGACAACGTATTCAAACCTCACAAGATCGACAAAAGAGTTATGCTGGTCTTTATCGAAAGGATGTGGAATTTAATATTGGGGATCATGTATTGTTACGTGTTGCTCTATGGAAGGGAGTTACAAGATTTGGGAAGAGAGGAAAGCTCAATCCACGATTTGTTGGACCATTTGAGATTCTTGACCGAATAGGAAATGTGGCCTATAGACTTGCATTACCTCCAAGTATGTCTCGTGTTCATAATGTTTTTCACATATCTATGCTTCATAAATATGTGAAAGACCCAAACCACACATTATTATGCGTTAGAACCGCATTTAGATAGTCAAAGATTTAACGTATTTAAGATGTACTGTCAAAGATATTGGATAGGAAAGAGCATATCCTACGAACAAAGGTTATGTCACAAGTTAAGGTTTTGTGGAGGAACCATGCTATTGAGGAAATGACTTGGGAGTTGGAATCGAAAATGAAAGCGAGGTACCCTCACCTTTTTGAAACACCAGGTACGTACATCAATTTTGAGGACGAAATTTCATAAGGAGGGGAGGTTGTAAGACCCGAAATTATTATGAATAAAATTAAATTTTCTCTATTTATTATCTTGAAATAATAAGGAGTTAATTTGATATAATACTTTGGTTATGGGTGAAATGTGCAAATTTTACAAAATAAGCAAGTGGTTATAAAATATTCATTTCTGACGGGGAATATTCGTTTGGTCGTGGAATATTCTTTTTGTCAGGAATATCCGTACGACAGCGCAGTCATTCATGGGGCCCATAACATGATAACAGTCGGATGAAGAAAACGACAAATTTGAGTTGTTACAAATAACGGCGTAATCGTTACCGTTAACACTATTGGAATACCCGGTGGTTAAAATATAGTAATACGCGTAATGGTAGCACACGGTATTGCACAGTATTCTTGAATTATTGATTCTTACGTAAGAAGGCACTACTTAATAATTGTTACAGTAGTTACTGTTTAATATTTTATTTTATTGATTCAATAATTGCTACATTGATAGATTATATTATTGTTGTTTCAATAATTGTCACTGCATTATAATTCCCATTATTAGATCAATAATTCATATTATTTGAATAATATTATTAGATAGCAGTATTGACAATGTCTAGAAAATTCTGTCAAGGAGAGGTTAGGTCATCTAATTGCGAGCCAGTAGGGAGAAATTCTTATTGAACATACCTCTATTTCTCAGGAACGGCTGGTTGTCATAATTGTGATTCTGTAATATTATTTGTGAATAATTAATTATTGATTCATATGATAAGGAAATATTTATTTTATATAAATGATGAATTTATTTATTTCATGTGATTATAATTGAAGGAGTTAATGTTGAGGTGTTTTATCTGTATTTTTGTCGGAATGGAGGTATTAAAAATCAAATCAGTATTTTTACGATATATCATGTGAGTTATAATTTTTTAATCGATAGTTGGATCGTTGTGATTTTTGGATATGTTATATATATATATATATATATATATATATATATATATATATATATATATAGTTGGGTATATGTCCACAAATTTTGAAACCGTTAAAATGAACGAATGATTTGTTATGAATTTTAAGAGGTGACTGCTTCAGAAATTAGGGTTATAAATGATTTTTGTGGAAAATTCTAGAATTGAGTGGGCCCCACTTGTGGTTGGTGAAGAAATGTGCTGAATTTTATTTCAAATGTGGTGGGTGGCAATAGTAGCAGGTAAAGCCATCAGGTAGCAGGTCAAGTCTGCGCGGGCTAAAATTTTTCTATAAATAGAGGGCTAAGTTAGAATTGAAAATCACACCAGAAACATAAGCTTTCTCTCTTTCTCTCTTTCTCTCTCTATATTATCGAGCGTATTTTGTGAGTATTTAGATACTTTGAGAGTTGCTATTCAAGACAAGTTTCATTCAAAGATCACTTGAGCCTTTCATTCCAAATCTTGTTTCTTTGAGGTAAGGGATGTTATTTTCTTCATATATGATATTATTTCTTTCAATTTTATTATGTCGAAGTATTGATCTGAACTTTTAATCAAATTTGGAACTTGTTGTGTCGGGGTTACTATTCATGTATACGGCACTATTCACGTATATGGCACTATTCACAAATAGGGCACTTCTAATTCCTCCACTCTGCCTTCTAATTGACTGATTCTCCTCAACAAGTCCCCTACCGGAGGACCATGAGGGACATCTTGGGTGACCTCATGCTCAATGGGTTCTGATCAACTGAGTAACTACCTTGGCGCTAGACATCCTACAAACACCATAAAATAAAATCAACATCGATTACCACAATAAAATATATTCATTGATGAAATGAAATAATATTTTATTAAGTACAACACAAACTTGATGAATTTCCATAATCCATCTCCTAACATACTCTATAAGAGTTTTCTACTAAGGTTATAACCTAGGTTTTGCATTCCTAATGTTTATAACCTACGGCTTTGATACCAACCTGTGACGCCCCCAAATCCAAGTTCTCTAACCTCAGATTCAGTGCTCACGATCCTATCATCATCATAAGCATTCTATAACTATTTTGAAATAATAAACATACATTGTTCATTATATAAGGTCTCATAATATGGTCCCAAGGTCTCCATAACCTTAACTTTAAATACACCATTTATAATACAAATAGTTTACTTAAGAAATTCCATTAGATAATAACTAATTTAACATTCATTCTAAAATTACTCCTGGATCTTGCCCTTGCCCTTGTCCTTCACGTTAGATCCTTGGGCTTAAATTGAAAATAGAGGTCATGATATAGCAAGAGTAAGCAACTAATTTAACTTCACAAGTTTATAAAGACAAAGGATATATATCATGACTTAGAAAGAAATATTGCCTTCAATGTTCAACAATAATATAAGATTGTGGAGGAACATGAATTAATAATCAACAATTGAATATTCGATAATTGAATAACATGAATTGAGTGGTTTTGAATAACCATGAACATTTGCCAAGGTGCTCGATGATTTAAATCTGGACCTTTTAATAAGTTTTGGTATTCAAGGGATCGACCTTTCATACCCCGTGATTTATGCATAAACACTTAATAATCCGAACATTGATATCATGCCTTAATCAAATTTGTCCATTTCTCGATCAAGAGTTCTTACCATATCAATTAATAAAACGATTATTTAAAACCCATTTGATTTAACAAATTTAGACATGCTTGATCTAACTGATACAATTAGCATAGATCTATCCCATAAACAGTTCATAAATGAAGAACTTTAATTTAATTCACAGTTCAATGGCAGTAGAACGGAATTCGATTGCACAAAGTGCGAATTTCAATAATCAATAAAGACGTGAATAATCATCAATAATTATTCACTAACATGCTTTGAAAATAATAACTCAAGTTGAGTTAGGAAACTTGCCTCGATCGTAGGTTACAGCTACGAAATTAAGTTCTATCCACTATGCAGTTAAATTATCTTCATTTGAGAGACCTATAATTAGTCTTTCAATTAGTCAATGCATAACATCAGATTATGTAATCACATAGATATTATACATTACAATAAGTTCTTATAAACATTATCATGTCTAGATAGTGTTATTATTAATTAACGACTACCTTTAATTCACATAATATTATTAACTTAGATAATATTAATTCACCTTCTAGTATTATTGGTTCACTAATAATACTTTAAATTATTTACTAATATTTTATTCACTTACTAATATTATTAATCATTTAATAATATTTTATCCCTTTACTAATATTATTAATCATTTAATAATATTTTATTCACATACTAATATTATTAATTATTTAATAATATTTTATTTAATCTCGAATATTATTATTTAATAATAATACTCTAATCTAATATTTTTATTTACATAACATCATATATATAATATTCCAATGATTTATTAAATTAATAAACAATTTATTCTAATTGTTCATCCTTTATTAACCTCTTATTTAATATTCATAAAAGGTCATAAATAATATTTAGTATTATAAATTACCAAAATGTCCTAAGATAGTCATGATATAATATATTATGAGCATTCAAGCATAAAAATTATATTTTTCTCATTAAAGGCATCATTTAACTATTTATTTCTTTTTATTCATAACTTAATCATTTTTAGGAAAAATAGCAAACTGAATCCAAATATTCTCAGCTTCTGGATTTTGACAGAATAAGAACCAACAATGATCCTCTAATTTTTCTGGAATTTTAGAAAATGATTTACTATTTTTAAAGTGTCCAAAACACTCGGATCTTGCTCTATTTTTCATAAATTGAGTTTTACTCAGAAAATTCTGAAATTTTCAGGGTATTCTCTCTTAACATATATGAAGCTACTGTAAAAATTTTGGAATTTTCCAGTGTATACACAGTGAGATATTCGTAGGATAATATTTATGGAGTCCTTTACAGAAATAGTCATTTCGCACAATATATAACTCGAAACGTGTCCGTTCTTTTTCCTCTGCGTAGATAACTTCATAAGGTACCTCTGTAATATTTTTCCAGATTTTTACAAGACAAGGAATTGACCGAAAAAGCCTCATGAAAAACAAGTCAGTAGCTGATTTAGAGTTTCAAAGCTTTAGCATATAAAGTGGACTGTTTTGGGAAAAATAATCTCAAAGGTTTCAAAACTTGCTAGATTTGTGATCTACCACTTGGGTTTACTACATAACTCATGTATCTAGCACCCCCTTGACGGATCACAATTCCAAGTTGTACAACTTGAGTTACACAAGATTTAGTGGAAGAAAAACAAGAGTTTTCACCCTTGGAGAACATATGCTCATTTTCTTCCTCTAAGCCTTAGATCCAACACTCAAGATACTTAATTTCATGCATGATGATATGTAGAACTAGTGTATCTTGAGTAGTTGTACACAACCCCATCAAAACTCAAGCTAGCAAAACAAAGTAAAAAGAAGAAGATGAAGGTACATTATACCTTGACTTAGTTGCTACCTTCCTTGATTTTTCAAAGTAACTAATAAACTTAGGGGCATAAACAACTAGCACTCCTATATTTTTCTTCCTATGGCGAATCCTCTCCTCTTCTTTTCTCTCTTTGAAGTTAGCTAGCTTGGGAGCAAAAGATAGAAGAAAAGATAAGAGAGAATGAGATGTTGGAAGAATGAAAACAAAATGAAGTGGGTGATTCACTAAGAACCCTCCCACAATTATTTTGTTGCCCATTAGGTAAAAACTTTGTATTATTACTTCCATTAACCTAGACGTGATTAAATGTGCATAATGGAGTGGCAACCAATGAGAGCTTAACAACATTGTCCTTATGTTTAATAATGTCTACTAATGGACAAGTTAAACTTAATTATTCCACTTAGGATCCTCATAATATCCTCCATTTAGCTTTTATTTTAAATGCCCAATTTTGATTAATCAAATGTCTAGAATACCCCTAATCAAGTGGGCTAAATATTGGATTGTATTTTATTTCCTTTGGGCTTTTCTTTTAATTGATTTGGGCTAGATAATAAACATAGTCTATCAATTTCAATAATGTTACCCAATTTGATAATTTAGGGCTTTCATTTCCAATCATATGAAGTTTAATTACTTACACATATGATTTTATCTCATAACCTAATTAGATTTACAAAATTAGGTTTAGAATTATTAGTCACTTAAAATACAAAGTTTCCCCACTTAAGTTAGTATACATATAAAATACTAACTTTTTCAGTATATACCATAACCCTTAGGTTATTTAATAGTCTTACCTAATATATAATTAGGTCACAAGGCTTTCATTTTTAATGAAATCTATAAATGTATGTATCCATAACTATAATTTATATGTTAATTGACCCATGCACCACTTCACATGTGTTGTCACATATTAAATCCTTATGTAACACAAGGTTTAAAAAAAAATCCATAATGTACATACATATATAGTGACTTAAATTTCACGGTTATTACATCCTCCCCCCCTTATAAGAATTCTGTCCCCGGAATTACATATAAGGTTACTCAAAAAGGTGCGGATAATTTTCTCTTATCTTTTCTTCAAGTTCCCACGTAGCTTTTTCAGCATTGTGGTTCCTCCAAAGAACTTTTACATAATGTATAACCTTATTTCGCAATTTCTGTTCCTTTCTATCTAAAACTTGATAGAATTTCTTACGTACGATAAATCTTTTTTGACCTAAATTGGCTCAAATGCGATATCACATGCTTGTAATCAGGCTTATATGGTCGTAACACTGACACATGAAACACATTATGAATATGTTCCAGTTTAGGAGGTAGAGCTACCTCGTACGCCACTTCGCCTATCTTCTTCAGGATCTCAAAAGGTCTAATAAATCTCGGACTCAGTTTACCTTTCTTTCCAAACCTTATCTTCCCTTTTCAGGGAGATACTTTCAAAAATGCATAGCTTCCCACCTCAAAATCTAAACTTACGGCGATGTAAGTCTGCATACTTCTTACGGCGATCTTGAGTCGCTACCGATCGGGACTCTAATCACCTTAATGGTCTCTGATCTGCTTTGCACCATTCTGGTCCCAACGATCGGCGTTCACCCACTTCGTCCCGGCATAAGGGCGTTCTATATTTCCTCCCATCTGATTACTTAAATGCGGCGGCATTAAATCTTTGGCGTGGTAGCTATTGTTGTATATCTGAACTCTCTACCAATGGAAGATGATCCTCCCAACTACCCTTGAAGTCCATCACACAAGCTCGAGCATGTCTTCAAGTGTTTGAATCGTTCTCTCGCTTTGCCCATCGATTACTGCGGATGATCTGCGGTGCTCATCCGTTGTCTGCGTCCCATTCTTTCTTGAAGACTCTTCCGGAAGTTTGGCGTGAATCGAGGATCCCTATCCGACACAATAGATCTTGATGCGCCATGCCTCGATATAATTTCTTTGATATATAACTTGCATTAGTGGTCCGGACTATACGATCTTGATCGACAAAAAGTGAGCCGACTTAAGTAAGGCGATCTACGATCACCCATATAGGCGTCATGTCCCTTTTGCGTTGTTGGAAGTCCCACCACAAAATCCATCGTGATGTGCTCCCATTTCCACTCTGGAATCTCTAAAGGCTGTAATAATCCACTCGGTCGTTGATGCTCTGCCTTGACTCTCTGACAAGTTAGACATCTGCTGACACATTCTGCAACCTCTCTTTTCATGTTTGGCCACCAAAAGTGTTGACGTAAATCTTGATACATCTTTGTACTTCCTGGGTGTATTGAGTACCTCGTACTGTGCGCTTCATGCAGAATCTCTTCTCTTAGTTCTGGTATTAACGGTACCCAAATTTGTCCTTCAAATCTTAGCAATCCGGTGCCATTAATCTTATATTTCAATTCATCCCCTTCATTAACTTAGCTTCTTGATCTTTGTCATGCAATCTTAAATCCTTCTCTTGAGCCTCTTTAACCTTATCTAATAAAGTAGGGCTCATTTGCCCACGATAAATAATTTCTCATTGATCCCCATCGGATACTTAACCTCTAAGTCAAGTCGTTCAAATCCTTCACCAATTCCTCTTGAATGGTTAACTTCAATAACTTCTCTCTGCCTTTTACGCTCGGGGCATCGACCACTACATTTGCTTTGCTGGATGATGTAATCTCACAATCATAATCCTTGATCAATTCTAGCCATCGGTATTGCCTCATATTTTAGCTCCTTCTGCATGAAGATATATTTTAGACTCTTATGATCCGTATATATCTCACACTTCTCTCCCATACAAATAGTGCCTCCAAATTTTCAAGGTAAAAACTCTGCTGCTTTGCTCTCCGGTCATGAGTGGATAACCCTTCTCATAGTCCTTTAGGCGGCGTGAAGCGTCTGTGAATGACCTTGCCATCTTTGCATCGATTACACGACCAAGACCCTTGTGTGACGCATCACTATACACTACAAATCCTCCGTGTTGTCCGGTAAAGGCCAACACAAGTGTAACTAAGCCTCTTCTTCAATTCCATGAAACTCTGTTCACATTTTTCCGTCCAAAACGAACTTCACCGCTTTCTAGTAAGGTTGGTTAATGGCGATGCTACCTTTGAAAAATCTTGGATGAATCTTGATAGTATCCTGCTAATCCCAAGAAACTCCTAATTTACATCCGGTGTCTTTGGTCATTCTTCCCGATTGATAACCGCTTCTACTTTTCTTTGGATCTCACCGAAACACCATCTTTATCGATAACGTGACCTAAAAAGCGCACTCTCATGACCAAAATTCACACTTGGAGAACTTTGCATACAACTTCTCCTCCTTAACGTCTCCAACACTTTCCTTAGATGTTCAAATATGATCTTCCTCTGTCTCTCGAATATACGAATGTCGTCGATGAACACGACAACAAACTTATCCAAATCTTGCTTAAACACTCTGTTCATCAAATCCATGAATCTTTCTTTGGTGCATTAGTTAACCCAAAAGACATTACGAAAACTCAAAGTGTCCATACAGGAGTTACGAATGCCGTCTTTGGAACATCCTCATGTCTCACCTTGATTGGTGATAACCAGGTCCTCAAGTCAATTTTTGAAAAGTATTTTTTCCCCTTGGTGATCAAACAAATCGTCGATTGGCAGCGGGTATTTATTCTTAATGGTGACCTTGTTCAACTCTCGGTAGTCGATACAAAGTCTTAATGACCCATCCTTCTTCTTTACGAATAAGATTAGTGCTCCCCATGGTGATCGCGCTTGGTGAATGTATCCCTTATCTAACAACTCTTGTAGTTGAACCATCAGTTCCTTCATTTCTCTAGGAGCCATACGATATGGGCGCTTTGGATCTGGGTGATGTCCTGGCGCCAAATCGATAACAAACTCTATCTCTCTGTCTGGTGGCAATCCGGAATCTCTTACGGGAAAAGCGTCAACGAATTCTCTTACAATAGGTATTTGACCCGGTTCACCCTCGATTACTGCGGGTATCCTGGCGTGAGCCAAATAACCTATACAACCCTTCTAAGCAACTTCCTTACTTGCATCATCGTCGAACAACAAGATTGTCTTGGCGATTTCTTGCCATAAATACCACCTTTGACTTATTCGGTCTTTAGGTATATCGCACTTTTCTTCACGATCGATGATGCTCCCATGACTTGATAACCAATCCATACCAAGGATTACATCAAACTCTCTAAGATGAATCGGTATCAAATCCACGTTAAGCTTAAACCCTCTTACATTAGCTTTAACAGTTCCTATAGATGTAGTCTACGGGGATAATTTCTTTGTTTGCTACTTCTACATTCATTGGGTGTTCTAATAGTTCATGAGGTAAACTTAATCTTTGAGCAAATTCATCGGATACAAAAGAACATGAAGCTCCGAATCGAATAACACATAGGCATTTATATCATTGATCGAATTATACGACACCACCTCCTGGATGCCACGGCATCTTGCACCCGTCATATTGAATGTCCGTCTTTGTCGGCTTGTTTGGTTGAAATTTGGTCCTCCTCCACTGGTTATCTTAGTGTTATTGCCCCTGTTGCCATTTCCGCCATCCGTGCTTTTCTTCTTCGGGCAATCCTTGATCCGATGTCCCACTTCACCACAATTAAAGCAATCTCCTTTCTTCACCTTAATACAATTGGGTGAGGTATGCCCTTCTTGCCCACATGTATAACATATCGTTTTTCCTTTCAAGCACTCCCCCGAGTGACCCTTTCCACAGTTCCCACACACCAACTTCTTTTGTTGCATACTTCTTCATCTGCATCTCGATTACTACCCCCCTTTGCTCCATTTCCGCTTCTTATTGTTTACTACCACCATCACTTCTTTGACATTTTGATTCCCATCTTACGCTTTCTTCTTGTTCTTCTCCGATTGTATCTTGAGACCGCTTCGCTTCCTCCTTCCGCTATAAGAGCTTTTTCCAACAAGTTGAGAATGATGGGATTTGTAAAACCGCTACCTTACTATAAATCCACGGCTTTAGTCCATTTTAAACCTTCTCGCTTTCCTCACCTCTCTGTCCACGATGTGGGCGAATCGCCAATTCATTGAATTTCGCGACATACTACGATCTTAACATATTCTCCTGTTTTAGTTCCAAGAACTTGATCTCCATTCTTGCTTGAACACTCTCAGGGAAGTAGTTCTCGAAGAACAACTTCTTGAATGCTTCCCAAGTCACGATTCCAGTTCCGGCTTTGTTCTGGTTGGCATCCCACCAATAGTTAGCCTCACCCTTCATTAAGTAGGTAGCAAAAATGGTCTTCTGTTCTTCTGCTACTCTAGCAATAACGAAGGCCTTCTCAATCTCCTTTACCCACATTTGGGCTTCTATCGGGTCTGCTGTTCCTCTGAACTCCGGCGGTCCTACTGCCTTGAAGTCTTTAAAGTTGGCTAGTTGGGTGCTTGCCTGATTTCCTGCAGGTTGAGCTTGATTCCTCATGGCTTCAGCCATCATGTTGATAAAATCTTGCATTGGGTTTTGTTGAGATCCCGCTACATTATTAACTGACTCTTCAATCTCTTGGTTCCTCAGTCCACGTCTGCGCGCCATTATCTAGTAAAACAAAATTCTAACACGTTACTCGGATTTATTATCATATGATTACTTAGCATGTAACACGCTATTTATTTAAACAATCAGATGATCATTATGTGAGAGTTTTAAGTTCTGAGAGATTTGGAAGTCTTTCTCCCTGCTTAGTGGGTTAAGTTTGTTTTTAAAGAACATTTTCCAAATCAGTCTACTGGATTCACATAACATTAAATAGAAATTTTCCTATTTAAAATCTTCCAACACATATCATAATAATACTGCATTTATATTCATACACCAATCTACAGTGACTTACATGATTAATACAGGTATATTTTATAAATGCTACTATCCCATTTTAACACAAAAGATGGGATTAACTCATAATGATACCTCCCTACAAACATAATTAGGGAAAGTACCTAACCATTTACTACCTCACACACATTTGAGGTTTACATCAACATAAAACCTTATTACACAACAAGAAAGGTACTAATGCATCTATTTACAAGCTGGGCCATCACATCATCACCACCGGGTGGCCTGCCGGTGTCACTGCAGCTCTCTGGGGAAGCAACTCACTGCGAGGACTCTCGTCGAATGGATCGACTAGGCTCTCTATCACATAGTGTGCCCTCCTAGCCCCCTTCTTGCCGGCCCTCATCTGTTGCATCAAGGGCCGGTCCTAAAGTTTCTACTCGACCTTTATGGCTGTGATTCGATCTTTAATTGGCCCACCACTCATCCGACTCATGGAGTGCCTCTTCCACCCATCTCTTATCGACAATTTCTACATCATACTCAGCCTACATCTCCAAATGCTTTATGCTCAGCTCTCCAAATTTTGCCTTTACATTCTCTAGCTGTACCCTCAGCATCTCAACTTGCAACTGGGACTCATCCAATTTTTCCTTACATTCGACTTTCTCCATCTGGGCTTGATGAGCCTCATCCTTGTATTGTTCTTGATGGGGTTGGAGGTGTGGTTTTCTACTTCTAATTCCTCCACTCTGCCCTTCTAATTGGTGATTCTCCTCAACAAGTCCCCTACCGGAGGACCATGAGGGACATCTTGGGTGACCTCATGCTCAATGGGTTCCTGATCAATTGAGTAACTACCTTGGCGCTCGTTAGACATCCTACAAACACCATAAATAAAATCAACATCAGTACCACAATAAAATATATTCATTGATGAAATGAAATAATATTTTATTAAATACAACACAAACTTGATGAATTTCCATAATCCATCTCCTAACATACTCTATAAGAGTTTTCTACTAAGGTTATAACCTAGGTTTTGCATTCCTAATGTTTATAACCTACGGCTTTGATACCAACCAGTGACGCCCCCAAATCCAGGTTCTCTAACCTCAGATTCAGTGCTCACGATCCTATCATCATCATAAGCATTCTATAACTATTTTGAAATAATAAACATACATTGTTCATTATATAAGGTCTCATAATATGGTCCCAAGGTCTCCATAACCTTAACTTTAAATACACCATTTATAATACAAATAGTTTACTTAAGAAATTCCATTAGATAATAACTAATTTAACATTCATTCTAAAATTACTCCTGGATCTTGCCCTTGCCCTTGTCCTTCACGTTAGATCCTTCGGGCTTAGCTGAAAATAGAGGTCATGATATAGCAAGAGTAAGCAACTAATTTGCTTCACAAGTTTATAAAGACAAAGGATATATATCATGACTTAGAAAGAAATATTGCCTTGATGTTCAACAATAATATAAGATTGTGGAGGAACATGAATTAATAATCAACAATTGAATATTCGATAATTGAATAACATGAATTGAGTGGTTTTGAATAACCATGAACATTTGCCAAGGTGCTCGATGATTTAAATCGGACCTTTTAATAAGTTTTGGTATTCAAGGGATCGACCTTTCATACCCGTGATTTATGCATAAACACTTAATAATCCGAACATTGATATCATGCCTTAATCAAATTTGTCCATTTCTCGATCAAGAGTTCTTACCATATCAATTAATAAAACAGTTATTTAAAACCCATTTGATTTAACAAATTTAGACATGCTTGATCTAATGATACAATTAGCATAGATCTATCCCATAAACGGTTCATAAATGAAGAACTTTAATTTAATTCACGATTCAATGGCGGTGAAGCGAATTCGATTGCACAAAGTCGCAATTTCAATAATCAATAAAGGCGTGAATAATCATCAATAATTATTCACTAACATGCTTTGAAAATAATAACTCAAGTTGAGTTAGGAAACTTGCCTCGATCGTGAGAGTTCTGATTCTGAAATTAAGTTCTATCCACTATGCGGTTAAATTATCTTCATTTGAGAGACCTATAATTAGTCTTTCAATTAGTCAATGCATAACATCAGTTATGTAATCACATAGATATTATACATTACAATAAGTTCTTATAAACATTATCATGTCTAGATAGTGTTATTATTAATTAACGACTACCTTTAATTCACATAATATTATTAACTTAGATAATATTAATTCACCTTCTAGTATTATTGGTTCACTAATAATACTTTAAATCATTACTAATATTTTATTCACTTACTAATATTATTAATCATTTAATAATATTTTATCCCTTTAATATTATTAATCATTTAATAATATTTTATTCACATACTAATATTATTAATCATTTAATAATATTTTATTTAATCTCGAATATTATTATTTAATAATAATACTCTAATCTAATATTTTTATTTACATAACAACATCATATTATAATATTATTAATATTATAATAATATTCCAATGATTTATTAAATTAATAAACAATTTATTCTAATTGTTCATCCTTTATTAACCTCTTATTTAATATCCATAAAAGGTCATAAATAATATTTAGTATTATAAATTACCAAAATGTCCTAAGATAGTCATGATATAATATATTATGAGCATTCAAGCATAAAAATTATATTTTTCTCATTAAAGGCATCATTTAACTATTTATTTCCTTTTATTCATAACTTAATCATTTTTAGGAAAAATAGCAAACTGAATCCAAAAATTCTCAGCTTCTGGATTATGACAGAATTAGAACCAACAATGATCCTCTAATTTTTCTGGAATTTTAAAAAATGATTTACTCTTTTTAAAGTGTCCAAAACACTCGGATCTTGCTCTATTTTTCATAAATTGAGTTTTACTCAGAAATATCTGAAATTTTCAGGGTATGCTCTCTTAACATATATGAAGCTACAGTAAAACTTTTGGAATTTTCCAGTGTATACACAGTGAGATATTCGTAGGATAATATTTATGGAGTCCATTACGAAAATAGTCATTTCGCACAATATATAACTCGAAACGTGTCCGTTCTTTTTCCTACGCGTAGATAACTTCATAAGGTACCTCTGTAATATTTTTTCAGATTTTTACAAGACAAGGAACTGACCGAAACAGCCTCATGAAAAACAAGTCAGTAGCTGATTTAGAGTTTCAAAGCTTTAGCATATAAAGTGGACTGTTTTGGGAAAAATAATCTCAAAGGTTTCAAAACTTGCTAGATTTATAATCTACCACTTGGGTTTACTACATAACTCATGTATCTATCACCCCCCCCCCCCCCCCCTTCGACGGATCACAATTCCAAGTTGTACAACTTGAGTTACACAAGATTTAGTGGAAGAAAAACAAGAGTTTTCACCCTTGGAGAACATATGCTCATTTTCTTCCTCTAAGCCTTAGATCCAACACTCAAGATACTTAATTTCATGCATGATGATATGTAGAACTAGTGTATCTTGAGTAGTTGTACACAACCCCATCAAAACTCAAGCTAGCAAAACAAAGTAAAAGAAGAAGATGAAGGTACATTATACCTTGACTTAGTTGCTACCTTCCTTGATTTTCCAAAGTAACTAATAAACTTAGGGGCATAAACAACTAGCACTCCTATATTTTTTCTTCTATGGCGAATCCTCTCTCTTTTTTCTCTTTGAAGTTAGCTAGCTTGGGAGCAAAAGATAGAAGAAAAAGATGAAAGAGAGAATGAGATGTTGGAAGAATGAAAACAAAATGAAGTAGGTGATTCACTAATAACCCTCCCACAATTATTTTGTTGCCCATTAGGTAAAAACTTTGTATTATTACTTCCATTAACCTAGACATGATTAAATGTGCATAATGGAGTGGCAACCAATGAGAGCTTAACAACATTGTCCTTATGTTTAATAATGTCTACTAATGGACAAGTTAACTTAATTATTCCACTTAGGATCCTCATAATATCCTCCATTTAGCTTTTATTTTAAATGCCCAATTTTGATTAATCAAATGTCTAGAATACCCCTAATCAAGTGGGCTAAATATTGGATTGTATTTTATTTCCTTTGGACTTTTCTTTTAATTGATTTGGGCTAGATAATAAACATAGTCTAGCAATTTCAATAATGTTACCCAATTTGATAATTTAGGGCTTTCATTTCCAATCATATGAAGTTTAATTACTTACACATATGATTTTATCTCATAACCTAATTAGATTTACAAGAATTAGGTTTAGAATTATTAGTCACTTAAAATACAAAGTTTCCCCACTTAAGTTAGTATACATATAAAATACTAACTTTTTTTACATATTACCATAACCCTTAGGTTATTTAATAGTCTTACCTAATATATAATTAGGTCACAAGGCTTTCATTTTTAATGAAATCTATAAATGTATGTATCCATAACTATAATATATATATTAATTGACCCATGCACCACTTCACATGTGTTGTCACATATTAAATCCTT
Source organism: Panax ginseng (assembly GCA_020205605.1). Lineage (NCBI taxonomy): Eukaryota > Viridiplantae > Streptophyta > Magnoliopsida > Apiales > Araliaceae > Panax > Panax ginseng. Next base: position 47,799,096 of record CM035149.1, on the reverse strand, counting down.
ATGTAACACAAGGTTTAAAAAAAATCCATAATGTACATACATATATAGTGACTTAAATTTCATTACATTACACGTTAGCTAAGAGCTAGCTTGACTTGAAAGTTGAAAGTTGTAACGCAGCCTTACGATCTTCATTAACTCTAACAACGTCGAACACCTTCTCCATTTCCGTGATCCAAGTTTGGGCTTCCACTGGATTCTTAGACCATTGAAATTCTGGCGGTCCAACCGCTTTGAATTCCTTGAAATTTGTGACTTGAGCTTGCGGTTGATACCGTCAATAAAGCTACCAATTCTTTGAACCGGATTAGCATTGGTCTCATTGTTATTATTATTAGAATTTCTCTGAGGTGCTTCTTTGACGTTGTTGTCTTCTTCTAGGAGGCATCTTCTGTTAAGATATACGCTTATTAGCTCATTACTCAACTTCTTGGGCATTTGAAGTTTAACTTAAACATTCCAAGATTAAAGTTATAACACATAACATTTCAAATAAACTCTAATATTTTATTCATTCATAAAGTTTTAGAACATACTCAAAATAGCATAACCGCCATAAACATCCACTTTCCTGAACTAAACACGTTCTAGGATTACATACTCATACTATCCCTTTATTTATCTCAAAATAAGGGATTCACAATTTATTTATTCACATAATTTAACCACATATTATTATCTATCTTATTCTATCTAGACATATTAAGACGTCGTAAGGCTTCCCGACGTTCCTCCTCCATGATACGATATGCCATTCTGCGATCCATCACGAACCACGACAAATTCTCGAACTGAGGTGGATAATAGTAGACTAGATCCTGGGCCCTATCAATTGCCAAATTAAAAGCATAATCCATCTCTTTCATTTAGGCTTTCTTCACTTGAACCTTAGCCTCAGCACGATCTGCACGTTGAGTCGCCTTCATCTAAGCATCCTCTGCTCTTGCACGCTTAGTTGACTCCTCCTTGAAGTCATCTTTTAATTTCTCCATGTCAGTCTTCATCTTCTCGTGTACTGCCAATAGGTCTTCATGCTGACCCTTTGTATGAACTAAGTCCCACTCCGTGTTCCTAAGTTTTGAGTCGAGTTCCTGAATCTCTGCATCCTTCTGCTCCATCGAAGCGTGATGCATCTCAACCATTTCCTTCAGCTCCTCAACCTCGTCATGTAATTCTACATTATGGTCATACAAAGCATCATACATCTCCGCTGATATGGAGTTTGGTAGAAACTCCTCAAGATCCTCTTCCTCATCATCCTCCTCTACCTCCTCAGAACTATCCTCCACGGGATCGGTCACAGGCTCATCCTCCTGGATACACTACTCCCGCACTACATGAATATCCCGGGGTTCATCTTCTCTAGGTACTTGAGGTATCACCTCTCTAGCTGGACTAGATCCTCCTTCATTAGACATCCTGACAACAAAATGTTTTAAGTTTTTCTTAATATTTTCGATATTCGCGAGCACATAAGTTATTAACACATATCACATAATGTCTTTTATTGTTTAGCTTCAATGGATAACTTAATCCATTCCTTAAAACCTGATAAGAGTTGAACACCTCTATGTTTTCTATTTCCTTAAAGGTTACTTCCTAAGGTTTCCCCACCTAAAGTTCATAACCTAAGGCTTTGATACCAACATGTGACACCCCCAAATCCAGGTACTTCATTCTCACAAGATTTGGTGCTCACTTATCAAAACTATTACATCTAACTACCCATCAATAAAGGATAAAGACATAATTTAAATAACTTAAACAATAATCTTCCCCATTAAAGGGTTACATCATCATCTCAAAATAAATCCCAGGTAATCTAACCTTAAAATTATTACATAAATTTTACGGAATACATCACATATTAAAACAAGTCTTTAACATAATTCATTAAAATAAAATTCTCAAAAGTATTCATCATTTGGACATCTTGCCTTTTGCTTTTTTGCTAGTCGATGGCTCATCAACTTTCTCCACTTTAGCCATGAGCAGTTAATCGTGAGAGTGAGCAAACAAATGCTCACTTATAAAGAAAGTAACAATGATAATAACATGAGAGTGAACAACGAAAGTTGAACAATAAGGAACTTGTTCCACAAATCAAACTAGAAAACAAGTTCGAACTTTAATTATCTGAGGGTCTTAAGACCACGAACTATGTCCCCGGTACTTAGGTATTATTACCCAACCTTAACAGTCATTTAGACTATATGGACCCTTCTTAACGTACTTAGGAGAATCAACCCTTTGTACCATGTATTGTGCACAAACATCTAAACGTTACACGTACAAAATCCCCTATGTTAGGGTTGTTCGTCTCAGTTTGGATTTAAAATTTCCTCACTAAAGAAAGTTTAGTTTGGAACTAGCTTATCAATGTTTCTAGAATTTTAGAACACTATTTGAATATATATTAATTCAATTAATAAAGGTTTGCTTACTACTTGAAGGTTTAATATAACGATAAAGCTTTGAACAAGGTTATCGAAGTCAAAGATTGAATAACAATAATATATAATTGAGTAAACATGATATACATGCAAAGCGTTATAGAAGAGTTGAAACAATCTCCCTTAAATCAATGTATTAGAACAATATATGCTTTGAATAATAATTAGGAAACTAAATCTCACTCAATGTAACGAATTAGGTTACATAAGCTTGTACAAACATACGAAAGATAGGTTAAGCTTGCTCAACTTCATAAAGAATGTTAGGAACTTGCACAATAATAATTTAGGAATGGAAACTTGCATTCAATACGGAAAGAATGAAGTTATAAAGCTTTGCTCAATGTAAAGAGTTAAGATTTAAGAACTTGCTCAATAATAACAAGGTAGAGTTAGAAAACTTGCCTTGATTATAAGCTACACAAATAAAAATAATCTCCAATTATCCTACAGATATCATTGAAACTGCAACAACAATTAATCGCATGAATATTAACTTTAGGGTTTAAACCATCATTTAAGTCACAACCCTAACTTAGCACCTAACCACGTAAGCTAACATACTTAACGCTTCTGAAATTACACATTGATCAACATAACTTAATCGTTCAACTCTATCTTTCGAAAACATCTCATTTGGTTTCATTTTATAACTTAATTAACAATCACTTCAAAATCTTTTATACTTTGTATTATAACGCATGACCATCTGCTATTGTAGTTTATATCATGCCTCAACATTAATAACATGCTTACAATACTAATATAAGTCCATTGTGCTCGACACAAGAACAAGCGAGCTCATTGTCCCAGCCTTCGAGGTGTGGCCAATTTTACTGCACTGCTTTTGCCTTGCACTTAAGCAAGCAATTGCGCCCGTGATCGAACAGAAAGACTGAAAAGGCGGTGAACGAAGAGCCATTTTAGCCCAACTAACACAAAATTCACCCACCAAACAGTGATAACAACACTTTAAATAATTATACAACTATCATATCATGATTGCTAACATATTCAACCACTTAGCATAATTTAACAACAACTAGAACTATTTTAATTTCTCAATTTTCATGTTTTTCATATAAAACTCCATTTTTGATAGTCTATCCCAAAAATCATCACTGTGAATTCATTATTTGGCCAAATCATTCCATTCAAATTACGTTATGCTCGATTCTTAATAAACTAACATTTATAAGCTTCAATTTACAGTTTCATACACAAATTGACCACTAAAACTGGTACTTTCTAAGGCCATAACATATGAATATAAACACTGCTAATTCCTTTTCTTCCTACAACAAATTTCTCACAAACTTGATAACTGATACAACACGCATACAAGATGACAACAGATTCTACAACTTAATCCACACCATATACATAATGCTTGAACAACAAATCCACAAAAACCAGTTTACAGAGAATAGAAATTCACAAGTCTGAGAATTAGAATTAGTTATACCTTAATCTTCTTGATTATAGACTAGCAAGATGGTGAGTCTCTTCCTTCTCTTGCAAACTCACGAGATTATTCTCTCAATTCTCACTCTCAATACTACGTAATTCTCTCTTCCTCAAATTATCTAGCAAGCCTTAGAAAATAATACGCGCGAGAAAAAAATATAACCACTCCCACGTTCCCTTACGTTAGAAAAATAAAAAGACTCGTCAGTTGAATAAGCCAAAGGCCACAAGGCCTTGTTTGGCTACCACATATTTTCCCTAAACAAATTTATTTTTATATTATTTATATTATATAGTTACACTTGTCATACATGCAACCATTAAGTAGCTTATAATAATAATAATAATAATAATCTTATTATCATTATACTTATAATTAATAAATAATTATATATCTAATTTAATTAATAAATTGAACACGTCACTTATTTAATTTATTTATTTTGGTTAAATTAAACAATTAATTTAATTTAATTATTTTCTTACATATTAAACAATTGATTTAACTTATTTTCTTAAATTAAATCCTTCAGATAAAATTATCAATACACAATTTAATTAACATTAATCAATTTATTTACTAAATTAATTCACCATAATTCATTAATTATTTATTTTCCTCAATAAATAAATTATTTAAAAATATTTATTTAATTCAATAAATATTTAAATCGTATTCCAAATTTCTTGATCGTTAAACACTACGGGCCAAGGATATTCGTGTTTTCATCAACGGTCATGATCATGCCATAAAATAATTTATCTTTGCACCCTTGGCCGAAGAGAACCCATGGTCATGATCATACCAAAAACTGTCCATCATTGCACTACGGGCCAATAAAGACTTTTACCACATCATTTGTAATATTATGGTCATGATTATACCGAATAATCCCTGGTCATAATCATACCAAGTCCATCTATGCACTACGGCCAAAGATGACTTTCAACACAATATAAGTATGAGGATGATGACAATAATATAAGAATTCAATTAAATGAGATAAAGGATAAATATTAAACATTTATAATACAATTTATCCAGAGTTCAAGAATATCCAAATGTTATCAATCACTTAATAATCTCATAATCTAATATCATTAATATTATAATAATATTTTAATCATTTCTTAAACTTATAAATAATTTATTTTAATTGTTTACACTTTACTAATTAATGCATTTAATCATCCTAAAATGTCAAACTCATAAGATTTCATCACCAATAACCAAAACTCTCATCAAAAATCTGCATATACCTTATATAGGATTCCCAAGCCATAAAATCCTATTTTCCAATTTTCTTTACTTCACATAACATATTTAATTTATTTACTCATAACTAATCCATTTTCATGAAAAATACCAAAGCAGTACAAATAAATTTTCTTTTCTGAGATTTAGTAGAATATAGTCCCATATTGAACATATCATTTTCTCAGAATTTTTAAAATTCATTTACTATTTTTCACATGGCCAAAATTGCCGAATATTTAGACATTTATCATAAACTGTACTTTTGTCCAAAAATTCCAAAATTTACAGGTATACTGCTATTATATAGATGTACTCCTAATAAAAATTTCACCAATTTTGGAGTTAACCACAAGAAGTTATAAAGGTTTACTTTTAAAATAGTTTTTCCCATAAAATTCATAACTCCTAATCTATACATCCAAAAATCGCCATTTTTGGACATAATCTAGAAAATTCATCAAATTATCATTTCAAATTTTTCCATAATTTTTGAGGGTCGAAAACATTACAAAACTGAAAAACATAATAACCCTTACAATCCCTTACCTCAAAAGAACAGTACTTCTGACTGGAACATCGGATGTAAAGCCGAAGGAAACTTGCACTAAATAGCAATTCTCAAAGTATCTAAATACTCATAAAAATACACTCGATAATATAGAGAGAGAAAACTTATGTTTCTGGTGTGATTTTTAATTCTAAACTAAGCACCTATTTATAGGAAAATGCTAGAACTCCAAAAGAGACTAAATTAATAAAATATTAATTTATTTATTTATTTTTTTTGTTACGCCACCTCTCTTGAAAAACTGAGCAGCCTTCTTTGAAAGAAAAATATCAGCACATGTTTTCAAAATAAAACAAAAGTGGGTCCCACCTAATTTTAATAAAAAAATCATTTTACTTTTTAAAACTTCAGTAATTCATAATAAATAGCCCTTTTATCAGAAAAATATGAATTTTATGTCCATTCAACACGAAATCGAATTCTCTACAACTTTGTAGCTTTAAGTTTTTCCAAATTCCAAACAGAAAATATTCGAAATCCACAAACGGATGATTTTTAACACCTCTTAAAATTCATAACAAATCATACGTTAAAATTTAACGGTTCAAAATTTGTGGACATATACTCAACTTATATATGTATAACATATCCAAAAATCACAACGATCCAACGGTCGGATTAAAATTAAAACTCACGCAATAGAGCTTTAAGAACACTGATTTGATTTTTAATACCTCCCTTCCGACAAAAATACTGATAAAACACCTCAACATTAATTCTTTCATTTATATCCACACAAAATAAATATTTTCCTATCATTTATGTCCATATAAAATAAATATTTCCTTATCATACAAATCAATAAATAATTATTCACAAATAATATTACAGAATCACAATAATGACAACCAAACTGTTCCCAGGGAAGAGGGGGCTTTCCGATAAGGATTTCTCCTTACTGGCGCGCAATTAGGTGACCAAACCTCTCCTTGATAGAACTTTCTAGACATTGCCAATAATGTTATCTAATAATATTATTCAAATAATATGAATTATTGATCTGATAATGGGAAATATTGTGACGTGACAATTATTGAAACAACAATAATATAAAATATCAACGCAGCTATTATTGAACCAATAAAATAAAATATTGAACAGTAATTACTGTAACAATTATTGAGTAGTGCCTTCATACGTAAGAATCAATAATTCAAAAATATTGTGCAATACCGTAAAGCTCTTTATAACCAATGCCAGACATCAGTATTTTAACCATCAGGTAATCCAACAGTGTTAACGGTAACATTTACGCCATTATTTATAAAACTCAAACTTGTTATTTTCTTCATCCGACAGTTATTCTATTATGGGGCCCACAAATGGCTGCGTCGTCGTACAAATATTCCCCGATAACAAGAATATTTCACGACCAAACGAATATTCTCCGACAGAAATGAGTATTTTATAACCACTTGCATATTTTGAAAATTTTATATATATCACCCTTAACTTTAAACTTTTATCAATTTAACTATTTACTAAATAGAAAAATTGAATACTTTTATTTCATAAAATTCGGGATCTCGAATTATGTTTTGTCGTATTCTGCACAACACTTAGTTGTATAAATTAAGTTCGTTTTTGAATTCTGTACCATGTATTTGGCGACTCAAGATGGGTAATGTATACCTATTTTGGGGGCGTCACAGTTGGTATCAAAGCTTAGGGATATGATCCCTGGCTGAGATGTGAGACTAGAACTAGGAGGGGAGAGACGGGTAATTCCTTCGCTAGTATGATCTACCTAAGTTTATTTGTTATTTAATTGACCGATCAGAATATAGGGATAATATGTGGCATGTGAATTAACCCTTGTTTTGTGACAATATTTGAAAATGACGTTTGAAAATCAAGAGATGAACTCATATAGAGTTTTGAGTGACGAATCGAGGAGATTCATTTAAAAGATAAATATTGGAGTATAATATTTTATTGGGGAGTACTAATTAAGTTATTAAATTTGATTGTAGGACGTCAGGCGAAGAAGAAATTAGAGATATCCATGTGGTGAGTGAAGAATTAATAGTTGCACTCGAGCTAGTCGCAGAGGTAGCAGCTGAGAGTGAGGAAGAAGAGGAACCTGAGGAGAATTTATTAGAAGAATTTTTTGATCGAAATGTAGAACTGCAAGATCGTATTTGTGAGTTAGAAGAGCAGGCTGAAGAACGGCAGGTAGTCGTGGAGCAAAAGGATGCAACAATTCAAAATTTTGTTACCCGATATGTGAAGCTTGAACAGAAGCACTCTTTGGAAGAGTGTAAGATAATAAAGCTGGAATCTGAGAATTCAAATGTCAAGGATCAGCTGAAAGAAGAAACAACTGAATGAGTGAGAATGGAGGATGCATGGGTAAAAGCCGCACGACGCGTTGATATTGTAGAAAGAGACGTACGATCCTAAAAGGAAAAATTAGATGATATGTATTTCTCTTTTTGGACAACAATTGGGAGAACCCAACATCGAGTTTTGAATTACTCTGTACAGAGCGGTCAACCTCAATTCAATATGGATCGAAGATTCATGATTCAGATCATGGATCAGGAGTACGACGAAGTAGTTGAGGATGGAATATGCCCTATAGAAAAGTCAATTCCAACGGTAATGATGACAACAAATGCTGCCCCAGACAAGTCAAAGCCGGATAGTTCAAGGGAGAGCGTTTTTCATGACTTCCCAAAAAGTGAGGAAACTGAACAAAGTTATCACGGGTAAGCTAATCATAAACTCTTGCGAAGTCTACACCTTATTTGATACCGATTCTACACATTCTTTTATTTCTCCTACTTGCGCTCAACGTTTAAATTTAACTCCAGATAAATTAGACTTTGACTTATCTGTTGAAACTCTGTTGGGAGAAACCTTCATTACATCCATTGTTTATAAGTCTTGTTTGATTCAAATTGGCACTTGCACGTTACCTGTCAACCTTATTTCCTTAGAAATACTTGCATTTGATGTGATTTTAGGGATTGATTGGTTAACTACTCATCATGCAAAAATTGATTATTTTCATAAGGTTGTTAGGTTTCATATTCCTAACCAACCTATTATGTGAATTCAAGCAACCAAACCACTAAAGTAAATCACTGTCATATCAAGTCATAAAGCTATTCGTTTATTGAAAAAAGGATGTCAAGATTTCTTAGCCCATGTCACGGATTTAAACAAAAATACGTCAGATTTGAATGATATTTCTATTGTTAATAAATTTCCTTACGTATTCCCTGAATAACTTCCTGGCCTACCCCCAGAGCGTGAAATAGAATTTTGTATCAGCCTTGAACTCGGTACAAAACCCTCAAGTATTTCTTCATCCAAAACTAAAGTAACATGCGCCAAAGACGTTGGCTCGAGCTATTGAAGATTACGACCATACCATTTAATACCATTCTAGAAAAGCGAATGTGGTAGCTGACGCGTTGAGTAAAAGATCATATGCGGGTACGAGTGCGATATTGTCAACGCAAAGGCCCATTTTGTATGACTTGAAAAGGATGGAGATAGAGTTAAAGACTCCAAGGACCCACGTGATGATGGCAAATATACGAGTAGAACCGAATTTAATTGATAAAGTTAAAAACACTTAAGGTACAGACTCAAAGCTGAAGAAAGTGAAGAAGAAGGTTCAAGAAGGCATTATTCTAGAAGCAAGAATTGACGAAGAGAGGAAATCTCAACTCTCAATTTTATTGGTCCATTTAAAATCCTCGATCGAGTAGGAACTGTGGCTTATAAATTCTCCTTACCACCAAGTATGTCTCGTGTTTATAACGTTTTTTACGTATCGATGTTACGTAAATATGTGGACAACCCGAACCACATTATTGAATTAGAAATAGACTTGATAGCAGAAGATTTAACGTATGAGGAGAAACCTATTAAAATCTTGAATAAGATGAAACATATTCTATGCTCAAAGGTTATACCTCAAGAGTTAGACTCTGACGAGGTATCCTCACCTCTTTGAACTACCAGGTACATAAATTTCGAGGGCAAAATTTCATAAGGAGTGGAGATTGTAAGACCCCAAATTTTATGAATAAAGATTAATTTTCTCAAAAAAAAAAAATTTAAGGTGTGAATTTGATATAATGTTATAGTTGTGGGTAATATTTATAAATTTTGCAAAGCAAGCAAGTGGTTATAAAATATTCAATTGGACAGGGAATATTCATTTTATCAGGGAATATTTGTACGACGACGCAATCATTGGTAGACCCCACAACGGAATTATTGTTGAAGTTAGAAAACGACAGAAAAATATCTTTTTATGAAAATAACGGCGAAAGTTTTACCATTAACTGTTGAAATACCCGGTGATGAACAGTACAATAATACGCGTGGTTGCATAGTAGCACACGGTATTGATTATTAATGCTTAAGTGAGAAGTCACTCAGTTATACTCAATTATTGCTACAGTAATTACTACATAGTATCTCACGTTATTTGATTCAATTATTGTCAATATTTTATATTATTAAATCAATAATTGAGATGACAAGTTATTCATATTATTATTTGTATTATTGACAATGTTTAGAAAATTCTGTCAAGGAAAGGGGTTTGGTCACCTAATTGTGCGCCAATAGGGAGACATCCTTATTGGAAAGCCCCCTCTTTCCTATGAATGATCTGGTTGTTAATATTGTAAGTTATATTATTGATGAATAAATGTTGTTAAAAATATTGAGGGATTTTTATAAAGTTTGTTATAAATTTTGCTTGTTATATGGACCCCCATTTACCTATTTTTCAAAATAATCTAGAGAAAGTTATTCAATTATATATATATATATATATATATATATATATATATAAAAAAAAAAAGGGGGAATGGAGTAGTGGAAATGAGGGAATGTGGTGGTGGTGGTAATGTATATATATATATATATATATATATATATATATATATATATATATATATATATATAAGTTTTATTTTATTTGATTATAAATAGAATATATTATATTTTATTTAAAGTTTTCGTTTTATTAGAATATTTTATTGCATAGTTCTACATAGTAAATAAAAATTTTCAAACGTTTCAGCCGAACGAATTCGCTCGTGAATTCGTTATGTGCGTCCGTGATTAAATTTTTCAAATAGTATCCTTTTCATTCTCCTATAAATATGATAATTAGTTAGAATTAAAAATCACACCAGAATCAGAGAATTCTTCTTCTATAATATTGAGTGTATTTCTTTCGAGTTTTAGGAAGCTTTGAGTGTAGAAAATAGTGAAAGTTTTCTTCAAGAATATATATCCGCTATACCAATTGGAATACTCTTTTTTTTAGGTAAGGTGTAAGACCTCAATATTTATGAATAAAGATTAAATTTTTCTTGAAATATATTATTGAATATTATGGTGTGGATATGATATAATGTTATAGTTGTGGGTAATATTTACAAATTTTGCAAAGTAAACAAGTTGTTTTAAAATATTCGATTGGTCGGGGAATATTTGTTTTAGTAGGGAATATTCGTACGACGGCATAATCATTGGTGGACCTCACAACGGAAGTATTGTCGTAGTTAAAAAACGACAGAAATATCTTTTTATAAAAATAACGGTGAAAGTTTTACCGTTAAACTGTTGAACTACCCGGTGGTAAAAGTACAGTAAGACGCGTGGTTGCATAATAGCACACGGTATTGATTATTGATGCTTACGTAAGAAGCTACTCAGTTTACTCGAGTATTGCTACAGTAATTATTGTATAATATCTCACGTTATTTGATTCAATTATTGTCATAGTATCATCTGCATAATATTTTATATTATTAAATCAATAATTGAGACAACAAAGTTATTCATATTATTATTTGCAATATTGACAATGTCTAGAAAGTTCTGTCGAGGAGAGGTTTGGTCACCTAATTGCGCGCCAGTAGAGAAAAATCCTTATCGGAAAGCCCCTTCTTTCCTATGAATGATCTGGTTGTTAAATATTGTGAGTTATAATATTAATGATGAATAATTGTTGAAGTATTAAGAATGTGTTTATTAAATATAAGTGAATTACAAAAGTTAGAGGGGAATAATGCAAACTTGGAACACTTTAGGGGTACCAAAGTGTAATAAGTTTAATCAATCTGGACCATTGGTGGTGGTTTTAATAGTAAATCAATCTGGACCATTGATGGTGATTTTAATAGTAAATCAATCTGGACCGTCGGTGGTGGTTTTAATAGTAAATCAATCTGACCGCTTGGTGGTTTTTAAAAGTAAATCATACTGACCGAAATCGGTTGTGGTTTTAATAGTAATCAATATGGACCGTCCGTTCTAATAGTAAATCAATCTAGACTGTTCGTGAATTAGTTACTATTTAGTTCATTCTCCTATAAATAGAAGCTTAATTCTTCTTTCATTCTCACCAATTTATTAAGACTCACAAGAGAAACTATAGAGAGCAAGAAGAAGAGAATTCTGCTACTTCACTATTGCAGTATCCAGTCTTCTACTAAGGTAAGGGGTATTTTCTTTCGTATTCATAAGGAATACTGTAAGACCCCAACTTATTATAAATAAAATAAAAAATTTTCCTCTATTCATTATTCTAAATTAATAAGGGTTAATTTGATATAATGCTTTGATTATGGGTGAAATGTGCAAATTTTACAAAATAAGCAAGTGGTTATAAAATATTCCTTTTGTCGGGGAATATTCGTTTCGTCGTGGAATATTCTTTTTGTCGGGAATATCCGTACGACGACGCAGTCAATTGTGGGCCCTATAACGGAAAGCGGTTGGATGAAGGAAAACGTCAAAGTTTAAGTTTTATAAATAACGGCGTAATTGTTACCGTTAACATTATTGGATTACCTGGTGATTAAAATACAGTAATACGCGTAGTGGCACAGTAGCACACGGTATTTCACAATATTGTTGAATTATTGATTCGTACGTAAGAAGGCACTACTCAATAATTGTTACAGTAATTACTTTTCAATATTTTATTTTATTGATTCAATAATTATTGTATTGATATTTTATATTATTGTTGTTTCAATAATTGTCACTGCACAGTATTTCCCATTATCAGATCAATAATTCATATTATTTGAATAATATTATTAGATAACATTATTGGCAATGTCTAGAAAGTTCTGTCTAAGGAGAGGTTTGGTCACCTAATTGCGCGCCAGTAAGGAGAAATCCTTATTAGAAAGCCCCCTCTTTCCTGGGAACGGCCTGGTTGTCATAATTATGATTCTGTAATATTATTTAAAAATAATTAATTATTGATTTATATGATAAGGAAATATTTATTTGATGTGGATATAAATGATGGATTTATTTATTTTATGTGGTTATAATTGAAGGATTTAATGTTGAGGTGCTTTATCAAGATGTTTGTCGAATGGAGGTATTAAAAATCAAATCAAAGATAGTTACGATATATTATGTGAGTTATAATTTTTAATCCAATAGCTGGATCGTTGTGATTTTTGGATATGTTATACATATATAAGTTGAGTATATGTCCACAAATTTTGAACTGTTAAAATGAACGGTATGATTTGTTATAAATTTTAAGAGGTGACTGATTCGGAAATTAGGTTTATAAATGATTTTGGTGGAAAATTTTAGAATTGAGTGGGCCCAACTTGTGGTTGGTGAAGAAATGTGCTGAATTTTATTTCAAATGTGGTGGGTGGCAATAGTAGCAGGTAAAGCCATCAGGTAGCAGGTCAAGTCTGCTTCGGCGTGCTAACATTTTTCTATAAATAGAGGGCTAAGTTAGAATTGAAAATCACACCAGAAACATAAGCTTTCTCTCTTTTTCTCTCTATATTATCGAGCGTATTTTGTGAGTATATATATACTTTGAGAGTTGTTGTTCAGTACAAGTTTCATTCAGCATCACTTCCGACCTTTCATTCCGAAGTACTGTTTCTTTGAGCTAAGGGATGTTATTTTCTTCTTAAATGATATTATTTTCTTCAATATCATTATGCCGAAATGTTGGTTTGAACTTTTTAATCAAATTTGGAACTTTGTGTTAGGGTTACTATTCACGTATACGGCACTATTCACGTATACAGCACTATTCACGAATACGGCACTATTCAACAAAAAATGAAAATTTTCCTTTTTCGTCCCAGATGTCTTTTATGGTTACTATCCTTGATTGTATCCATGTTTTGATCTTTATTCTACTTCACACTTGGTTATTATGGAGATTTATTGAATTTGGATAAACCGAAATACGAATCCCTAATATTTGTCCTTCTGTCTCACTGGATTCATTCTCTTAAATATTTTTCATCATCCTCAGTCCTTAATGGTGATACTTGATGAATATCTTTGGCCTGTAGTGCAAAGATGAATGATTACCTGATGAATATCTTTGGCCCGTAGTGCAAAGATGAACCGGTGTTGAGATGAACATGACCAACTGGTGATACAAATGAATATCTTTGGCCCGTAGTGCAAAGATTTATATTGATTGATGTTACAGGGATAAAATATTGATGATGGACTTTTAAATTCATAGATGATAGTAGATTTCATTCCCTACTTAACTCTTCTAATGAATTGTTGTTTCATTGCAGATTGTTGATCTAAAACTTGTTGTCTATTGTATTCTATCGATTTTTTCTGTTGAAGACTAAGGATAATTTGTTGTATAATATCTTAGTCATAATATTCTTTCTTTGGGCTAGTTGAGCTCACCCTTTTCCTTTTTGTTCCATTTTTCTTCTCGTAGTTTAGAACATAGCGGGAAGTAGTAGGGGTGTGGAATGATGGTTCTAAACAGTTGTTTAGCAGTCCTCACTATTTTGTAAAATAGTGTATCAATAATTGTAATGAGGACTTATCTGGGTGTGGATATTGTCTAGAAGACAATATTTGTTTTTAAACTCACAGTATATGTTGTCGTATTTTGCACGACAATTGTAATAATAAAGTTGTAGTTATTTTCTGTACCATGTATTTGGCGACTCAGAATGGGTGATGTATACCTATTTTGGGGGCGTCATAGTTGGTATCAGAGCTTAGGGATATGGTCTCTGGTAGAGATCGGGGAATAGGAGGGGAGAGATGAGTAAATCCTTCGCTAGTGTGTCCTACCTAAACTTATTTGTTGGTCGGTCATAATATAGGGATATTATGTGATATGTTAATTTGTTTAATTAACCCCTGTTTTATGGCAATTTTAAGAATTGGCAGCTGAGAACGTTAACAATGGAGTGAACGAGATCGTGGAGACACCTCTAATCACCAACCAGGATAATGTGATGTCAGGCGAAGAAGGAATTAGAGATATCCATGTGGTGAGTGAAGAATTGATAGTTGCACCTGAGATAGTCACAGAGGTAGCAACTGAGAGTGAGGAAGAAGAGGAAGAAGAGGTACCTAAGGAGAATTTATTAGAAGAATTTTATGATCAAAATTTAGAATTGCAAAATCGTATTCATGAGTTAGAAGAGCAGGCTGAAGAATGGCAGGCGGTCGTGGAGCAAAAGGATGCAAAAATTCAAGCTTGTGTTACCCGATATGTGATGCTTGAACAGAAGCACTCTTTGGAAGAGTATAAAATGATAAAGCTGGAATCTGAGCTAAAAGAAGAAAGAACTGAATGAATGAGAATAAAGGATGCATGGGAAAAACCCGCACGACGTGTTGATATTATGGAGAGAGATGTCCGATCTAAGAAGTCTAAAATATATGATATGTATTTCTCTTTTTGGACAACAATTGAGAGAACCCAACATCGAGTTTTGAGTTACCCTGTACATTGCGGTCAACCCCAATTCGATATGGATCGAAGATTAATGATTCAGATCATGAAACAGGAGTACGATGAAGCAGTTGAGGGTGGAATATGCCCTATAGAAAAGTCAATTTCAACGGTGGTGATGACACCAAATGCTGCCCCAGACAAGTCAAAACAGGGTAGTTCAAGGGAGAGTGATTGTCATGACTTCCCAACAAGTGAGGAACCCAAATGAAGTTATCACGGGTTAGTTAATCATAAATTTCTGTGAAGTTTATACCTTACTAGATACCGATTCTACCCATTCTTTTATCTCTCCTGTTTGTGCTCAACGTTTAAACTTGACTCGGGAGAAATTGGACTTTAACTTGTCTGTTGAAACTCCGCTAGGTGAAACCTTTGTTATATCTACAGTTTATAAATCTTGCTTGATCCAAGTTGGCACAATCACATTACCTATTGATCTTATCTCTCTAAAGATACTTGCATTTAACGTGATTTTAGGAATTGATTGTTTAACTACTCATCATGCCAAAATTGATTATTTTCGTAAGGTTGTTAGTTTTCATATTCCTAACTAACCTGTTATGCGAATTTAAGAAACCAAACCATTGAAGTCAAACACTTTTATATCAAGCCATTAAGTCATTCGTTTATTGAAAAACGAATGTCAAGATTTCTTAGCCCATATAATGGACTTGAACACGTCAGATTTGAATAATATTCCTGTTGTTAATGAATTTCCTGACGTATTTCCTAAAGAATTTCCTGGCCTACCCCCAGAGTGTGATATTGAATTTTGTATCGACTTTGAACTGGTATAAAACCCATTTCTAAAATCTCATATCGAATGGCTCCTATTGAACTTCAGGAGTTAAAAACCCAAGTACAAGAGTTGGTACCCAAGCCTCTATCTGATGACTTCCTTTGTGGAATGTACCAAAGCCAGACTCTCCGTAGGGGACTCTATATTTGTGTGGTGGTAAAACGATAGGTGCCATTGTGACGTGCTATCCAAGATTGGGATATGAGTCACAGTTGAGAATAACCTAAGTCAATAATCGAAATATCTAGCTTTCTAGGCTTAGCTGGTTACTATCGGAGATTCGTGGAAGGATTTTCTCAAATCACTACTCCATTAGCTTAGCTGACTCGGAAAGATACAAAATTTGTATGGAGCGAGGAATGCGAGAAGGGTTTCCAAGAGCTCAAGAGGAGAGTCATTTCGGCACATGTTTTGACCATACCATCCTGGAAAAGCGAACGTGGTAGCTGACGCGTTGAGTAGAAGGTCGTACGCGAGTACGAGTACGATATTGTTGAACACAAAGACCTATTTTTTATAATTTACAAATGATAAAGATAGAGTTAAAGACTCTAAGGACCCACGTTATGATGTTAAATATACGAGTAAAATTGACTTTAATTGATAAAGTTAAAGTTGTTCAAGCCACAGACCCAGAGATGATACGTATGAAGACGAAAGTGCAAGAAGGTGCTATTCCGGAGGCAAGAATTAATGAAGAAAGAATACTTAGAGTCAACTCCAAACTTTACGTTCCTAACGATTTTGACTTGAAGCATAGAATCATGATGGAGGCACATAGCACACCATTTGTAATCCATCCTGGGAGTACCAAAATGTATCACGATCTTTGACATACATTTTGGGGGAGCAATATGAAGAAAGAGATCGCGGAGTTTATCTCGAGGTGTTTAACTTGTCAACGAGTAAAGGCGGAGCATCAAGTGCCAAAAGGTCCATTGAAACCACTTGAGATTCCAGAATGGAAGTGGGAACACATTACTATGGATTTCGTTACGGGTCTTCCCAAGGTTTTTCAAGGTATAGATGTGATTTGGGTTATTGTTGATAGATTAACCAAGTTAGCTCATTTCTTGCCCGTACGTGAGACTTATTCCCTTGAACGTCTTGCTAATATGTACATAAATTATATTGTGAGATTGCATGGCATGCCAGCATCCATGGTTTCGGATCGTGACCCAAGATTCACTTCACGATTTTGGGTTAGCTTGCTGAAAGCTATGGTCACGGATTTATGATTCAGTTCAGCATACCATCCTCGAATGGATGGATAATCAGAAAGGACTATTCAAACCCTTGAAGATCTATTCAGACTCTGTGTCCTAGATTTTAAAGGAAGTTAGGATAAGTACTTGCCACTGGTGGAATTCTCCTACAACAACAGTTATCAAGCAAGTATAGGCATGGCTCCATTCGAGGCATTATATGGACGAAAGTGTTGTTCTCCAGTATGCTGGGACGAGGTGGGAGAAGCAATGTTGTTGGGACCAGAATTAGTACGCATAACTACAGAAAAGATTCAAATGATCCGAAAACGTATAAAGACCTCACAAGATCGACAAAAGAGTTATGTTGATCTTCATCGAAAGGACGTGGAATTTAATATTGGAGATCATGTACTGTTACGTATTGCTTCATGGAAGGGAGTTACAAGATTTGGAAAGAGAGGAAAGCTCAATCCACGATTTGTTGGTCCATTTGAGATTCTTGACCGAATAGGAAATGTGGCCTATAGACTCGCATTACCTCCAAGTATGTCTTGTGTTCATAATATTTTTCACATATCTATGCTTCGTAAATATGTGAAAGACCCAAACCACATTATTATTGTAGAACCGAATTTAGATAGATAAAGAAGATTTAACGTACAAGGAGGTACCTGCCAAGATATTGGATAGAAAAGAGCATATCCTACGAACAAAGGTTATACCACAAGTCATGGTTTTGTGGAGGAACCATGCTATTGAGGAAATGACTTGGGAGTTGGAATCAGAAATGAAAGCAAGGTACCCTCACCTTTCCGAAACACTAGGTACGTACGTTAATTTTGAGGAAGAAATTTTATAAGGAGGGGAGGTTGCCCCAACTTATAATAAATAAAATTATAATTTTCCTCTATTCATTATTCTAAATTAATAAGGGTTAATTTGATAAAATGCTTTGGTTATGGGTGAAATGTGCAAATTTTATAAAATAAGCAAGTGGTTATAAAATATTCCTTTTGTCAGGGAATATTCATTTGGTCGGGGAATATTCATTGGTCGTGGAATATTCTTTTTGTCTGGAATATCCGTACGACGGCGCAGTCAATCGTGGGCCCCATAACGGAAAACGGTTGGATGAAAGAAAATGACAAAGTTTGAGTTTTATAAATAATCTGGCGTAATTATTACCGAGTTAACAACATTGGATTACACGGTGGTTAAAATACAATGAATACGCTGGTGGCACAAGAGTATTACCAGATTGCACAAGATTGTTGAATTATTGATTCGTACGTAAGAATGCAATACTCAATAATTGTTACAGTAATTAATTTTCAATATTTTATTTTATTGATTCAATAATTGCTGCGTTGATATTTTATATTATTGTTGTTTCAATAATTGTCATTGTACAGTATTTCCCATTATCAGATCAATAATTCATATTATTTGAATAATATTATTAGATAACATTATTCGCAATGTCTAGAAAGTTCTGTCTAAGGAGAGGTTTGGTCACCTAATTGCTACCAAGAAGAGAGAAATCCTTATTGAAAGCCCCTCTTTCTGAGGAGCTACCGGTTGTCATAATTGTGATTCTGTAATATTATTTGAAAATAATTAATTATTGATTTATATGATAAGGAAATATTTATTTGATGTGGATATAAATGATGGATTTATTTATTTTATGTGGTTATAATTGAAGGATTTAATGTTGAGGTGCTTTATCAGTATGTTTGTCAGAATGGAGGTATTAAAAATCAAATCAGTATAGTTACGATATATTGCGTGAGTTATAATTTTTAATTCGACCATTGGATCGTTGTGATTTTTGGATATGTTATACATATATAAGTTGAGTATATGTCCACAAATTTTGAACCGTTAAAAATGAACGTATGATTTGTTATGAATTTTAAGAGGTGACTGATTCGGAAATTAGGTTTATAAATGATTTTGGTGAAAAATTCTAGAATTGAGTGGGCCCCACTTGTGGTTGATGAAGAAATGTGCTGAATTTTATTTCAAATGTGGTGGGTGGCAATAGTAGCAGGTAAAGCCAACAAGTAGCAGGTCAAGTCTGCTTCGGCGTGCTAACATATTTCTATAAATAGAGGGCTAAGTTAGAATTGAAAAGCACACTAGAAACATAGCGGGAAGTAATCGGGGTGTGGAATGATGGTTCTAGACAATTGTTTAGCAGTCCTCACTATTTTGTAAAATAGTGTGTCAATAATTGTAATGAGGACTTTATCTGGGTGTGGATATTGTCTAGAAGATAATATTTGTATTTAAACTCACAGTATGTGTTGTCGTATTTTGCACGACAATTGTAATAATAAAGTTGTAGTTATATTTTGTACCATGTATTTGGCGACTCAGAATGGGTGATGTATACCTATTTTGGGGGCATCACAAATACTATTTTTCTTATTCATCATTTAATATGTTGGAGTAACCTGTCTACGCGAATTACGTACCGCATGACAGGTGAAAATTCATTTGCAGTTTCGTACGTTATTTCTTTTCATATTCTTAAATATAAACATACTATGGTAAGTATTGCTTCTATAATCCTTGAAATTAGTGGAATATCCTTGAGTTTTGCGCTTTATCCAATATCGTTTCATTGGAATATTGATATGAACTCTCTTATTAAATATCAATATTTTCACCGGGGTATTATTCACCCGGTTACTATTCACTAAAATATTATTCACTCAGATATTCAGAACACTTTTCATGCAAGGGTACTATTCACGAGTTACTATTCACATGTTACTATTCACCCAGTTACTATTATCTAAAATATTACTCACTCGAGTATTCGGGGCACTTTTCATGCCGGGGTGTTGCCTCTTTTTTAGTTCTAACAAAAAGAGCTCTAACTCATGCAAGCATACATGTGTCAACAAGTAATACAGAGTAAGTAGAGTATCGATCCCACGGAGAAAGTTGTCAAATTTAAACTACTATGCATCAATTAAATCACTATACTTATATGCTTAAACTAATGACTATATTGGTGAATTAATCCTAATTACAAATAACAACTAAAATAAGAAAAATAACAAAATATATCAAATCTGAAAATAATGGTATCCTAACTTCATTTAATATTTCATCCAACTACCACTATCATACAAGAATTGTTCACATATCACAGGAAAGTAGCCAAGAGCACTAATAGAGTCATAGCCATTTTTTAATGCACTATGACCTACTTACACAGCATCCACAAATGATAGACTCCATGTAATCATCAATATAACCAAAATCACTATATGTCTATGTGAAATTGCAATCATACTGAATTTAAGCACAAGCCCTTATTTTAACTCATACGGTGAAGCATGCAACCAAACTATATATTAAAATCCGTTAGAATCCCATAATGGAGTTTAGTTCATGACTGAACCAAAAGCCATTATGGGATCAAAGCTAAACATGATTCACAAGCAAACAATTGAAAGATGAAGGATAGAAATGATCAAACTCAATTGCAGATTGTAAACCAATATCAACGTTCAACTCCTCATAGGAATCCAGTTAAACAATAATAATAATCCACAATGACAGAAAATCCCAAGAAGAATAGGAGAAGATGGAGTTTAGGCTTCGTTCTTCGTTGGAATCTCCCCCAATGTGTAAACCCTAGTTATGCTATGAAAATACGTCAAAAGTTATCCAAATTATGTCTGACACCAGTCAGATATCATTTTAAATCAATTACAACCCTTTAAAATTGGAAATTAAAATAAACAAATTTCAAAGATCAAGAACAACCGCCATCGTGCACTACCGCGCCCTCCATCGTATTCTCTCGCGGCGGCGCAAGACTTGCAAATAAGTCATGATGCCCGGTCGGGGCTCTCTCGGCAGCCGTCACGACTTGCGCTTGTGGATTACAGTTACGGTTCTCGCAATGTTGTTTTGTATTATCGCATTTTCCTGCTGCTCATTCCTTCCATACTTGGTCTCCTTGCTCCATTATACCTTCCTGCCATGCATCCATCAACCTCATGCCATCTACATCAGCCTCATGCCATCCAACACCACCAAAGTAGCCATTTCCTGCCATTTTTCCACCAAAGTAATTCTAAATATATGCAATGTAAAATAACATGAAATGTAACTAAAACATACTAGAATGGACTTGAGATTGGCATAATTCGCGTAAATTGATATCCAATAAGTAGGTGTAAAATCCACTTATCAAATACCCCCAAACTTAAACTATTGCTTGCCCTCAAGCAATACATGCTAAATAATAATAACAATGCAAAAGCACTACTATGCAGCTAAATTACTATGCAAACTAGTCTCACATCATTCCAACTTAAATAGAATTTCAGTCCAAAATGCCTCAGCGAATTATCCAGATTCAAAAATACAACTTCAAACTGAACGTTGGTCATAACATCATACACTTAGATACTTCATACATGCTATAGAGATGATGTGTGTGTGTGCTGTGTTCACCAAAACTTGATTCAAGCAAAGAATACATATGCTAAACTGCTCAAAACAGAAAATTATAGTCTAAATTAAGACTCATGTATACTTATGCAATGAAGACTATTCCAACATATCCAAACAAACTCAAGTTCAACAATGGGCTTAACTGCTTTATTGCTACTCACGAGGACGATTTTCACTCTTTCCCGCGGTGTTTATTGCTATTTTGTTTTTCTTTTTCTCTTTTATTTTTCACATGACTGTGCACTGTCTTATTCCATTAGGCAATACTGCTACCCCTTAGCGAGCTTTCAACCAACGACTCCCAGACCATGAAAGACCTTAGGGCACTAGGTGTAGAGACAATCCCCTCGGGCGTACTTACTCAAGTAGCCAAGGCCCCGAAATAAGACTAGCCACGTTACTGCTTTTTTAATTATTATTTTTTTATACATAGCATACCCATGTTTTCCTAAAGTTTGAATGTCAATGTTTCATATAGTCTACATGCATGTTCCACATATTTCTCTTTTTTAAAACTACATTTTTTAACAAGCAATGCAACACATAATTCTTATACCTGCAAGTGAAGGTAAAGGGTACAAGAGAACTCCCCAATACCCCCAAACTTAAAGTATTCAATACCCCATTGAATGAAGGTAAAGGGTACAAGAGAACTCCCCTAATGATCAGCTATACCACCCTCCTCGGGTGGTGAATCTGGTGGTGGATATGGCACTGTTGTCCCAAACTGAGGCCATTCTAGCATTGTTCCTTGCTGCCAAAGGCTTCGGCTAAAGCCCTTGTGAGACCCATAGCAAACGCTCCAAAATTGTCATAGATGGTCAACTCGTCGCTCCAATCTTCAGAGCTGGCGATCACCATGAGGAGCTTGTGGTTGTGTCGACGGGCCTGCCTCATCGGTCTGAGGGGGCTATTGTGATGGCTCGAGAAATGTTGGTTGGATGATGAAACCTAAGCCTCGCGGATGTGGTTCGCCTCCTGCCCAGTCCTTAAATTTAGCAATGGTGGCATGTGTGATGTCCTGGCTTGGATATTTCATTTGTTCGTTTCCCCAGTTGTATCCCTGATGAGTACATAGCATCGCTACCACTAAAGCGTGTGGAATGCTCCCAGTGGTGCCTCCCTGCAGATATCGCAACATATTCTGGTAGATAAGATGGCCAACATCAATATACTTGCCCGTAATTATACCCCAAAGAATTATAGCCCTTTCCGCCGTGATCTCATGTTGATGAGACGAAGGCAATAGCTTGGCACATATGAATAAATTTCATGCCTTGGCATATCAATTCAGTGCGGCTTCTGGGAATATGCGAGGCTGGTTCGTGTCGACTTTGTAAGTCCACTTCGTGCCTGGCACGCACAATTCAACAATAACAAGCTCCAAGTCGGTTTCCATATGTGCCCCTGTGATCCAATTAGCAGTCCCTCTTGGTGGTGTCTTAGTGAGTCAAAAAATGGTTCTAATGGCAGGAGGTCTGTAGTCTATCTCAATCCCACAAACCATAGAGATACCACTCATGGTGACCTTGGCATTGGCATAAAACTCGCGGACTGCGCTCATCGAAATGGGCGTTGGAGAGGCAGTTAGTCCACCCCAGTCTCGTTCCTGGATCATGGCACAAAGTTGTCCATCCTGGCCTTCTGGTTTGAATCCTCTTTTCTTGATAAATGTTTTTGCTACGATTCGGTAGTACTCCTGCTGGGCTTCCAAACACAGGAACTTGGTGTGGTCGACAATGTCCTCCCCATGACTGCCGGAGGAAGATGATGGGGAAGAAGATGATCGTGCTCTCTTTGGGCCTATTTGCAGATAATTGAGCGAGAATGAAGATGAAATTACTGAGAGCGAATGAGAGCTTGTGATGTGATAACCTTCAAACTTGTTTCTGCCAACCAAATCAGAAACCCTAGCTTTATACTGTGGATGAGAGCGTGGGTATGAGCCTTGAACGTGGAGATGATCGTGGGAATGTAATGGAGAGATGTATGGCTTCAATTTGTAACTGACAGACTGATAGAGACGTGAATTATGGAGAGACACTTGGATTGCGCTTTTGTTATTATTTCAAATGAGAGTCCAAATGGTCCACAACTCGTTTTTAAAATTTTCAGATCCGTCTTAATCCGGTGTCACGCGGTCATTCAATGTGTTTAATGCGCGGGCGCGCGAGTGGTATTCTTGGTCTGATATAAGTAGCCTTGGTAGCCGGATCTTATGTTATGTTCATTGCGCGATCGCATGACCCTCGCTCTCAGTACTCATGTGTTTATTTTTAGACTCTACAAGACAGAAATGTGTGCTCTCCAATACACCTGCAATACATCAATAGACCTTATCAAAGCATGGTTTAATAAATAAACATGAATGTCTATTCTATCACCCTCATTTTTTTTAATACAATGCACATACATGCTCCTATTCAATATCAGCTAATATGCTAATTATGTAGAGATAATCACGTGGTCTTAAATTAGGTTGAAATTGAGTTAACGAAATAACTTGAACTAAATAAATAAAGAATGAAAGAAAGATTTTAGAGATAGAAAATAATGGGTTGCCTCCCATCAAGCGCTAAGTTATAGTCAATTAGCTTGACTGTCTCTCGAATCTCATGTCACATAAAGAATTGAGGTGCCTTCCTTATTGTCCACCTCACCCCAAAATTTAATGACTTCAACTTTTGTTAATGGATCTACCTTTAACTCGGATTTTCACCCGTTACACACCTCAACGGTCCATAATTCCCCGATTTACGTACCTCGTCATTTAGGCCCCGATCCACCAAGTCAACCAAGAAGCATTCTTCTTCATCCGTTGAGAACTTTATTGCCTTAAAGACATTGAAGGTGACCTCCTGATCATGTACCCGCATAGTGATTTCCCCTTTTTACACGTCTATCAAAGCTCTGTCTGTGGCTAAGAATGGTCTCCCCAGTATGATTGGTATGCTTTTGTCCTCCTCGTAGTCTCGAATGATGAAGTCAGCCGGAAATATAAACTTGTCCACCTTTACCAACACATCTTCCACAATTCCCCGTGGATACGTGATGGATCTGTCAGCTAGCTGTAATGATATATTTGTCGGCCTTGGAGCCTACAATCCCAACTGATTGAACACTGACAAGGGCATCAAATTTATACTTGCCCCCAGATCACATAAACACTTACTAAAGCTCATCTTCCCGATTGTGCACGGAATTGTGAATCTTCCCGGATCCTTCAGCTTTGGAGGTAATTTCTTCTGAAGCACTGCACTGCATTCCTCTGTCAAGGCTACTGTCTCAAACTCATCTAGTCTTCTCTTCCTTAACAATATACCCTTCATAAACTTTGCATAGCTTGGCATTTGTTCCAATGCCTCGGCAAACAGTATGTTGATCTGCAGCTTTTTGAAAACCTCCAAGAACTTACTGAATTGTTTATCCTCCCTCTGCTTATTCAACCTTTGCGGATATGGTACTTGAGGGTGAATTGGTGGTTCTGCATTCTTAAGCTTCTCCTCTGAACTTGTTTTATCCTTCTCGACCTGCTGCGACTCAGATTTTTCCAGATTTTCTTTCTTTTCATTCACCTTCTCTGTATCGCGTGGCCGCATGCATCCCCCTTAGAAATCAGTAGCGGTATGCGACTTGTAATACCGCCGATCTTTGCCCGATCTCAATGTGATTGCTTGACACTGTTCCTTCCCGTCTCTTCTTGGATTTATCTCAGTGTTACTTGGCAATGAACCCTGGGGCCTGTTGTTAAGCATGCTCGCCATCTGCCCCATCTGAGTCTCCAAATTCTTGATAGCCACTACTTGGCTTTTAATCATAACTTCCGTGTTTGCCATGTATTTCAACATCATCTCCTCCATTTCTAATTTCTTTTCTGGCTGTGGTGCAGCTGGAGTGTGATGTTGTTGTTGTTGAGAAAATCCCGGTGGAAACGGTGGTTTTGGTGTAAACTGTGGCTGAGATGGAAAATGTTAGTTCGGCTGAAACTGATTCTGCTGATTTCCTTGGTTATTTGACCAACTAAAGTTTGGATGGTTTCGATTGTTGGGGTGGTATGTGTTCTGAAACTGACCTTGGTCTTTTCTATAATTGCTCACATACTGTACTGACTCTGAGCTAATAGCACATTGATCCGTGGAGTGTGACCCTGCACAAATCTCACATAAGAAGGCAACTGTTTTTACTTTGCTTTCTGCCAATGTATCTATTTTCTTTGCCATCGCTGCCATCTGTGCCGATAACTGGGTAATAGCATCTACCTCCAACACACCTACGAAATTGGGCTGTGGCATCCGAGCTGTAGGATTCTAAAAATCATTTGCAGCCATTGTTTCAATAAGTGTATAGGCCTCGTCATAGCTTTTTGCCCATAATGCCCCTCTAACATCTACATCTACAATAGGTCTCGATTGCCATCCCAATCCATTATAAAAGGTGTTGATCACCATCCAATCCTGCATACCATGATGCGGACACTTCCTTAGCATCTCTTTGTATCTCTCCCATGCTTCATATAAGGACTCGCCCTGTTGTTGCTCAAACTGACATATAGCTGTCCTCATCTTTGCAGTTTTAGCCATTGGGAAGAACTTGGCTAGAAATTTTTGTGCTAAGTCCTCCCATGTAGTGATTGACCCTGACGGCAAAGAATGAAGCCAACTTCTCGCCTTATCCCTCAATGAGAATGGGAACAATCTCAGTCTAATAGCATCCTCCGTCACACCGTTATATCTGAATGTATCACAAATTTCTATAAAGCTCAATAGGTGTTCATTCGGATCATCCGTAGCAGCACCCCCAATCTGAATCGAGTTCTGCACCATCTGAATAGTGCCTAGTTTAATCTCAAAAGTATTAGCTGCTATCGTCGGTCTGACTATGCTAGACTATAGTCCGTTTATATTCGACATGGAATAATCTCGTAGAGCCCGGTGCTCTTCTCTTTGCTCAATTCTCTGTTCTTCTGCCATACTAACTGTAGTACTCTCTAATTGAGCTTGCAAATTTCTTTGTACACTTGCTTTCCAACCACTTTCGTTAATGTTATCCTGTGCTGGTGTTAAGTCTGAGTTAGATGATCGCGTGTGCATAAAAATCTACAAGTACCTGAAACCAAAAACAAAACAAAAATAGAATTGAGAAACAATCAGAATTGTCTAAGTCATACAATATAGCTTGAAACTGATGATAATTATTTAAATTAACGCCTTTCCCCGGTAACGGCGCCAAAAACTTGTTGCCTCTTTTTTAGTTCTAACAAAAAGAGCTCTAACTCATGCAAGCATACATATGTCAACAAGTAATACAGAGTAAGTAGAGTATCGATCCCACAGAAAAAGTTGTCAAATTTAAACTACTATGCATCAATTAAATCACTATACTTATATGCTTAAACTAATGACTATATTGGTGAATTAATCCTAATTGCAAATAATAACTAAAATAAGAATAAAAACAAAATATATCAAATCTGAAAATAATGGGATCCTAACTTCATTTAATATTTCATCCAATTACCACTATCATGCAAGAATTGTTCACATATCACAGAAAAGTAGCCAAGAGCACTTATAGAGTCATAGCCATTTTTCAATGCACTATGACCTACTTACATAGCATCCACAAATGATAGACTACAAGTAATCATCAATATAACCAAAATCACTATATGTCTATGTGAAATTGCAATCATACTGAATTTAAGCACAAGCCCTTATTTTAACTCATACGGTGAATAAGTATATGTCTATCTCATTCACAAAATACACAAGCCATATAAAATAGCCCCATATACGTATGTTATCATGATTACAGTCCATACTTGCATGTTCGTTGTCAATTCCATGCAAGTACTGAAATGAATGGTGATCAAGCATTCATACATGCAAAACAATCATAATAGAATTCCCATATGATATGTAAAACAACCCCAGCAATCAAGCATGCAACCAAACTACCTATTAAAATCCGTTAGAATCCCATAATGGAGTTTAGTTCATGACTGAACCAAAAGCCATTATGGGATCAAAGCTAAACATGATTCACAAGCAAACAATTGAAAGATGAAGGATAGAAATGATCAAACTCAATTGCAGATTGTAAACCAATATCAACGTTCAACTCCTCATAGGAATCCAGTTAAACAATAATAATAATCCACAATGACAGAAAATCCCAAGAAGAATAGGAGAAGATGGAGTTTAGGCTTCGTTCTTCGTTGGAATCTCCCCCAATGTGTAAACCCTAGTTATGCTATGAAAATACGTCAAAAGTTATCCAAATTATGTCTGACACCAGTTAGATATCATTTTAAATCAATTACAACCCTTTAAAATTGGAAATTAAAATAAACAAATTTCAAAGATCGGCAGAACCATCGTACGCACCGCGCCCCTCGATCGTATTCTCATGCGGTAGCGAGACTTTACAATAAGTCATGATGCCCAGTCGGGCTCTCGCTGACGGCCGTCATGACTTGCGCTTTAGGATTACGGTTACGGTTACGCAATGTTGTTTGCTTTATTATAGCATTTTCCTGCTGCTCATTCCTTCTATACTTGGTCTCCTTGCTCCATTATACCTTCCTGCCATGCATCCATCAACCTCATGCCATCTACATCAGCCTCATGCCATCCAACACCACCAAAGTAGCCATTTCTGCCATTTTCCACCAAAGTAATTCTAAATATATATGCAATGTAAAATAACATGAAATGTAACTAAAACATACTAGAATGGACTTGAGATTGGCATAATTCAGCGTAAATTGATATCCAATAAGTAGGTGTAAAATCCACTTATCAAATACCCCCAAACTTAAACTATTGCTTGCCTCAAGCAATACATGCTAAATAATAATAACAATGCAAAAGCACTACTATGCGCACTAAATTACTATGCAAACTAGTCTCACATCATTCCAACTTAAATAGAATTTCAGTCCAAAATGCCTCAGCGAATTATCCAGATTCAAAAATACAACTTCAAACTGAACGTTGGTCATAACATCATACACTTAGATACTTCATACATGCTATAGAGATGATGTGTGTGTGTGCTGTGTTCACCAAAACTTGATTCAAGCAAAAGAATACATATGCTAAACCGCTTCAAAATGAAAATTATAGTCTAAATTAAGACTCATGTATACTTATGCAATGAAGACTATTCCAACATATCCAAACAAACTCAAGTTCAACAATGGGCTTAACTGCTTTATTGCTACTCACGAGGACGATTTTCACTCTTTCCCGCGGTGTTTATTGCTATTTTGTTTTTCTTTTTCTCTTTTATTTTTCACATGACTGTGCACTGTCTTATTCCATTAGGCAATACTGCTACCCCTTAGCGAGCTTTCAACCAACGACTCCCAGACCATGAAAGACCTTAGGGCACTAGGTGTAGAGACAATCCCCTCGGGCGTACTTACTCAAGTAGCCAAGGCCCCGAAATAAGACTAGCCACGTTACTGCTTTTTTAATTATTATTTTTTTATACATAGCATACCCATGTTTTCCTAAAGTTTGAATGTCAATGTTTCATATAGTCTACATGCATGTTCCACATATTTCTCTTTTTTAAAACTACATTTTTTAACAAGCAATGCAACACATAATTCTTATACCTGCAAGTGAAGGTAAAGGGTACAAGAGAACTCCCCAATACCCCCAAACTTAAAGTATTCAATACCCCATTGAATGAAGGTAAAGGGTACAAGAGAACTCCCCTAATGATCAGCTATACCACCCTCCTCGGGTGGTGAATCTGGTGGTGGATATGGCACTGTTGTCCCAAACTGAGGCCATTCTAGCATTGTTCCTTGCTGCCAAAGGCTTCGGCTAAAGCCCTTGTGAGACCCATAGCAAACGCTCCAAAATTGTCATAGATGGTCAACTCGTCGCTCCAATCTTCAGAGCTGGCGATCACCATGAGGAGCTTGTGGTTGTGTCGACGTGGGCTGTCTCTCATCGGCCCGAGGAGGGGCTATTGTGATGGCTCGAGAAATGTTGGTTGGATGATGAAACCTAAGCCTCGCGGATGTGGTTCGCCTCCTGCCCAGTCCTTAAATTTAGCAATGGTGGCATGTGTGATGTCCTGGCTTGGATATTTCATTTGTTCGTTTCCCCAGTTGCATCCCTGATGAGTACATAGCATCGCTACCACTAAAGCGTGTGGAATGCTCCCAGTGGTGCCTCCCTGCGTAGATATCGCAACATATTCTGGTGGATAA
Source organism: Panax ginseng (assembly GCA_020205605.1). NCBI lineage: Eukaryota > Viridiplantae > Streptophyta > Magnoliopsida > Apiales > Araliaceae > Panax > Panax ginseng. Next base: position 47,768,871 of record CM035149.1, on the reverse strand, counting down.
GATGGCCAACATCAATATACTTGCCCGTAATTATACCCCAAAGAATTATAGCCCTTTCATGCGTGATCTCATGTGCGATGAGACGAAGGCAATAGCTTGGCACATATGAATAAATTTCATGCCTTGGCATATCAATTCAGTGCGGCTTCTGGGAATATGCGAGGCTGGTTCGTGTCGACTTTGTAAGTCCACTTCGTGCCTGGCACGCACAATTCAACAATAACAAGCTCCAAGTCGGTTTCCATATGTGCCCCTGTGATCCAATTAGCAGTCCCTCTTGGTGGTGTCTTAGTGAGTCAAAAAATGGTTCTGATGGCAGGAGGTCTGTAGTCTATCTCAATCCCACAAACCATAGAGATACCACTCATGGTGACCTTGGCATTGGCATAAAACTCGCGGACTGCGCTCATCGGAATGGGCGTTGGAGAGGTAGTTAGTCCACCCTAGTCTCGTTCCTGGATCATGGCACAAAGTTGTCCATCCTGGCCTTCTGGTTTGAATCCACTTTCCTTGATAAATGTTTTTTCTACGATTCGGTAGTACTCCTGCTGGGCTTCCAAACACAGGAACTTGGTGTGGTCGACAATGTCCTCCCCATGACTGCCGGAGGAAGATGATGAGTTAGAAGATGATCGTGCTCTCTTTGGGCCTATTTGCAGATAATTGAGCGAGAATGCAGATGAAATTCCTGAGAGCGAATGAGAGCTTGTGATGTGATAACCTTCAAACTTGTTTACGCCAACCAAATCGAAACCCTAGCTTTATCTTTGTGGATGAGGCGTGGGTATGAGCCTTGAGCGTGGAGATGATCGTGGGAATGTAATGGAGAGATGTATGGCTTCAATTTATTCTTGACAGTGATAGAGGCGTGAGTTATGGAGAGACACTTGGATTAAGCTTACATTATTATTTCAAATGAGAGTCCAATGGTCCACAACTCGTTTTTAAAATTTTCGGATCCGTCTTAATCCGGTGTCACGCGGTCATTCAATATGTTTCATCTTGGCCGCGAGTGGTATTCTTGATGCGATATAAGTAGCCTTGGCAGGCGCTCAGGTCTTATGTTAATGTTCATTCTTGCGCGGTCGTGCAACCCCAGCTTCTGTACTCATGTGTTTATTTTAGACTCTACAAGATGAAATGTGTGCTCTCCAATACACCGCAATACATCAATAGACCTTATCAAAGCATGGTTTAATAAATAAACATGAATGTCTATTCTATCACCCTCATTTTTTTTAATACAATGCACATACATGCTCCTATTCAATATCAGCTAATATGCTAATTATGTAGAGATAATCACGTGGTCTTAAATTAGGTTGAAATTGAGTTAACGAAATAACTTGAACTAAATAAATAAAGAATGAAAGAAAGATTTTAGAGATAGAAAATAATGGGTTGCCTCCCATCAAGCGCTAAGTTATAGTCAATTAGCTTGACTGTCTCTGAATCTCATGTCACATAAAGAATTGAGGTGCCTTCCTTATTGTCCACCTCACCCCAAAATTTAATGACTTCAACTTTTGTTAATGGATCTACCTTTAACTCTGGATTTTCACCCGTTACACACCTCAACGGTCCATAATTCCCCGATTTCTGTACCTCGTCATTTAGGCCCCGATCCACCAAGTCAACCAAGAAGCATTCTTCTTCATCCGTTGAGAACTTTATTGCCTTAAAGACATTGAAGGTGACCTCCTGATCATGTACCCGCATAGTGATTTCCCCTTTTTACACGTCTATCAAAGCTCTGCCTGTGGCTAAGAATGGTCTCCCCAGTATGATTGGTATGCTTTTGTCCTCCTCGTAGTCTCGAATGATGAAGTCAGCCGGAAATATAAACTTGTCCACCTTTACCAACACATCTTCCACAATTCCCCGTGGATACGTGATGGATCTGTCAGTGTAATGATATATTTGTCGGCCTTGGAGCCTGCAATCCCAACTGGATTGAACACTGACAAAGGCATCAAATTTATACTTGCCCCCGATCACATAAACACTTACTAAAGCTCATCTTCCCGATTGTGCACGGGAATTGTGAATCTTCCGGATCCTTCAACTTTGGAGGTAATTTCTTACGAAAGCAACGCCTTTGCATTCCTCTGTCAAGGCTACTGTCTCAAACTCATCTAGTCTTCTCTTCCTTAACAATATACCCTTCATAAACTTTGCATAGCTTGGCATTTGTTCCAATGCCTCGGCAAACAGTATGTTGATCTGCAGCTTTTTGAAAACCTCCAAGAACTTACTGAATTGTTTATCCTCCCTCTGCTTATTCAACCTTTGCGGATATGGTACTTGAGGGTGAATTGGTGGTTCTGCATTCTTAAGCTTCTCCTCTGAACTTGTTTTATCCTTCTCGACCTGCTGCGACTCAGATTTTTCCAGATTTTCTTTCTTTTCATTCACCTTCTCTGTATCGCGTGGCCGCGCGGCATCCCCTTGTAAATCAGGCGCGGGCGCGCGACTTGTAGTACCTGCCAGATCTTTGCCCGATCTCAATGTGATTGCTTGACACTGTTCCTTCCCGTCTCTTCTTGGATTTATCTCAGTGTTACTTGGCAATGAACCCTGGGGCCTGTTGTTAAGCATGCTCGCCATCTGCCCCCATCCGAGTCTCCAAATTCTTGATAGCCACTACTTGGCTTTTAATCATAACTTCCGTGTTTGCCATGTATTTCAACATCATCTCCTCCATTTCTAATTTCTTTTCTGGCTGTGGTGCAGCTGGAGTGTGATGTTGTTGTTGTTGAGAAAATCCCGGTGGAAACGGTGGTTTTGGTGTAAACTGTGGCTGAGATGGAAAATGTTAGTTCGGCTGAAACTGATTCTGCTGATTTCCTTGGTTATTTGACCAACTAAAGTTTGGATGGTTTCGATTGTTGGGGTGGTATGTGTTCTGAAACTGACCTTGGTCTTTTCTATAATTGCTCACATACTGTACTGACTCTGAGCTAATAGCACATTGATCCGTGGAGTGTGACCCTGCACAAATCTCACATAAGAAGGCAACTGTTTTTACTTTGCTTTCTGCCAATGTATCTATTTTCTTTGCCATCGCTGCCATCTGTGCCGATAACTGGGTAATAGCATCTACCTCCAACACACCTACGAAATTGGGCTGTGGCATCCGAGCTGTAGGATTCTAAAAATCATTTGCAGCCATTGTTTCAATAAGTGTATAGGCCTCGTCATAGCTTTTTGCCCATAATGCCCCTCTAACATCTACATCTACAATAGGTCTCGATTGCCATCCCAATCCATTATAAAAGGTGTTGATCACCATCCAATCCTGCATACCATGATGCGGACACTTCCTTAGCATCTCTTTGTATCTCTCCCATGCTTCATATAAGGACTCGCCCTGTTGTTGCTCAAACTGACATATAGCTGTCCTCATCTTTGCAGTTTTAGCCATTGGGAAGAACTTGGCTAGAAATTTTTGTGCTAAGTCCTCCCATGTAGTGATTGACCCTGACGGCAAAGAATGAAGCCAACTTCTCGCCTTATCCCTCAATGAGAATGGGAACAATCTCAGTCTAATAGCATCCTCCGTCACACCGTTATATCTGAATGTATCACAAATTTCTATAAAGCTCAATAGGTGTTCATTCGGATCATCAAAAGACACCCCAATCTGAATCGAGTTACGCACCATCCTGAATAGTGCCTAGTTTAATCTCAAAAGTATTAGGCATTTGCTATCGCTCGGATTACACTATATGCTAGGCGTAGTCCGTTTATATTCGACATGGAATAATCTCGTGAAACTTGGTCTTTCTTCTCTTTGCTCAATTCTCTGTTCTTACGCCATACTAAGCTGTAGTACTCTCTAATTGAGCTTGCAAATTTCTTTGTACACTTGCTTTCCAACCACTTTCGTTAATGTTATCCTGTACTGGTGTTAAGTCTGAGTTGGATGATCGCGTGTGCATAAAAATCTACAAGTACCTGAAACCAAAAACAAAACAAAAATAGAATTGAGAAACAATCAGAATTGTCTAAGTCATACAATATAGCTTGAAACCGATGATAATTATTTAAATTAACGCCTTTCTTCCCCGAATGGCGCTTAAAAACTTGTTGCCTCTTTTTAGTTCTAACAAAAGAGCTCTAACTCATGCAAGCATACATATGTCAACAAGTAATGAGTAAGTAGAGTATCGATCCCACGTAAAAAGTTGTCAAATTTAAACTACTATGCATCAATTAAATCACTATACTTATATGCTTAAACTAATGACTATATTGGTGAATTAATCCTAATTACAAATAATAACTAAAATAAGAATAATAACAAAATATATCAAATCTGAAAATAATGGGATCCTAACTTCATTTAATATTTCATCCAATTACCACTATCATGCAAGAATTGTTCACATATCACAGAAAAGTAGCCAAGAGCACTTATAGAGTCATAGCCATTTTTCAATGCACTATGACCTACTTACATAGCATCCACAAATGATAGACTACAAGTAATCATAAATATAACCAAAATCACTATATGTCTATGTGAAATTGCAATCATACTGAATTTAAGCACAAGCCCTTATTTTAACTCATACGGTGAATAAGTATATGTCTATCTCATTCACAAAATACACAAGCCATATAAAACAGTCCCATATACGTATGTTATCATGATTACAGTCCATACTTGCATGTTCGTTATCAATTCCATGCAAGTACTGAAATGAATGGTGATTAAGCATTCATACATGCAAAACAATCATAATAGAATTCCCATATGATATGTAAAACAACCCCAGCAATCAAGCATGCAACCAAACTACCTATTAAAATCCGTTAGAATCCCATAATGGAGTTTAGTTCATGACTGAACCAAAAGCCATTATGGGATCAAAGCTAAACATGATTCACAAGCAAACAATTGAAAGATGAAGGATAGAAATGATCAAACTCAATTGCAGATTGTAAACCAATATCAACGTTCAACTCCTCATAGGAATCCAGTTAAACAATAATAATAATCCACAATGACAGAAAATCCCAAGAAGAATAGGAGAAGATGGAGTTTAGGCTTCGTTCTTCGTTGGAATCTCCCCCAATGTGTAAACCCTAGTTATGCTATGAAAATACGTCAAAAGTTATCCAAATTATGTCTGACACCAGTCAGATATCATTTTAAATCAATTACAACCCTTTAAAATTGGAAATTAAAATAAACAACTCGACATCGAACTATCGTTACCGCGGCGTACCGCGCCCTCCAATGTATTCCTCATGCGGGCGCGAGACTGCGATGAAATCATGATGTCGGTAGGGGCTCTCGCAGCGAACGCGCGCCCTCGAACTAATATATCGTCATGCGGTAGCGCTTCTTGCGATCTGTGGATTACGGTTACGGTTACTGCAATGTTGTTGCTGCTATCGCATTGTCTTGTTGCTCATTCCTTCCATGCTTGGTCTCCTTGCTCCATTACACCTTCCTGTCATGCATCCGTCAACCTCATGCCATCTACATCAGCCTCATGCCATCCAACACCACCAAAGTAGCCATTTTCTGCAATTATTCCAACAAAGTAATTCTAAATATATGCAATGCAAAATAACATGAAATACAACTAATATATACTAGAATGGACTTGAGATAGGCATAATTCACGTAAATTGATATCCAATAAGTAGGTGTAAAATCCACTTATCATGGGGTACTATTCATAAGTTATTATTCACGGGTTACTATTCATCTGGTTACTATTCACTCAAATATTATTAACTCGGGTATTCGGGGAACTTTTCATACCAGAGTACTATTCACGGGGTACTATTCTCAAAGTACTATTCACGGGGTACTATTCACCGAAAAATTTATTTCTTTACTGTCCAAATTATTTTTGATACATGGATATTATTCTTGAATTTTACTCCACAAAGCAGTATTATGTTGACAATTTGGACATTATTAAATTCTGGATAAATTAAATTATAAATCTTTAAAAATTATAATTTGCTTTCATTTAATTGAATTCTTATATCATTATCATCATCCTCATGCTTATATTATAATGAAAGTCATCTTTGGCTTACGTGCATAGATGGACTGTTGATTGTTATGATTATGACAAGGGATCATTCGGTATAATCATGACCCGTAATGTTACAAATGATGTGGTAAAAAATCTTCATTGGCCTGTAGTGCATTGATGGACAGTTGTTGGTATGATTATGACCAAAGATTATTCGGTATAGTCATGGCCATTGATGATTACATGAATATCCTAGGCCCGTAGTGCAGGGATGATTCGATGATGTGGTTTATTTATTAAGCTGAGTCTCAGCGATAAAGTTGATGAAAAACTTTTAAAATCATGGAAGATAGTAGATATCATATTCTACTTGACTCTTCTAATGGATTGCTTATTCCACTGCAGTTAAACTTGTTGTCTATTATATTCTATCAGTTTAACATTGTTGAATGCTAACGATAACTTATTCTGCATTATCTTAGTCATAATATTTCTTACTGGGCTAGTTGAGCTCACCCTTTTGCTTTCATTTTTCTCTTCAGGAAATGAGAACATAGTCGGGACTAGTCAGGGAACGGAGTGATGGTCCGAGATGGTGCATTAGTAGTCCTAACTATTCTGTGAAATAGTGTGATAATAATTGTAATGAAGACTCCATTGAGTGTGGATATTGTCTAGAAGACAATATTCAATTTTAAATTCTCAGCTTAGGTTTTGTCGTATGTTACACGATAGTTGTATTCGAATTTTGTACCATATATTTGGCAACCCAATATGGGTGATGTATACCTATCTTGGGGACGTCACAGTTGGTATCATAGCTTAGGGATATGATCCCTGGCTGAGATGTGAGACAAGAACTAGGAGGGGAGAAATGGGAAATTCCTTCTCTAGTATGACCTACCTAAGTTTATTTGGTATTTAATTGGTCGATCAGAGTATAGGGATAATATGTGACATGTGAATTAACCCTTATTTTGTGGCAGTGTTTGAAAATGGCATCTGAAAATGTTGAGATCAACAATGAAGCACATGAGACCGTTGAGTCACCAACGATCAATACCCAGGATAATGTGCAACAGGAAGACAATAATCCTCAGGTAAACAACAACACCGATCAAATGATAAACGATGGGATATTCAGAGGCTTTATGCAATTCATGCAACATCGAAGTAGAGCGGCTCTGCTCAAAATGCAAATTGAAACACAGCAACTCACAGATGGTCACCATTAAGCAATTCAAGGAGTTGGGACCATCGGAGTTTTGGGGAAAGCCAGAACCACTTAAGGCGGAGATGTGGATAAAGCAGATCACCAAGATATTTGATGTCTTGGGATGCTCCGAGGAGCAAAAGGTTCCCTTTGCCACCTTCATATTGAGAGGAGAAGCAGATTACTAGTGGGAATCAGTAAAGCGTACTCAGCCTACCACACTCAAAATGTCTTGGGAGAAGTTCCAAGAGCTGTTCAACGACAAGTACTTTCCTGAAAGTATTAGTCACATGAAGGAGGTGGAGTTTATAAAGTTGGAACAAAATAATATGACTGTGTCGCAGTATAAGGATAAGTTTACTGAGTTGTCTCGGTTTGCATCCCATTTGGTTGATAATGAGGAAAGAATGATGCGAATGTTTTTGTGAGGTTTGAGACCCGAAATACGTCAATACCTCATTTCTCACAAACTGTGTTTGTATTCAGATGTTGTAAATAGGGCTCAGTTATTGGAGCATGATAATGAGTCAACCCAACCAAGATAGAGTAGCCAGAAAGTCGATAATACCAGTGGTAGCAGTCATAGAAGCGGTGACAACAAACGTGGAGGGAATCAACATGCCAGAAATGGTAACCACTCCAGTGGTAATCATGGCCAAGATAATAGAAGTGAAAATTTCAAGAAGAGGAGATTCAATAATGATGGAAAGACGTCGTCGACCAAAGACTGTTGTTATTAGACGAGAACGACCGCCAGTCGTATGTTACAAATGCAGAGGGTAGGGACACATCAGTCCAAACTATAAGCAGCAGTCCAAAGCATGTTACAATTGTGAAAGAGAAGGTCACCTAGCCCGATTTTATCGTGCACCAAAGTCAAGTCCAGCTGGGATGGAGGCATCAAAGGCCGTCCCAGACAAGACAAAACCGGTAGTTCAAGGGAGAGCATTTGTCGTAACCTCCCAAAAAGCGAGGAATCCGAACGAGGTGATCACGAGTAAGCTAATCATAAACTCTTGTGAAGTTTATACCTTATTTGATACCGGTTCTACCCATTCTTTTATTTCTCGCACTTGCGCTCAACGTTTAAATTTGACTCCGGAGAAATTAGACTTTGACTTATCGGTTGAAACTCCGTTGGGGGAAACCTTTATTACATCCACTGTTTATAATTCTTGTTTGCTTCAAATCGGTAACCGCGCGTTACCTGTCGATCTTATTTCCTTAAAAATACTTGTGTTTGATGTAATTTTAGGGATTGATTGGTTAACTACTCATCATGGAAAAATTAATTGTTTTCGTAAGGATATTAGCTTTCATATTCCTAACCAACCTATTATGCGAATTCAAGAGACCAAACCACTAAAGTCAATCACTATCATATCAAGCCATAAAGCTATTTGTTTATTGAAAAATGGATGTCAAGCTTTCTTAGCCCATGTCACAGATTTAAACAAAAATACGTCAGATTTGAATGATATTTCTATTGCTAATAAATTTGCTGACGTATTCCCTGAAGAACTTCCTGGCCTAACCCCAGAGCGTAAAATTGAATTTTGTATCGACTTTGAACCCGGTACAAAACCCATTTCTAAAGTCCCATATCGAATGGCTCCTGTTGAACTTCAGGAGTTAAAGACCCAATTGCAGGAATTGTTAGACATCGGTTTCATTCATCCTAGTACATCTCCTTGGGTTGCTCCTGTTCTCTTCGTAAAGAAGAAAGATGGAAGTATGCGACTTTGTATTGATTATCCGGAGTTGAATCATGTCACCATCAAAAATAGGTACCCGTTGCCATGCATTAATGACCTGTTTGACCAGTTGCAAGGTGCTAAATTATTTTCAAAGATCGATCTTCATTCCGGATATCATCAGTTAAAGATTAAAACCAATGAAATCCCAAAAACTACTTTCAGAACTCGGTACGGGCATTGTGAATTCCTAGTCATGTCTTTTGGATTGACTAATGCTCTTGCTGCCTTTATGGATATGATGAACTGAGTATTCAAGGAATATTTGGATCATTTTGTAGTCGTCTTTATTTATGACATCCTCATATATTCCAAAATTCGTGAAGATCGTGAGCAACCCTTGAGGCTGATACTCCAAAAGCTTCGTGAAAACAAGCTTTATGCCAAGTTGAAGAAGTACGAGTTTTGTCTTGAGGAAGTAGCATTCCTTGGGCACGTGATATCAAATCATGGAATATCTGTTGACCCAGCAAACATTGAAGCAATTCAAAGCTGGGAGGAACACAAGTCAGCGACCAAAGTATGTAGCTTTCTGGGCTTAGCTGGTTATTATCGGAGATTCGTGGAAGGATTTTCTCAAATCGCTACTCCATTAACTCAGCTAACTCGAAAAGATACAAAATTCGATTGAAGAAACCTCAAGTCAAGGTTTTGTGGAGAAACCACGATGCTGAGGAAATGACCTGGGAATTAGAATCCGAAATGAAATCAAGGTATCCTAACCTCTTCGACATATCAGGTAAGTACCGTAATTTCAAGGACGAAATTTCATAAGAAGGGGAGGTTGTAAGACCCCAACTTTTATGAATAAAGATTAAATTTTTTTCTTGAAATATATTATTGAATATTATGGTGTGGATATGATCTAATGTTATAGTTGTGGGTAATATTGGAAAATTATGCAAAGTAAGTAAGTTGTTATAAAATATTCGATTGGTCGGGGAATATTCGTTTTAGCAGGGAATATTCGTACGACGGCATAATCATTGGTGGACCTCACAACGGAAGTATTGTCGTAGTTAAAAAACGACAGAAATATCTTTTTATAAAAATAACGGCGAAAATTTTATCATTAAACTGTTGAACTACCCGCTGGTAAAAGTACAGTAATACGTGTGGTTGCATAGTAGCACACAATATTGATTATTGATGCTTACGTAAGAAGCCATTCAGTTTACTCAATTATTGCTACAATAATTATTTCATAGTATCTCACATTATTTGATTCAATTATTGTCACAATATCATCTGCATAATATTTTATATTGTTAAATCAATAATTGAGATAACAAAGTTATTCATATTATTATTTGCAATATTGATGATGTCTAGAAAGTTTTGTCGAGGAGAGGTTTGGTCACCTAATTGCGCGCCAATAGGGAGAAATCCTTATCGGAAAGCCCCCTCTTTCCTGGGAATGATCTGGTTGTTAAATATTGTGAGTTATAATATTAATGATGAATAATTGTTGAAGTATTAAGAATGTGTTTATTGAAGATAAGTGAATTACAAAAGTTAGAGGGTGTAAGACCCCAACTTTTATGAATAAAGAATAATTTTCTCGAAATATATTTTTGAATATTATGGTGTGGATTTGATTTAATGTTATAGTTGTGGGTAATATTTACAAATTTTGCAAAGTAAGCAAGTGGTTATATAATATTCGATTGGTCGAGGAATATTCATTTTAACAGGGAACATTCGTACGACGGCACAATCATTGGTGGACCTCACAACGGAAGTATTGTCATAATTAGAAAATGACATAATTATCTTTTTATAAAAATAACGGCGGAAGTTTTACCGTTAAACTGTTGAACTACCCGGTAGTAAAAGTACAGTAATACGCGTGGTTGCATAGTAGCACACGGTATTGATTATTGATGCTTACGTGAGAAGTCACTCAGTTATACTCAATTATTACTACGATGAATTCTTTGCATCATATCTCTCATATTATTGATTCGATTATTGTCACAGTATCATCTGCATTATATGATATATTATTAAATCAATAATTGAGACGACAAAGTTATTCATATTATTAAATTGTAATATTTACAATGTCTAGAAGTTATGTCAAGGAGAGGTTTGGTCATCTAATTGCGCGCCAATAAGGAGAAATCCTTATCGGAAAGCCCCCTCTTTCCTGGAAACGACCTGGTTGTTAAATATTGTAAGTTATAATATTAATGATGAATAAGTTCGTGTTGATTAAAGATGAAATTGATAGTTCCATTGTGTTGAAATTATTAGTGTTAGTGGATATCGACATTTATTTCGATATTAATTGATGTCTGGAAGTTATACTGACCAGTCGGGTAATTAACCGGATAAATGAGCAATTAATTTCTATTAATTCACATAATTATAACTATTTGTTCACATGTGTGTACTATTGATTCACATTCTTGTACTATTAGGGGAGTTGGTGCAAGATTGATAATACTTGCATGACTAAGTTAAAAATGGAGGTATAGATGGAGGTACTATACTGTAATTCATATTTTTACATGATTATAACTATTGATTCACATGATTGAACTATTGATTCACATTATTTACTATTAGGGGAGGTGGTGCAAGTTTGATAATACTTACAGGACTAAATTAAAAATGAAAGAAAATAAAGGTATTGTACTGTAATATTTCGAGCCCCAAAACGTGCAATTATCAAAACTATAGTTGCCTATAAATAGAAGCTCATTCTTCCTTCATTTCTCACCAATTCACTAAAGCTTTAGAGCAATTATTATAGAGAGAAAGTATAGAGAGAAAGAAAAAGAGAAGTCTGCTACCTCTCTACTCCAGTATCCAGTTTCTTTCTAAGGTAAGGGGTATTATTTCTTTCATATTCATGAAGAGAGCTTCTGTTATTCCATTCTTTATTATTATGTTGGAATAACCTGTTTATGCGAAGTACCTTATACATGGTGAAATTCTTCTATTATTCCATTCTTTATTATTATGTTGGAATAACATGTCTATGCGAAGTACCACATACATGGTGAAATTCTTCTATTATTCCATTCTTTATTATTCTGTTCGAATATCATATCTATGCGGATTACGCTAGACCTGGTTCCATTCTTTATTATTCTGTTGGAATAACCTGTCTGTGTGGTCTATCGCATGCATGGTGAATTCTTTGTTATTCCATTCTTTATTATTACATTGGAATATCCTCATCTATGCGGATTATGCTAGACACGGTTCCATTTTTATATTACATTAGAATAACTTTTATCATGCGGCGGCTCATCGCATGCATGGTGAATTCTTTGTTATTCCATTCTTTATTATTCATTTGGAATATCCTATCTGTATGCAATTACGCTAGACACGGTTCCATTCTTTATTATTACATTGGAATAACTTTGTTTGTGCGGATCTATCGCATGCATGGTGAATTCTTCCATTATTCCATTCTTTATTATTCTCTTGGAATATCCTATCTGCAAGGATTCGCATGACACAGGTTCCATTCTTTATTATTCTGTTGGAATAACCTGTCTATGTGGATTATCACATGCATGATGAATGATCCTTCATATTCATTCATTATTAAATTGTGGAAATGATTTATCTACGTGGATTACCGCATGGCGAGTGAAAATCTATTTGCAGTTTCATATATTCTATGATACTCATTTGGTTAAAGTTTTGGCTTCTATACTCCATGAGATTAGTAGAATATCCTGGATATTTGCGCTTCATCCGGTATCTTTTCATGGAAATATTCTTCTGAGCATTCTTGAATTTTACACCACAAAGCAGTATCATGTTGACAATTTGGACGTAATTGATTTCAAGATAAATTAACTTATAAATCTTTAAAATTTATTCTTGAACTTGTTTTATTGAATTATTATGTCATTGTCATCATCCTCATGCTTATATTGTGATAAAAGGCATCTTTGGCTTACGTGCATAAATGGACTTGGTATGATTATGACCAATTATTATTCGGTATAATCATGACCTGTAATGTTATAAATGATGTGGTAAAAGTCCTCAGTAGCCTGTAGTGTATTGATAGACAGTTTTTGGTATGATTATGACCAGGGATTATTCGGTATAGTCATGACCATTGATGATTTAATGAATATCCTTGGCCTGTAGTGCAGGGATGACTCGATGATGTGGTTTATTTATTAAGCTGAGTCTTAGCGATAAAAATTGATGAAAACATTTTAAATCATAGAAGATAGTAAATATCATGCTCTACTTGACTCTTCTAATGGATTGCTTATTCCGCTGTAGTTAAACTTGATGTCTATTGTATTTTATCAGTTTAACATTGTTGAAGACTAATGATAATTTATTCTCGCATTATCTTAGTCATAATATTTCTTCTTGGGCTAGTTGAGCTCACCTTTCTTTCTTTACCGTTCTCTTGTGAAATGAGAACGTGGCGGGGACTAGTCGGGGAATGGAGTGACGGTCCAGATGATAGCATTAGTAGTCCTCACTATTCTGTTAAATAGTGTGACACTAAATGTAATGAGGACTCCATTGACTGTGGATATTGTCTAGATGACAATATTCTTATTAAAACTCTTAGATTATATTTTGTCATATTTTACACGACTATTGTATAATTAAGTTGTATTTGAATTTTGTTCCATGTATTTGGCGACTCAAGATGGGTGATGTATACCTATTTTGGGGGCGTCACAGAGGGGAATAATGAAAACATGGAACACTTTAGGGGTACTAAAGTGTAATAAGTTAAATCAATCTGGACCATTGGTGGTGGTTTTAATAGTAAATCAATCTGGACCATTGATGGTGGTTTTAATAGTAAATCAATCTGGACCGTCGGTGGTGATTTTAATAGTAAATCAATCTGGACCGTCGGTGGTGGTTTTAATAGTAAATCAATCTGGACCGTCGGTGGTGGTTTTAAAAGTAAATCAATCTGGACCGTCTGTGACGCCCCCAAAATAGGTATACATCCCCTATCTTGGGTCACCAGAAAATACACCACTGACAACTTTATTTATACAACTGTCGTGCAAAAATATAACAACACATACGTTGTGAATTTGATATATATACCAACTCTGACTCATGTCACAATTTCACCTTACATAAAGGTACAGTCAACAACTGTTTTAGAAATTAAAATCTTTGGGAAGTGCTCAAGGAAACCTTCGTACATGGGAGGCCATGCGTCTAGGTTATGATAGATATCATATGTCCACAGAATTATCCTTGGTTGACCCAATAGACCCCAAAGAAAAATAAGAAGATTACTATCATCTTCTTTCCAATGGTGAGTCTTCTCTTAACATATAATTATCTCCATTGTCTCCAAGTGTAAATTATATTTCAACTAAACTCCAAGATCATATACGTAGTGCTCGTAGATATACTCAGCAAGTGGATGTGCACAACCCTATCTTATGATAACACGAGGTTGTATGTCATTAGACATCTTATATGATAGTGGCAAAACAGCCTTCCAAAGTTGGGTTCACCTCACCCTATTCGGTTCACCAAAATTAAATATCAAATGACGTATACAATACGACACACTTACCTAAAGTTCTCAACAAAATTATTTCCATACTATTTAGGGAGAACCTCAACAGCTATAGAACACCGTTCTATTCCCCGGTTATCCCCGCTCGACTAAAGAATATCATGACTAAAGATAATTTACATCATCAATAGCCTTCATCAGTAATAAATCAGAGATTTAGAACATATGGTAGATGATAAAACTTTTCAACCATAGTTACAGCGAAACGAGCAATCCATTAGAAGAGTCAAATAGACCATCAGGTCTATTATCTTCTCTATGTTAAAAGTCCACCAATAATGTTTTATCCCTATAACATCAATCAATAATTCTTGTCCACAATCATATGAATAACTCGTAATCATAATTGTGATTCTAAATTCCTCTTTGCACCCAAGACGAAGATAATTTTCATCACCTATCTTCACCTGAAACATCAAAAATCATGGTTATACCAAATCACAATTCCTGCTCATAATCATACTAATAATTTTATCTTTGCACTACGGTCAAAGATATTCATTAACAATTCATCTTTGCACTACAGGCCAAAGACATACAACTGTATTTTAGAAGAGTCAAGTAGAGCATGATATCTACTATCTTCTACGAATTTAAAGTTTATTTTCAATATTTTATCGCTGAGACTCAACTTAATAAATAATCCACATCATCGAATCACCCCTGCACTATGGCCAAGGATATTCGTTAATATCACATCCATGAATTATCCATGCACTACGGGCCAAGGATATTTATTATTATCACATCCATGAATTAATATTTCATTACTGAGACTCAACTCAATAATTAATCCACATCATCGAATCATCCCTGCACTACAGGCCAAAGATATTCATTAATATCACGACCACGAATTATCTATGCACTACGAGCCAAAGATAATCGTGTTTTCATCAACGGTCATGATCATACCATAAAATAATTCATCTTTGCACCCTTGGTCGAAGAGAATCCATGGCCATAATCATACCAAAAACTGTCCATCAATGCACTACGGGCCAATGAGAACTTTTACCATATCATGTGTAACATTACGGTCATGATTATATCGAATAATCCCTTGTCATAATCATACCAAGTCCATCTATGCACTACAGGCCACAGATGACTTTCATCATAATATAAGCATGAGGATAATGACAATGATATAAACAATCAATCAAATGAGATAAAGGATAAATATTAAACATTTACAATACAATATATCCAGCGTTCAATAATAACCAAATGTTATCAATCACTTAATAATCTCATAATCTAATATCATTAATATTATAACAATATTTTAATCATTTCTTAAACTTATAAACAATTTATTTTAATTGTTTACACTTTACTAATTAATGTATTTAATCATCCTAAAATGCCAAACTCATAAGATTTCATCATCAATAACCAAAACTCTCATCACAAATCTGCATATACCTTATATAGGATTTCCAAGCCATAAAATCTTATTTTCTAAATTTGTTACTTCACATAACATATTTAATTCATTTACTCATAACTAGTTCATTTTCATGAAAAATACCAAATTAGTCCTAAAAATATTTTTTTTCCCGGGATTTAGCATAATATAGTCTCATATTAAACATATATTTTTCTCGAAATTTTAAAAATTCATTTACTATTTTTATATGGCCAAAAGCGCGAATATTTAGACAATTTTATAAACAAGATTTTTGTCCAAAAATTCAAAAATTTACACTCAGATACTTACATTACATACATGTACTCCCAATAAAAATTTCACCAATTTTGGAGTTAACCACAAAGAGTTATAAGGGTTTACTTTTAAAATAGTATTTTCCCATAAAATTCATAACTCTAAATCTACACATCCAAAAATCACCATTTTGGACACAATATAGAAAACTCATCAAATTATCCTTTCAAATTTTTCCGAAATTTTTTAGGGTCGAAAAAAATTACGAAGCTGCAAATGGATTTTCGCTGAATTATGCTAAGAATCCACGTGATGCATCATTTCAATGTAATAATAAAGAATTTAATAATGAAAGAATTCACCATGCATGCGATAGACCGCACGCACATGTTATTCTCAATGAATAATAAAAAAATGGAACCCGAGTCATGCGTAATCCGCGATAGACATGATGTTCCAACGAAATAATGAAGAATGGAACCAGTCATGCGTAATCCGCATGCATGTGATATTCCAACAGAATAATAAAGAATTGAATAACAACAGAATTCACCAGGCATGCGATAGACCGCACAGAAAGGTTATTCCAACATAATAATAAAGAATAGAATAACGGAAGAATTTCACCATGTATGTGGTACTTCACATAGACAGGTTATTCCAACATAATAATAAAGAATGGAATAACAGCCCTTAAGAGCATTGAAAGAAAATAACTCTCTTCATGATACGAAAGAATAATACCCCTTACCTTAAAAAGAAGAGTATTTCGACGGGTAGGGCGAGGATATTCTTGAAGAAAACTTATACTGTTTTCTACGCTCAAAGCTTCTTAAAACTCTAAAGAAATACGCTCAAGATTATAGAAGAAGAATTCTCTCCTCATTTACGGTGTGTTTCAATTCTAACTAAGCATCCTATTTATAGGAGAATGGAAAGGATACTATGCAATAAAATATAATATATTCTATTTATAATATATATATATATATATATATTTTATTTAAAATCTAATAAAAAATAACTTTATAAAAGAATTAGCTTTATATAAAAAGATTTTACTATCAGTACACTATGCATAATAAGATATAATATATTCTATTTATAATCTAATAAAATAAATAACTTTAAGTATTCTATTTTATATAAAAAGATTTTACTATGCAAACACTATGCATAATAAAATATAATATATTATATTTATAATCTAATAAAACAAATAATTTTATAAAAGTATTCTATTTTATATAAAAAGATTTTACTATGCAAATACTATGCAGGTAATATGCAAATACTATGCATAATAAAATATATTCTATTCTATTTATAATCAAATAAAACAAAACTTTATAAAAAAGTATTCTATTTTACATAAAAAGTTTTCTGTTTTATTACATTTATAAGAATAATAAAACAAAATTCATCATCATTATTGTAATTCACACTATTAATCGACAAGATCGTTCTGAGAAAGAGGGGCTTTCCAATAAGGATTTCTCCCTATTGGCGCGCAATTAGGTGACCAAACCTCTCCTTGACAGAACTTCTAGACATCGTCAATATTGCAAATAATAATATTAATAACTTTATCATCTCAATTATTGATTTAATAATATATAAATATCGACAATAATTGAATCAAATAACGGAAGATACTATGCAGCAATTATTGTAGCAATAATTGAACAAAACTGAGTGACTTCTCACGTAAGCATCAATAATCAATACCGCTGCTACTACTATGCAACCACGCCAGACATTCTTTGTACTTTTTACTACTAAAGTAGTTCAATAGTTTTAACGGTAAAACTTTCGCCGTTATTTTCATAAAAATATTTCTGTCATTTTCTCAATCTGACAATAATTTTGTTGTGGGGCCCACCAATGATTGTGTCGTCGTACGAATATTCCCTGACCAAACGAATATTTTATAACAACGTGCATACTTTGCAAAATTTTCACATATCACCCTTAACTTTAACCCTTTCTCAATTTAACCATTACTAAATAAAATAATAATTATAAAAAAATTGAATACTTTCATTTCATAATTTCGGGATCTCACACCGTCGGTGGTGGTTTTAAAAGTAAATCAATCTGGATCGTCGGTGGTGATTTTTAAAGTAAATCAATCTGGACCATCGGTTGTGGTTTTAATAGTAATTAATATGGACCGTCCATTCTAATAGTAAATCAATCTGGACCATTCGTGAATTAGTTAGTATTTAGTCCATTCTCCTATAAATAGAAGCTTAATTCTTCTTTCATTCTCACCAATTTATTAAGACTCACAAGAGGAACTATAGAAAAAGAAACTATAAAGAGCAAGAAGAAGAGTATTCTGCTACTTCACTATTGCAGTATCCAGTCTTCTACTAAGGTAAGGGGTATTATTTCTTTCGTATTCATAAGGAATACTATTTTTCTTATTCATCCTTTAATATTTCTAATAACCTATCTACGCTTGATTACGTATCGCATTTATTGTGTGAAAATCCATTTGCTTGATTTAAGTATGTTATTTCTTTTCATATTCTTAAATCTAAACTTACTATCGTAAGTATTGCTTCTATAATCCTAGAAATTAGTGGAATATCCTTAAGTTTTGCGCTTCATCCAGTATCATTTCATTTGAATATTGATATGAACTCTCTTATTAAATATCAATATTTTCACCGGGGTACTATTCACGGGTTACTATTCACTAAAATATTATTCACTCGGATATTCAGGGCACTTTTCATGCAGGGGTACTATTCACGAATTACTATTCATAGGTTACTATTCACCCAATTACTGTTCACTAAAATATTATTTACTCGGGTAATCGGGGCAATTTTCATGCCGAGATACTATTCATAAGTTACTATTCACGATTACTATTTACCTGGTTACTATTCACTCAAATATTGTTCACTCGGGTATTCGGGGAACTTTTCATGCCGGGGTACTATTCACTGGGTACTATTCCAGAAGTACTATTTACGGGGTACTATTCACCGAAAAATTTATTTCTTTACTGTCCAAATTATTTTTGATACATGGGATATTATTCTTGAATTTTACTCCACACAGCAGTATCATGTTGACAATTTGGACATTATTAAATTCTGGATAAATTAAATTATAAATCTTTAAAATTTATCCTTTGCTTTTATTTAATTGAATTTTTATATCATTGTCATCATCCTCATGCTTATATTGTAATGAAAGTCATCTTTAGCTTACGTGCATAGATGGACTGTTAATTGGTATGATTATGACCAGGGATCATTTGGTATAATCATGACCCGTAATGTTAAAAATGATGTGGTAAAAAATCCTCCAAATGATGTGGTAAAAAATCCTCATTGGCCTGTAGTGCATTGGTGGACAGTTGTTGGTATGATTATGACCATGGATTATTCGGTATAGTCATGACCATTTATGATTACATGAATATCATTGGCCCGTAGTGCAGGGATGATTCAATGATGTGGTTTATTTATTAAGCTGAGTCTCAGCGATAAAGTTGATGAAAAACTTTTTAAATCATAGAAGATAGTAGATATCATGCTCTACTTGACTCTTCTAATGGATTGCTTGTTCCACTGCAGTTAAACTTGTTATCTATTATATTCTATCAGTTTAACATTGTTGAAGGCTAACGATAACTTATTCTGCATTATCTTAGTCATAATATTTCTTACTGGGCTAGTTGAGCTCACCCTTTTGCTTTCATTGTTCTCTTCAGGAAATGAGAACATAGTCAGGACTAGTCAGGGAACGGAGTGATGGTCCGAGATGGTGCATTAGTAGTCCTAACTATTCTGTGAAATAGTGTGATAATAATTGTAATGAAGATTCCATTGAGTGTGGATATTGTCTAGAAGACAATATTCGTTTTAAAATTCTCAGCTTAGGTTTTGTCGTATGTTACACGATAGTTGTATAATTAAGTTGTATTTGAATTTTGTACCATGTATTTGGCGACCCAATATGGGTGATGTACACCTATTTTGGGGGCGTCACATAAGGGGTATTATTTATTTCATATTCGCTTACGATATTATTTTTCGTACTCGTAAGGAATTTTATTTTCGTTCAATATTCGTAAGGAATATTATTTTTGTTCAATATTCGTAAGGAATATTATCTTCGTTCAATATTCGTAGGAATATTATTTTCGTTCAACAGTTGTAAGGGATATTATTTTTATTCAATATTCGTATAAAATAATATTTCCTTCCATACTCTATAGTATGTAAGTAATATTATTTCATTTCAGATTTCAAATTCTACACTTATTTTGTTAAGTTTTGGCTTCTATACTCCATGAAATTAGTAGAATATCATTGATATTTGCGCTTCACCCAGTATCTTTTCATGGAAATATTATTCTGAGCATTCTTGATAAGTTTTAACTTTTTCATGCTAGAGTACTATTCACGGGGTACTATTCCCAAATTACTATTCATGGGATACTATTCACTCAGGTACTATTCACCCGGGGAATTATTCATGATAAAAATTGATTTCTTTTCGGTCCAAATCATTTTTGATACAATATTATTCTTGAATTTTACTCCACAAAGCAGTATCATGTTGACAATTTGGACATTATTGAATTCTGGATAAATTAAATTATAAATTTTTAAAAATTTATCCTTTGCTTTCTTTTAATTGAATTCTTATATCATTGTCATCATCCTCATGCTTATATTGTGATAAAAGTCATATGTGGCTTACATGCATTGATGTACTGTTGATTGGCATGATTATGACTAGGGATTATTCAGTATAATCATGACCGTAATTTTACAAATGATGTGGTAAAAGTCCTCATTGGCCCGTAGTGCATTGATGGACAGTTGTTGGCATTATCATAACCATTGATGAAAACATGAATATCCTTGGCCCGTAGTGCATGGATAATTCGTGGTCGTGATACTAATGAATATCCTTGGCCATAGTGCAGGGGTGATTCGATGATGTGGATTATTTATTAAGCTGAATCTCAGAGATAAAATTGATGATAAACTTTTTAAATCATAGAAGATAGTAGATTTCATGCTCTACTTGACTCTTCTAATGGATTACTTTTCCGCTGCAGTTAAACTTGATGTTTATTGTATTTTATCAATTTAACACTGTTGAAGGCTAACGATAATTTATTCTGCATTATCTTAGTCATAATATTTCTTACTGGGCTAGTTGAGCTCACCCTTTGCTTTTATTGTTCTCTTCAGGAAATGAGAACATAGCTAGGACTAGTCGGGGAATGGAGTAACGGTCCGATATAGTTTTTTTAGTAGTTCTCACTATTTAGTGTGATAATAAATGTAATGAGGATTGAATTTGAGTTTGGATATTGTCTAGGAGATAATATTTGTATTAAAACTCACAGCTTATGTTTTGTCGTATTCTGCACGACACTTAACAGTTGTATAAATTAAGTTTGTATTTGAATTCTGTACCATGTATTTGGTGACTCAGGATGGGTAATGTATACTTATTTTGGGGGCGTCACAGTATTAATGAAGTTGTAGTTGTTTTTATACCATATATTTGGCGACTCAGAATGGGTGATGTATACCTATTTTGGGGGTGTCACAGTTGGTATCAGAGTTTAAGGATATGGTCTCTGGCGGAGATCGAGGAATAGAACTAGGAGGGGAGAGACGAGTAAATCCTTCGCTAGTGTGTCCTACCTAAGCTTATTTGTTGGTCGGTCAGAATATAGGGGTATTATGTGATATGTTAATTTGTTTAATTAACCCTTGTTTTATGGCAGTACTTGAGAATGGCTGCTAAAAATGTTAACAATGGAGTGAATGAGACCGTGGAGACAACTTTAATCACCAACCAGGAGAACGTGCAACAGGACGGCAATGTTCCTCCTGTAAACAACACTACCGAACAAACGATGAATGATAGGATGTTTAGAAGCTTTTTGAAGTTCATGCAAAATCAGACGAGGGAGACTCGTGTACAAAATACGGGTGGAAATGATAGCAACGCGTGGCTTGTCACAGCCAAGCAGTTCAAAGAGTTGGGACCACCAGAGTTTTTGGGAAAGTCGAATTTGATTAAGGCGGAAACGTGGGTTAAGCAAATTACAAAGATATTTGATGTCTTGGGATACACGGAGGAACAGAAGGTTCCATTCGCCACCTTTATGTTCCGTGGTGAGGCGATTCTTGGTGGGAATCAGTAGGCGTACTTGACCAAACACACTTAATATATCTTGAGAAACATTTCAAAAACTATTCAATGATAAGTACTTTCCTGAAAGTATTCGTCATATGAAGGAGGTAGAGTTTATTAGACTAGAACAGAACAACATAACTGTAAGACCCCAGCTTTTTATAAATAAAATTGAATTTTCTCTATTCATTATCTTGAAATAATAAGGAGTTAATTTGATATAATGTTTTGGTTATGGGTGAAATGTGCAAATTTTACAAAATAAGCAAGTGGTTGTAAAATATTTATTTTTGTCGGGGAATATTCGTTTGGTCGTGGAATATGCTTTTTGTCGAGAATATCCGTACGACGGTGCAGTCATTTGTGGGCCCCATAACGGAATAATTGTCGGATGAAGAAAACGACAAGTTTGAGTTTTTATAAATAACGACGTAGTTGCTAGCGTTAACACTGTTGGAATACCCGGTGGTTAAAATACAGTAATACGCGTGGTTGCACAGTAGCACACGGTATTGCACAGTATTGTTGAATTATTAATTCATACGTAAGAAGGCACTACTCAATAATTGTTACAGTAATTACTGTTTAATATTTTATTGATTCAATAATTGCTGCGTTGATATTTTATATTATTATTGTTTCAATAATTGTCACTGCACAGTATTTCCCATTATCAGATCAATAATTCATATTATTTGAATAATATTATTAGATAGCATTATTGGCAATGTCTAGAAAGTTCTGTCAAGGAGAGGTTTGGTCACCTAATTGCGCGCCAGTAAGAAGAAATCCTTATTGGACAGCCCCCTCTTTCTTGGGAACTGCCTGGTTGTCATAATTGTGATTCTGTAATATTATTTGTGAATAATTAACTATTAATTTATATGATAAGGAAATATTTATTTTATGTAGATATAAATGATGGATTTATTTATGTGGTTATAAATGAAGGAATTAATGTTGAGGTGTTTTATCAGTTTTTGTCGGATTGGAGGTATTAAAAACTCAAATCGGAGTTCTTAAATCTTTATTGCGAGAGTTATAATTTTAATCCGACCGTTGGATCGTTGTGATTTTTGGATATGTTATACATATATGAGTTGAGTATATGTCCACAAATTTTGAACCATTGAAAATTAACGCATGATTTGTTATGAATTTTAAAAGGTGTTGAAACGGTGTTGAAAATCGTCCGTTTGTGGATTTCGGATATTTTCTGTTTGGAATTTGGAAAAACTCAAAGCTACAAAGTTATAGAGAATTCAATTTCATGTGGAATGGACTTAAAATTCGTATTTTTCTGATAAACGACCTATTTTCTATGAATTACTAAAGTTTCAGAAAATAAAATGATTTTTATTAAATTATGGGTGAGACCCACTTTTGGGTTGGTGTTGAATACACATGGGCTGCTATTTTTTTTTTCAAGATGGTTGCTCTTCAATTGAGGTGTACGTGGAAGGAAAAGAAAAGAAAATAATATTTTATTATTTTAGTCTCCTATGGCGTTCTAGCATTTTCCTATAAATATGCACTTAGGTTAAAATTGAAAATCACACCAGAAACAAGTTTTCTCTCTTTCTCTCTCTATATTATCGAGCGTATTTTGTGAGTATTTAGATACTTTGAGAGTTGCTGTTTAGTACAAGTTTCATTCAGCATCATATCCAATATTTCATTCAGAAGTACGGTTATTTTGAGGTAAGGGATGTTATTTTCTTCTTAAATGATATTATTTTCTTCAATATCATTATGCCGAAATTTTGGTGAACTTTTTAATAAAATTTGAAACTTTTTGTGTCGGGATTACTATTCACGTATACGGCACTATTCACGTATGCGGCACTATTCACGAATACGGCACTATTTACCGAAAAATAAAAATTTTCCTTTTTGTCCAAGATGTCTATTTTGGCTACTATCTTTCATTGTATCCATGTTTTGATCTTTATTTTTAAATTCTACTTCAAAATTGGTTATTATAGATCTTGGATAAATTGTAACACGAATCCCTAATATTTGTCCTTCTGTCTCACTGGATTCGTTCTCTAAAATGTTTTTCATCATCCTCAGTCCTAAATGATGATATTCTTCAATATCTTTACACTTTGTAGGTGCAAAGATGAATGATTAATCGATGAATATCTTTGGCCCGTAGTGCAAAGATGAGCAGTGTTGAGATGAACATGACCAACCTGGTGATACAAATGAATATCTTTGGCGATGAAGGCAAAGATGAATATTTGATTAAAGATGTATATTGATTGTTGTTACAGGGATAAAATATTGATGATGGACTTTTAAATCTTAGAAGATAGTAGAACTCATTCTTTACGTGACTCTTCTAATGGATTGTTGTTTCCGCTGCATTTGTTGATCTAAAACTTGTTGTCTATTATATTCTATCAGATTTTTCCCTGTTGAAGACTATTGATAATCTGTTGTATATTATCTTGGTCATAATATTCTTTACTGGGCTAGTTGAGCTCACCCTTTTCCTTTTTGTTCCATTTTTCTTCTCAGGAGGTGAGAACATAGCAGGATCGAGTCGGGGTATGGATTGATGGTTCTAGAAAGATGTTTTAGTAGTCGTCACTATTTCTGTAAAATAGTGTATGAATAATTGTAATGAGGACTTATTTGAGTGTTGATATTGTCTAGAAGACAATATTTGTATTTAAACTCACAGTATGTGTTATCGTATTTTGCATGACAATTGTATTATTGAAGTTGTAGTTTGCTTTCTGTACCATGTATTTGGTGACTCAGAATGGGTGTTGTATACCTATTTTGGGGGCATCACAATAACGGTGTCCCAGTACGAGGTTAAGTTCATGGAGTTTTCCAGGTATGCACCTCATTTGGTAAAGAATGAGGAACGTATGACGCGGATTTTTCTGAGAGGTCTAAAACCCGATATACGTTAATATCTCATTTCTCACAAATTTTCTCTATATTCAGATTTTATCAATAGGGCTCAATTATTAGAGTGAGATAATGAGTATGTTCAACCGAGGGACCACAACCAAGGTCATATCGGTGGCAGCAGTCATCAGAAAATGGCCAAAGAACAGGAGGCTTCATCAATGAAGCCCAGATATCGGAGTCGATCCAAGACACCTCGTCCGGACGAGGCTGGTATGAACAAGAGAAGACCTAGGAGTCGCTCCCGGGAAAGAAGGATCAGACGAAGGAGTCATTCCCAAGATAGAAAATCTGAGTACTAGGGCAGATCGGGACAGAAGAGGAGGGTCGCGTCTCCTGAATACGAGAGGGACAGGCCTAGGTCCTCCCCATGCAAAGAGGAATTCGACCCCCTGGCCAGAAGGGTTACAGAGTTGGAAAAATTGATGGCAGCAAAAAATCAGATGGGAACACCGTCGAGCTGCCCCTATTCATCATTCTCGCCCAAAATCAACGAGGTCACAACCGATCCGAAGAAAAATATGCCCCCGATGGAGACTTATGATGGATTGGGGTATCCTTATGACCACTATGATGGGTATGATAAACTTATGACTTATTACGGGCATTCGGATGCAACCAAGTGTCACATATTCGCTACAACTTTGAAAAAGAGTGCCCGGGAATGGATGAAACCTTGGCATCGGGATCGATTAGCTCATAGAGCGATTTTTGGGAAAAGTTCCATGCTCAATTTGGGAGCAATAAAAGAAGAGGAAAGATCACTGTTTCTCTCATGCAAGTGAGGCAACGTTCGGATGAAAGCCTCGGTCCGTATGTCAAGAGGTTTCGAGAAGCGGTGGGTTCGGTGGCAGAATTAAATTCACCTCAGGCCTTGGAATTCTTCACAACGAGTCTTGACATAGGAAAGTCAAAGAAGCTGATGAAAGACCTAGTTATCAATCCTCCTACTGACCTGATTGAATCTTTTCATCAGGCCGAAGGGTTCATCGCCATAGAGGAAGCTATGCGAAACTTCAAGCCACACTCACAATTTTATGAAAAGTCTAAGGATCGAGACAAGTAGACTTATCAACGGTCGGACAATAATCAGGGAAAAAAGAATTACAACAATGGGGGATCGGGCAGTGGCCGACCACCCTTCCCAAATAGGAACGTCAAAAAAGTCTATACCCCTCCCAATACTGATCGGGCCAAGATATTAGAGGATATCCTGAACAAACCATTTTATAAGCCTTGCTCGATGACCCCAAATCCTAGGAAGAGGAATCGGGATAAATTTTGTGAATATCATCAGAGCTCGGGACATACAATGGATAAATGTTATGACTTGAGGGATCTAATAGAGAACAATGTGCAGAACGGCTAGTTGGTTCAGTATGTAGCAGCTCAGGAAAATACTGAGGCATAGCAGAGGAAAGAAAGAAGAGGGCACGCATGGGACACACAGCCAAAATAGAACTAGCCTATCCAGGGCGTAATTGATGTTATCTCAGGCGGTTCTTTAAGGCATGTGACTGGAAAGAATAGGAGCGAGCATTTAAATGTAGTGTTATCGGTAACTAGATCAACAGTCAGAAAGGATCAGGCTTTCCCGGGGACAGTCATTTCCTTCTCGGATGAAGACTATCCCACAGATCCCATAGAACCACATGATGGGACATTGGTGATAACTGCCCAGGTTGGACCGGTGGATATGAGAAGAATGGTGATCGACAACGGGTCCTCGGTAGACATACTGTATACACATGCCTATCAGAGGTTGGATTTATATAGAAAAAAGATGGAATTGGGGAAGGAAGGCCCCTTATATGGGTTCAGTGGAAATCTGGTGCATGTTTCGGGAACGATCGAGTTGCCTGTTAGGTTCAGCACAGCACCTCAGCAGGTAGAAATATTGGTCAAATTTTTTATGGTCCAAATGGATTCAGCGTATAATGCAATCTTAGGAAGGTTGACCCTGGCAGCATTGTAGGTAGTTACCTCTATACCACACTTCAAGATCAAGTTCCCTACACTGAACGGGATTGGGGAGGCAAAAGGTGATCTTGATATTGTTCGAAGGTGTTATAGGAATACACTGATCTCATTGGGAGTTGGGGTAAGCAAGCACAAGCAGATAATGGCCATTGAAATAGAACCGTTTATCGAAGGTAGTACGAAACCACTTCCCTTACCCGCCGAGGAGACAGAGGATGTAGAATTAACCTCGGGGAATAAAGAGAAGTTGGTAACAATTGGTGCGGGATTGACGGAACCGCTTCGGACTGGGCTGATTGATCTACTACGGGTTTATGATGACATTTTTGCCTGGGTACCCAGTGACATGCCAGGGGTAGATGAATCAGTCACATTGCATAGGTTGCATGTAGATCACACAAGGAAATCGATCATACAAAAAAGAAGAATTTTTGCCCCAGAAAGACATAGGATCATTGACGAAGAGATTGCAAAGCTTCTGGAGGCAGATTTCATCTTCGAGATTGACTACCCGGAATGGCTAGCGAATGTGGTACTGTACAGAAATAGAATGGAAAATGGAGGTTATGTATCGATTAAACTAATTTGAACAAGGCCTTCCCGAAGGACTTCTATCCTTTACCTAATACTGACCAGTTAATTGATGCCACCTCAGGATATGGGATATTGAGCTTCATGGACGCATTCTCGGGGTACCATCAGATCTCGATGAGGAAAGAGGACATCCCGAAGACCAGTTTCATTACTCATCGGGCTATATATGCGTACAAAAAAATGACCATCAGATTGCTCAACGTCGGGGCGACGTATCAGCGAATGATGAACTATGTGTTCACAAAGCAACTAGGCAGAAGCATGGAAGTCTATGTGGATGACATGATTGTTAAAAGCATGTCAGTCTAAGACCATCTGGATGACCTGGAAAGCTGCTTTCAAACCATCAAAGAACATAAGCTGCAACTAAACCTGACTAAATTCCCTTTCGAATTAGGGTCAGGAAAATTTCTGAGATATCTGATAAGCAAGAGAGGCATTGAAGCAAATCCATAGAAAATAAAGGAAATTTTGGACATGAAATCACTGAAGTCATATAAAGACGTGCAGAGGTTGACAGGTCAGAGAGCTGCACTTCGGAGATTCGTGTCAAGGTTAGTCGAAAGATGTTTACCATTCTTTGATACTCTGAAGGGGCCAAAAACTGAGAAAAGTTTTTAGTAGACTTCGGAGTATGAAGATGCAATCCAAAGGATCAAATGTTATTTGTCTTCGGCTCTTTTGTTAATGAAGTCGATCCCTTTGGAACCCTTATATTTGTATTTTGATGCAACCTCGTTGGCAGTTGGAGCAGCATTGGTACGGGACAAGGGTGGAAAATAGTTCCCAGTTTATTATGTCAGCCACATACTTTGAGATGCAGAGACTAGGTATCCAAACCTGGAAAAGTTTGCTTATGCTCTAATTATTGCAAGCAAGAAGCTTTGGCACTATTTCCAGGGTCGGTTAGTGGTGGTATATATTGATCAGCCATTGAAGAAAGTGTTACATAGGCCAGAAGTCTCGGGTTGGCTCGCTGCATTGGCAATGGAATTGACTCAGTTCTTCCTAGAATACCATCCTCGAACGGCAATCAAAGGACAATCTTTGGCAAACTTTGTTGTAGAATGTTCTTTCTTAGAATCGGATGTGGGTTCGGTTACAAAGATGCAACCAGTGCTAAATTCATGGACCCTCTATGTGGATGGGTTATCAACTTTGGACGTCAGTAGAGCGGGGGTTATTCTGACAAGTCCCGAAGGTTTCAGGGTCCAACAAGCCATTCGATTTCAGTTCAAAGCCATAAATAATGATGCAGAATACAAAGCAATTTTGGTTGAACTTCGGTTGACCCGAAGCTTGGAGTTTCAGAGGTTGGTTATATATAGTGATTCTCAACTAGTTGTTAAGTAGATATCTAGAGAGTATGAGGCTCGGGGGGCAAGGATGACAAAATACTTGGCCGAGGTAAAAGATAAACTCACTTACTTTAGTTCACACAGTTGCCAAGGAATAGATCGGCCAGACAACACAGTAGCAGATGCTTTGGCCCGATTGGCAACGACTGAGGTGAGTTTCTTTACTGGTTAAGTATATTTAGAAGTTTTAAAAAGGCCTAGTGTTCAGAAGGTGGATGTTTTGACTTTGGATTGGTTGGATTGTTGGCTCACGCCGTACATATCTTATCTGGTTGATGGGGTTCTGTGTTCAGATCGCATATATGCAAAGAAGATCAAGCACAGGAGCTCGAACTTCATCCTTATTAATGGGGATTTGTACCGAACGGCTTTCAGCTCTCCATTGCTCATGTGTTTGACACCTTAGGAAGCTGAATATACTCTTCGAGAAGTGCACGAAGGAATTTATGGAGATCATATGGGGGTCAAGTCGTTGGCATACAAAATTCTGAGGTAGGGGTACTATTGGCCGACCATCTTCCAAGAAGCAAAGGATTTTCTCAAAAAATATCCTACGTGTCAGCTAAATAGTCCAATTCCTCATCAGCCTCCCGAAGAGTTGTATTCGATTTTATCTCCGATCCTATTTGCCATATGGGGAATTGATAGCTTGGGACCACTGTCGAAAGTCAAGGGACAAATTAATTTTGTGATCGTGGCTATTGACTACATGACCAAGTGGGTAGAAGACAAACCATTATAGAAGATCACCGAACAGGAATGTCTGAAGTTTATTAAAGAAAGTGTTATTTATCAGTTCGGCATCCCGAGGGTCCTGGTTTCGGATAATGGAAGATAATTTGTGGGTTCAAAATTTGAGGCTTTTCTGAAGGAGTTGGACATTCAACATAGAAAGACTTCGGTGGCCCATCCTCAGTCGAATGGACAAGTAGAAGTCACCAACAGGACTCTACTTAATGGAATAAAAAGAAGGCTAGATGAATTGAAGGGGCGGTGGCCCGATGAATTGCACAGTGTCTTATGGGCATATCGGACTACGCCGAGGACGACAACTGGGGATTCACCGTTTAGATTTGCCTATGGGACCGATGCACTTATACCTGTTGAGATTAGGTCTCCTACACTTCGGGCCAGTCAGTACAAAGAACTATACAACGACGACGGCCTACGACTAAATTTGGATCTTCTAGAGGAGGTTTGGGATTCAGGTTTGGTAAGATTGGCTATCTACCAGAAGCGAACTGCCCGACACTATAACCAGAAAGTGAAAAAAAAAGGTTCGAAGTTGGAGATTTGGTGCTTCGAGAATCAGAAGCATCTACTCCCCCCCCCCCCCCCAAAAAAAACATTGGTAAGTTAATGTCGAACTGGGAGGGGCCATATGAAGTGATAGAGGTGCCTAAGCCAGGTACTTACCGGCTTCGAGCAATGGTTGGATCATAGATAAAGAATACATGGCATGCTAGAAGACTTAGGAAATATTATTAGTAAAAGTTATGTTGTTCTTTCCTTTATTTTTGTAAATTCTTTCATTTATCAATAAATTAATTAAGAATTTCTCTTCGAAAAATTTGTAATTCATTTATATTCATATGTTTTGACAAAACTGATCAGATAAGTTATGAACCAAAACCGATCAGAGAAGTTACAAACAACATAACTTATCAGGAAAGTTTCAAACATAACTGATCAGGAAAGTTACAAATAAAATGATTACAAAAGTTACAAGTGCAAGTATTAAAAAGACTATTAATTTGGGGCCTCATCTTCGGCTTTGGATTCTTCGTCAGAGGAATCAAGGATAGAAGTGTTCAGCCCAGCAGCTGTCATCTTCGCCCGAACCTTTTCCTTATAAGCCTCACAGCCTTCGGCAAATTGGGTCATGGTTTTATCTCTTAGT
Organism: Panax ginseng; assembly: GCA_020205605.1. Classification (NCBI taxonomy): domain Eukaryota; kingdom Viridiplantae; phylum Streptophyta; class Magnoliopsida; order Apiales; family Araliaceae; genus Panax; species Panax ginseng. The sequence continues at coordinate 47,737,742 of CM035149.1, read as the reverse complement.
TCGGGCGATTCATCATAATCTTTGATAGCTTGCTGCTTGGCTTTGGCACATTCCTTCCCCAAAGCAGTATTTTTCCCTCATCAGAGCCATGTTTTGGGCGTGCATGTCGGATACTTTACTTTCAAGGATCAGAATGGCATTTTGTTAATCCTTGTCTTTCTCCTTCAGAAGCATCCTCTCCTTGAGGAGCTGTTTGGTGTAGTTGTCGAGACCAACGTACTCCTTTTGAAGTATATAGTGTTGTTTTTTGAGTTCGCTGGCCTGACGTTCTGCTTGTGTCACTTTATTTTGGGTATCGGCATGAAGGTCTTTCTCTTTCTGTAGATCCGATGTTAAGCCTTGGACCTCAGCCTCGAGCGATTCCACCTCGAACTTTAGTTGCATTTCTTTTTTCATGGATTTTGCCAAAGGTGGAATGGCTCTGGCGAGGACAGCATTGGCCTGCAATAAAGTATAGAAGTGTATGAGACATGGTGAAAATAGGATGATAGAGTGGACATTTTATTTTATCAGGTTTACCTGACACTGAAGCTTGACATATTCAACAAGATACTCCTTGAAAGTGTATCCTTTGAACTACTTTTCATCTCCTGGAAGTCTGAAGTGTTCCAGTTGGTCGAAGGGGAATGCTTCTGAGGAGCTCTTCGGCAAGAATGTAGAAGGGGTCCCTTGGGAGGGTCCAACGTCAGAAGTTGGTTGGGTTGAGGGGGTCGATTCTAGTAAGGGGACAGCTTCTATAATCTGTAGGTCAGGCTCTTCAGTTTGGCGTGGCCTCTTGGAGCGAGGTTCGAGAGTTTCCTCTTCGGTTTCCTCAAGATCCTCGGGGTCAGAGATTGGTTGAATTTGTATGGTGGGAGGTTTTGGGACGATCAAAGAAGCTATCTTGGAGGGGCCCTTGATGGGGAGCTTCTTCATGCTCTTCTTCATTAGAGCCATCTTCTCCGACCTATCATATTCTTAATATTTTTCTTGGAAGGTTCGATGTTTGTTGAGTTTGGGGGAGTTGCAGCTGAAGTGGAACTTGTGGAAAGCTCAGATATGGGTATGGTATCTTCTTCGGGGGACTCTTCGGTGATGGGATGGCGGATTAGCTCAGGCTTAATGAAAAAAAGAGTGAAGCTTTCTTCTACTCCTTCGAACTTGAAAATTGTTACTGCAGAAAATAAAATAGTTAGTAGGGAAGTTTGGAAGGAAAATCAAGTAATTAATGGGTTCGAGGTTTATAACTTATAGCCATGTTTGTATAGCCAAGTCTCGTTTGACAAGACTTCCAGACCCCATTCGATATTCTTCAGCTTCTGGTAGAACTCCTTAAAGGCGTCCTGACGGTCCTTCGGGAATTTGGACACCTTCACAATTAGATCTTCGGAGGTGGCCTAGTTCGGGAGAAGTTTGAGATCAGTCCCCTTGACGAAGATCCATTGTGGGTTCCAACCTTTGTTACTAGAGGGGGTTTTGATGAATGTGGCTTGGCTAGGTTGTCAGTTCAGCTGTCGAAGCCCCGGTTCCTTGGATCTACCGACACTGAAGCAATGAAGCTTATGAGGTGAATATATGAGTTCGACACAAGTTGTGCGAACCCGATCCCCACGAAGCAGAGGAAGGAAGAGATGAATTCATGAAGGGGGAATTGGAACCCAAATTTCAGGGCCCAGAGAGGAATAGCGACCTATTCGCCTTCGGGGCGCTAGTACATTCTTTTGTTTGACTCTGGCACTCGAAGCTTTTATTCTTTTGGAGTGTTGAATAGGGTTCGAATATTAGAAATTTGAGAGGGGAAAATGGAGGATTTGGTGTTGATATGGGAGAAATCGCCTTTTGATGCGTAAACGGTTCATATTTTCGTCTCTATGCTATCAGTGGTTAAAGATGATGAAGGGTTGGCAATGTCAGACGATGGTGCTGGTAGATCGACTGGCACCAAATCGGTGGCGATGATAGTGTTGGGTTTGCGAGTGTTGTCAATAACTGGAGTTTGCTCGGTGTTTAAAGAGGATGGGAGGCTAAAATCTTCCATTAAAGCTGAATAGCAAAAATATGGTGGTTGGTGGACTGGAAGTTCTAAATTGGAGGAAGTTAGTGGGGATGGTTTCTCGCCGGAAAATGTATTTGCAGAGAGCTTTGAGAGAGGAAGTTGGGAATTTCTGGAAAAATGAGAGTCGTATGTGGGGTGGGGGTTTTATATTTCTATGGCATGAATTCCTAAGGTGGCTAATGATGACATGTGGGGCCCGTTTCTTGGGTAACGTATTCTATTTAAAAGGTTCGTTTGGATTCCCCATGCTTCACTTTAAGTCTCTAATTATAAACCTTTTATAACAAGAGACCGGGGGGAAATGTTCGGGAGTAATCTTTCGACCCCTATGTGGCTGAAGGCCTGGATTGGGAAGGGTTGTTTAAGCCTATTGAGCCGAAGCTAGTAAAGGGATTGGTGGTGTTCGGGGTCGGGCGACCGAGTCCTTTGGGTCGGAGTCCTGATCTGATTGGTGGTGTTCGAGGTCGGGCGACCGAGTCCTTTGGCCCGGAGTCTTGATCTGATTAGTGGTGTTCGGGGTCGGGCGACCAAGTCCATTGGGCCAGAGTCCAGACCAGTTTGGAGGGGTTTGGGTGACTTAGGCCCGTACAGATGGTTATTCCTTGTATGGAGTATGGTGTGATAAGGAGTTTGAATGGTTAAGGATTCTAATCCTAACCATATTTAAATACCAAACTCTAAAGGTAGGTGTTGGGATTATATCCAACTTCCACCTTTTATGGAGATTAAGTTTGACCTAAAACATAGGTAACTACCATGTTTAGGAGTCCTAATCCAATTCGAGAATCAGCTTTAAGGTGATGAAATCAACTATAAATACAAGACTTAACTTCAATTAACAGGTAATACACTTTTAAGCACTAAACATTAAAGCCTTCATTGTTAAACCTTGTTCTAGCCTGTACTTATTCTCACACCAGAGCTATCACCCGGCGGCATAAGCCATCAAGCTTCTTGTGTGATCTTATTATTGTGCAAGTTTAAGCGTGTGGATTTAGTGATTGGACGCGCATGCGAAACTTGGCGTTAACACCTCCGTTTTAGAAACTCGTTATTGGGTCTAATCTGTAACCAGCACAGCTGCGCCACTTTTACTCTTGGTACTAACGCGACGGTATTTATTTTCTTAATTTCATTATAAGCGGATGCGACACAAATCCGAGTTTATATTCGATTTCATACTCTGCATTCTACCAAAATTCCTATCTCCTTCGTTTAAGAACCAATTTTTGACTTTATAAACTTATTAAACATTGGGCTATACCTTTACAGACAATTTTAACATTCCAGAACCTCTATTAATTCATCTTACTAACCTAAATTCAATATTCATACTAATTTTTCATATTTTGACATGTTTTACAAAATCATTCACCACGAATTCGTTTTAAGTCCATTTTGATTCATTCAAACTGGGTTGTTTTCATATTTCAGAAGAGTATAACATTCAAACATCAATTTGAGATTCTAAACAAAAAATCACAACCAATTTAATCTCTAAAACAGACCTAAAAATCTATTTCTTCCCCTTTACACATAAATTTGAATTTATTTGCTTCGATTTCAGATATAGATGATACTAAACAAATTATTTACACCCAAAAACACATATTCTAACTTTTCATCAAATTATATAACTAAAATAACTTTTAACAATGACAAATTCAAGAAATAGAGACTAAGAGTTTTAGAGTTCCTCCTTACCTCTTAGACCCTCTTAATTTGTTAGATATTTGCTAAAGCCCTTCCATCTCCTTCCCTTAAATTTCTTGAAGTTCCTCTCAATTTCACCAATTTTCACTCTTCCTCTCAAAGCTCTGTGTTTTCTTTTGCAAATGAATTTAACGAGGAATGAATTGATGATAAATGAGGTAAATAACATCACTTCAATTTATTAACGTTACTGAAAAAGAAAAGTTCGAGCGTTACAATTGCTTAAGGTCTTGTTTTCCTGCACACTTTCGACACCTATTTTACTACTTCCCATTTATCTAACCATTTAACCCATTAACCAATTTTTATATTACAATTTGGATTTGTTTTGGGTTTATTTTAAAATTAAATTATATATTGGAAATGTTTAATTCATTATGCTTGAACTTTATCAGATAAATTTAGAATTTTGATTTATTTATTTTTCAAATAAATTAAATTTAGCTCTTTTAATTGGATTAGTTACATTCCTAACCAATTAGTGTACTAAAATTATGCACTAAAATATATCAATAACCCTCATATATTTGAGTAACATAAATACACCAAATAAATTATTTCAAAAAAATAATTCTCATAAAAATATTTATTTAATTTAATAAATATTTATAATTCTTATTACAAAAATTTGTAACCGTTACTGAGTTTTTGGTTTATGTGAGGGTGATGATTTTTGCAGTTTTTATATTTCGTGAAAAAGTTGTACTGTGGAGATTATAATACTTCAAGTTTTAGGACGTAGAACATGAGAGGAGTATTGTAAGCCTATTATTATTGATATAGTAAAATTTGGAGATTGCCGTGTGTTTCTTCCCTTTCAAGGTTTTTTCATGTTAAATCTTGTGTTGTTTTAACTCTTTATTTTATTTTGGTTTGCGTTAAATTAATTATCGACATCATTTTCACAAAGAAAATAATACTCCCCCATCCCGAAGTGTAAGATCAATATTATTTTTCTAAAAGACAATTTTAGATATTTTGAATTTTAAAATTGACATAATTTATTTAAGTTTTGAAAATAATAAATCTTATAACTATTAATATTTAAGTTTCTAAAAACTGAACTTTCATCTGATTCTTCATGTTTGGCGGAAAATAAGTTTCAAAAAACATTTCCTTGAATGCTTCCTATGGAATGACTTCATGTCCTCCTCGTCACTTATTAGCTTGCCACCAGTAGTTTGTTTCTGCCTTCAGCATAAAGGTAGTGAAAGCAGTCTTTTGATCCTTCACGACCTTAGTAACCTCAAATACCTTCTACATTTCCATAACCCACGTTTGGGCTTCAATCAGATTGATATCCCCTCGAAACTTTGGAGGTCCTATAGCTTTAAAGTTTTTGAAAGTCAGAGCATGGGTTGAAGTTTTATTCATAAGCGCGCCCACTAATAAATTCACAAACTGCTGCATTGGGTTAGCGTCGGCTTCCTCATTACCATCCATAGAACCCTCAGGAGTTAGTGAACGTGGATGTCTCCTTCTAGGCGACAACTTACTATTAAGATTTTATGTTATTAGCTCATTATTCATCTATTGAAATCATTCAAGAATCATCTTAAACACTTATAAATAACACAAGACATATCTAATAAACACTGATATATATTCATACGCCGCTTCAAACATAACACAGATAACATATTTGCTAAATGCATTTATTATCCTGCAATAGCAAGATTTCAATATTACATTATCATCATAGCTCATTATTTATATGAACAGTTGGTATTCACATCTTATTAACAAACTCATGATCATACATTATATTATTCCTTTTGTAACGACCTATAGAAGCATTCCACGTCACATTGCATCATCGCATTCTTGATCCGTAATATGAATCATCGTTCTGCGATCCATGACGTACCAAGGGAAATCCTAAAACTATACAGGATAATGGTAAACTCGATCCTGAGCTCTTTTGATAGCTGTACGAAAAGCATAATCCATCTCATCCATCCTTGCATTCTTTGACCGAACTTCGCCTTCAACGCAATCTATGCGTCGAGAAGCCTTCATCCATACGTCATCCACTTTCGCCCGCTTTGCCGACTCCTCCATCAAATTATCCTGCATGTTCTCGTTCTCAACCACTAATTGTCCTATCTGATACTCAGACTGTGCCAGCTTCTGCTCAAGCTTTGTAACCCGTGCGGTAAGATCTTGAACCATTGAGTCTTTTTATTCTAGGGCATTTTGACACTCTATGACTTTCCCTTCTAACTCCTCGAATCTATCTTACAACTTAATATTACGGTTATACACTACATCAAACATCTCAACTCCTAATGAGGTAAGTGGTATCTCATCAGGATCCTCCTCTACTTCCCCTGCTACCTCAATTTCCTCAGATTCATCCTCTGGGTCAGACTCAGGCATATACTCCGAACCTACAACAGTAATCAATAGAGATGGCTCCATTGGCACTAACTGTTCTCAGACCGTGTGAATATCTCGGGTCTCCTCCCCCCTAATCTGACTGAATTCACCTATCTCAACCATCCTGCCACAAAAATTTTAAGCTTTAATTACTACTTCCGAAAACATAAGTCTATTATCAACTAGTAATCACATAAGTCATTTTATTATTTATCTTCAAGGAATTTCCTCAGTTCATTTCTTAGAACTAGATAAGAATTTCAACATTTACTATATTTTTGATTTCCTAAAAGGCTATTTTCTAAGCTTTTTTCACCTAAGGTTCATAACCTAAGACTTTAATACCAACCTGTGATACCTCCAAATCCAGGTACCTCAACTCACAAATTCGGTGTTCACGATCCAACACATACAACATCTAAACTACCCATTGAATAGGATAATAAACATCACATATGATAAACCTTATTAAAAGATTACTTACATGAACATATCCCAATCATTTAACCTTTATTATTACATCTCATTAGCGGAAAAGAAAATAAGTTCATTACATAATTCATTATAAAGAAGAATAAACTGGAAGTCATCTACTCTTGCATCTTGCCTTTGCCTTTGCTCGAAGAAGGCTTCCCAGGTTCCTCGACCGTACCTGAAATGGTTATGTAAGGGCGGGCAATCAATTTGCCCATATATATATTGGTATACAACAATTGACTTATGAAAGGAAACACATGTTTATTCTTGAACTGAATAGAAAGTCCTTTACTGGAACAAATCATCAATAAATCAAGAACTTGTGAAATTAATGTGATAATCAATTTTTTAAATCAAATCATAGATGTTGAATTTGAATGTACATACTGAGGGTCACAATACCACAAATTATGTCCTAGGTTTACAAGTATTTCTACTGTAACCGTTAATAGTTAAAAGATTATGGACCATCTTTCCTCGTACTCCAGGTGATCAGCCCTTTGTACTATGTATTGTGCAAAAATATATTATCGCTATTGCGTAGCTCGAAATTATAGTTTTCGATAAAATTTACCTCTGAAATATGGTTGTTCATCTCAGCTTTATCAAAAGAATCGGCACCAAAATAACTTGGTTTGGAATAAATTCAGAAATAATTCTAGACTTTTTAGAATGTTCATTGACTAAGAACTAGCCAAATCAAATGGATTTGAAAATCAATCAAGGATTAACATGCCATAACTCAATAATTTCAATTCAAATAAAGTTGTAATGATTCATAATTGAACACGTATCATTTATCAAAGAAATGCTTTACGAAAGAATTAGAAAGATTGCATAGATATAGAAACTTATACAAGATACAAAGGAATGGTACGAGCTAGAAAACTTTGCTTAATATTAAAGTGTCAACAAAAGTTAGAAAACTTTTCCTTGTGTGTTCGCTACAAAGTTATGAGTCACGTCCTTTAAATACCCTACACATTTAAGTCATGAAGATTGTGTTTAACGTTATCTTTTGTTTTATAATTTTTCCTTCTCTAATCAACACTTAATATGGAATTATGTTATGCCCTCATTTTGGGTGTTTAATGTTCATTAGAATTGATTGTATATACCTACCATAGACCTCCCTTTTAGACACTCATTATTGGGTCTGATCTTCCACCATTGTATTCTTGCAATTTGTTCGACCACTTTTGCTCTTGGTACCAACGTGACAACACCTTATTATCTAAATTTCCAAATTTGATCTTGACACGCGATCTGCGATTCGATTTTCATACTTTGCTTTCAACCAAAATTCCTATCTCCTTCATTTAAGAACCAATTTCTGACTTTATAAACATATTAAACTTTGGGCTATACCTTTACAGACAATTTTAACATTCCAGAACCTCTATTAAATCATCTTACTAACCTAAATTTGGTATTTATACTAAATTTTCACATTTTGACATGTTTTACAAAATCATTCATCACAAATTCGTTTTAAATCCATTTTGATACATTCAAACTGGGTTGTTTTCGTATTTCAGAGGCGTATAAAATTCAATCATCAATTCAAGATTCTAAACATAAAATCACAACCAATTTAATCTCTAAAAAAAATCCAAAAATTTATTTCTTCCCCTTTACACATAAATTTAAATTTGTTTGCTTGGATTTCAGATATAGATGACACTAAACAAATTATATACACCCAAAAACACATTCTAACTTCTCATCAAATCATACAATCAAAACAATTTCTAACAGTGACAAACTTAAGAAATAGAGACTAAGAGTTTTAGAGTTCCTCCTTACCTCTTAGACCCTCTTATTTTGTTAGATATTTGCTAAAGCCCTTCCTTCTCCTTCCCTGAAATTTCCTAAAGTTCCTCTCAATTTCACCAATTTTCACTCTTCCTCTCTAAGGTATGTGTTTTCGTTTGCAAATGAATTGAACGAGGAATGAATTGATGTTGAATGAGGTAAATAACATCACTTCAGTTTATTAACGTTACTAGAAAAGAGAAGTCTGAGCGTTACAATTGCTCAAGGGCTTGTTTGCCTACACACTTTTGACACACATTTTACTACTTTCCATTTATATACTCATTTAACCCATTTAACCAATTTTTATATTACAACTGGATTTACATTGGGTTTATTATAAAATTAAATTTTATATTGGAAATGTTTAATTCCTTACGCTTGAACTTTATCAGATAAATTTGGAATTCCGATTTAGTTTTTTTTATCAATTGGATTTAGTTTTTTTTATCAAATAAATTAAATTTTTCTCTTTTAATTGGATTAGTTACATTCCTAACCCATTAGCATACTAAAATTACGCACTAAAATATATCAATAACCTTCATATATTTGAGTAACATAAATACACCAAATAAATTATTTTAAAAAAATAATTTCCATCAAAATATTTATTTAATTCAATAAATATTTAGAATTCTTATTACAAAAATTTGCAACCATTACTGAGTTTTTGGTTTGTGTGAGGGTGATGATTTTTGCAGTTTTTATATTTCGTGAAAAAATTGTACTGTAGAGATTATAATATTGTGTAACTTCAAGTTTTAGGACGTAGAACATGAGAGGAGTATTGTAAGCCTATTATTATTGATATAGTAAAATTCGGAGTTTGCCGTGTGGTTCTTCCCTTTCAAGGTTATTTCATGTTAAATCTTGTGTTGTTTTAACTCTTTATTTTATTGTTTGGTTTGCGTTAAATTAATTATCGGCATCATTTTCACAAAGAAAATAATACTCCCCCATCCCGAAGTGTAAGATCAATATTATTTTTCTAAAAGACAATTTTAGATATTTTCAATTTTAAAATTGATATAATTTATTTAAATTTTGAAAATAATAAATCTTATAACTAGTAATATTTTTTTAGATAGTTTATGATATTTATATTTGTATTGACACAATCTAAATGATGTCATATCAACTTTGAATTTGAAATATTTAAAATTAACTTTTAAAACGTCAATATTAATTTTATAATTTAGAATGGATAGAGTATATTTTTGGTTTTTTCAACTGAGGGGAGTATAACAAGGGTTCTACTAAATACATTTGCCTATAAAAGACTTGTCATCTATTTAAGAGTGTAAATGAACCGAGTCGAGTCGAGTCGAGTATGAAGTTACTCAAATTTGGTTCACAAAATTTATCAAGTATAAAATAAGGTTTGATTGAGACTTATTTAGCTACCGAGTCGAGTACGATCTCGAATCGAGTCCAAACAATTTGAACTTTTCGAACGAATATGATCTGAGTATCAATAGGTAATTGCAATTTGAGGAGGTTCGAGTACTTTATCGAAATTTAAAATTTACTCATATTTAAATTATTTATATTTCGAGTCGAGCTCGAATCAAACTTTTAATCGAACGATACGAATTGAGTCCAAACTATTTATTTATTTTACAGCCTTAATCATCTTTGTGCCAATATAAGCACTTGCTACCCCTTAAAATTCCAACTACAATTGGTCGTATCTATTCAGCAGAAAGGTAACAGTTTTTTATTAGCATATACTAAATATTTTATAAGAAAAATAATATTTCTAGTGCAAATTCACCTTTACCATCGTGTATAATTTTTAACACATGATAAAACTATGTATCGTTTTATTTATGCTTAAATTGTAACTATATAAATACGTACAAAAAATTGTCCTTTTAACATAACCAAAACGCTACAGAAAATAATGAGAAGCATCAAATCATTCAATTGTCAAAATATTGCAACCGAGCACTTATTTACGAGCCGAGTCATTGTGTTAATGAAATAATCATAAATAGTCAAATTTATACGGATTAGATATAGTGTCTAACTATTCTTCAACTTGCAATTATTTACGAGTTTCGTCATTGTGCTTAATCAACACAAGATTCCACAATTTTTTTCGAACGATAAACATTAATTTGTGACGATTAATGAAAGCTAACATATTCTAAAGGTTTGAATGGTGTTGGGGATTTTTCTACCAAGTACATAAAAAAAATAGAAGAGAAAAGATTAATATAAACTCCATGACTTGAATGGATCCCCATTACTAGTTTACTACTTGGTTGAGAATTTGAGCACCTTCTTAGCCAGCTTAGTAACTTTCGGTTCCTTCTTTACATCCCTCTTCGAGATAATGGCTTGTTCTTTGGCGACAAATGCTCCGCTCTTAGCGAACATCTCCTCGTCCATGCCCCAATCTCCGTAATAGGAATTTAATCCCGAAATTTGCACTTTTTTTTGGCTCTTTATGCTTTCTTTTTCCTTCGAGAAACTCCAAAGCGAACATGTCACTCTCGCGGATGGAGGAGACTCCATGACAGAAATTCTTGTGAACTCAAAAGAAAAAAGATTAAAGGTAATAGAGCAGTGAGATCATTCATATATATATATATATGATACTAGCAATGTAAACCTATATTTGGAAGGGTAATCACTAGGGTGACTAGTTTCCATAATCTAGTTTTTGATTGCCTTGTAATTTCCATGTCAAATCACGCCCTTATCATGTAAATTATTTTTAAATACAGCTGTTCACTACATAGATACATTCATTGTACACTATACCCGCATTCAAATTTTAATTAAAAATATTTTACTCGGTATTTCTTTCTTTCTTTCTTTTTTTAAGTGACAAAGTCGGAATTTTTTTGTTAAAATAAGTGGTCAAAAAATATCATATAATATAATTTTAAAATAATTAAAATCTTAAATTAATGTGTTTTTTTTATCAAAGTCAATGTGTTTAAGCCTGTACATATTTATTCTTTTACATTATTAATAAAAAAAAATTATAACATGAAATCCCCCCTCCAAATATTCAAATAGAATCGTCCCTGATTTTTACAATTAAACTAATAAATACTTTACTTTATTATTCTTTGTGTTATTCATTTACTCCCTTAAATCATTCACAACAGTTTCTTTAATAAATTTTTTATTCTCAACTTTGAACAATATATATCAACAAATCATTATCTAACAGTTTCCTTATCTTTATTTAACTCCATATTTTAATCTCTATATAGGATTTTACTCCCCAGAGTGAGTGAGTCAAAAGACAGTTCTCTATATATGCAAAATGACATTTTACACCCTCATTTAAGTGGACAACTCATCAATCAAACACATCTTAACATTATTGTCACATGACTTTTTTACTTTATTTTCAAATTATAAAATTAATATTGACTTGTTTTTTTAAAATTAATTTCAAACGTATTCAAATTTTAAAGTAATATAAATTTATTTAATTTATGTCCATATAATTATAAATATTATAAAAGTACTATTAATTATAAAATTTATTATTTTCAAAATTTAAATTAAATGAACCATATTAATTTTAAATTTAAAATATCACAAATTAACTTTTTAAAAGTTAATATTGATCTTATGTACATTTGCAAATTACAATCCATTCAATACTTACTCCATAAATTATTTAAAATTTAATATAAAATAAAAGTTATTTTACAGTGGAATATAATTTATAAATTATACTATCTTTTATAAATTATAAGATTATTATTAATTTTTATAAGTCAATTTGATGTGAAAGTCCACTAATAATCTAGAAGGGGGGTTGAATAGATTATTAAAAGTTAAAAATTTATATTAGGCCTTTTAAAATTTCTACACTACAAAAAATTGGACATTCAACAACAATAGGTCATTCATTGCGTTAAAATTTATACATGTTTAGCAATAAAATTTGTCATTCATTGCAGTTTGTGAAAGGCTTTCTTCTTCTTTTTTGTAACTAAATTAATAGATCGTTGCAAAATTTCGTTGCCAATTCGTTAGCGGGAAAAATAATTCCCGCCTAATTACTTTTTTGTTGTCGATGTGTTAACAGTAAAAATTTATCTCCTGCCACTTGAGTGTTCCTCATCGTGGGCAACGAAAAGTTTTTTGTTGCTATATTTCGTAGCCTAATACGGACTACGTTCATTGACAACAATATTTCTTTCGTTGCGTATTCTGTACAATTTTTTGTAACGACTATTAAAATATTTCCCTAAATTAAAATAACCCCAATAAGCACATTTCACCCTCTCTTTTTTTTTTCAAAACGCATCGTTTTGCATTTTTAAATTATTATTTATTTTATTTTATTTTGAATAACTAGCTTTACATGAGTTGGGGGACTATAAGTAATGATATTCACACTCTTAGTTTCTGTCATATTTATCTATTAATTTAATCATGAGATAATTTGAAAACTACAAACTAAATAAAAAAAATAATAAATAAATAAAAATATGATAATAATATCATAAATATGTGCATGGATATGTATATTACGTACATATATAACTCTAGTATAATATATATTATTCAATACATTAAAAATTTTAATAAGTATCTAAAACATTTACTTTCTGTTGATAGAAAGGACCAATATACTCAAACTGGTACCTCTAGGACTGATTATTCGGATATAATCGAATCGAATAGACATTCGATTATAACCGAAAACCAAAATTGATAAAATTTTAATATCCAAACAACTAACTGAATTATCATATAACCGAATAACTGAAAATTGAATTTCTTATTCGGTTATTTCAGTTAATAACCGAAATTAAATTCCATTTTTTTCAAACAAAAAAAATCATTTCAATTTTTCAATACTAAAGCTTCCAATTAGTAATTAAATAATTAATAACAATCGACAACCATAACAATTCATAATCTAAACAAAGTTTAATGGTTTAAAATTAATAATACATAATCCATAATTTAACGTAGTTTATCTAAATGCATTATGCATCCACAATCCATTATGTAGCTAAACAAAGAAATGAATCAATATTAAACTCCTAACATAGCTAAACTGAATTTGTCCCGAATTGCATGTAACATGCAAAACAGATTGGAGTGCACACAAATTCCACCCCTCTTCTTTGTTCGTCTGTTTTTAATTATTATTTCCTCTTTAATCCAACAAAAGCTAAACTAAAAAAGACATGTATACATATAGAACTCAATATCATATTCAACAGGAATTACTAACACCTTGGGTCCTTGGCTGAAAAATCTAAGCAATTCACAACACCCTTACATACATGAAAACAATTGAGACTCTATGGCTGCAAAGGTCCAAGGAACTAAGATAATGCATGTGGGTTATGCCATTAAAAAAAAAAAATTAATCCCACAAGCATTAGAAGTACTACAAACACCACATATATAGATCAGATATGCAATATTTAACCGCCTGTAGATAGTTTGTAAGACCATAATTATTGAAACAAATTCAAACCAACAAGCTCAGTTGAGTGTAGATTATATGCATAAGAAAGTAGAGCAATTAACTTTCCCATTTATGTCTCAAACATTTTTAGATGTTATAATGGCAAACCTTTTCCTTTCTTTAATTCTAGCTATTTGCTCTTTATCTCAAGTTTGTGCCAATAAATACTTTTGATCTCAACAGTTCTATAAATAGTGAAACTTCAAAGTATTCAGCTCCTCCAAAAGTAATGGTTTAGTCTTCATTTTTTCCTTTGCCATGCTCTTTCCAAGTTCAGTCTCACTAGTCTTTTCCAGTATTTAGAATTCAAAAGTTTGACATATTGATTTTTCTCAAAGGGCAAAAGGGAAGGGGTGGGAGGATAGGAGTAAACCACAATTACTGTGTTTATAGTGGACATATACATATAAATGTATAATATACAACTAGCAAACTTTTTGATATTGGGTCACCAACTCGCCATAGAACTTGAGCTCACTTTGAGAAGAGTAAAATATTGATTAGTCTATCTTTCTAAAGCTTTTTAATCTTCTTATTTGCATCATTAACCTGTACCTACCTCAGTATTACTCTTTAAGTTTTTATATTTGACAATTTTTTTTTAAAAGAGTAGCTTTATATTATATTACTTACTGCTAAGTTCAGGTAAGATTTGAAAAGGGGAAAGATTGTGTTATAACTATGTATGGCATTTGTTCGGGAGTATTTTACCGACCTTCATGTGGGCTGAAGGCCTGATATTAGAAGGGTTTTGGGAGACTACCGGGCTGAAGCCCATGAAGAGGTTGGAGCTGGTCGGGTCGGCGTCCGAGTCCTTTTGGGCCGGATGCGTAACCCTGTCGTTCGGAGTTCGGGGTCGAGCCTTCGAGTCCTTTGGACCGAAGCCCAGACCTAATGGTGGGATTGTTTGGGCTTGCACAGTGGACTTTTCTGCGCGCAGAGTTCGGAATCCTAATCATAATTGAATAAGGTAACTCCAAAAGTAGTCGTTGGATTGGATTCCACTTGCACCTTTTAAGGAGATTGTGTTGGACCCAAATATTGGTAACTTATCATATTTAGGAGTCCTAATCCGACTCGGAGGAGGATTCTAAGGTGGTGTGAGCGTTATAAATACAAGGACAAGGTCACAATTAACAGGTAATACCTACTTTTGAGCACTAAACACTTAGCCTCCATTGTTAAACCTTGTAATGGCACAGTACTTATTCTCTCACAAAAGTTATCCCCGTGGCCAAGCCGCGTCAAGCTTCTGTGGTGATCTGTTATTGTCGCGAGTTCTAGCGCGTGGATTCATGATTGGACGCGGCGTCGTGAAACTTAGCGTTAACATTGGTGCTAGAAGGAGGGTTTTAGTGTTCTTACAATCACGATCGGACTTTTTCCGTGAAGAGGCTATGGCGGCGTGGAGTATGTTGTCTCGACCACGAAAAGGTTAAACACACCGCACCACCCAAGTGAGGGTCGGTGAAAACGATGACTGATTCTAGAATCCGGGGAGGTCGAGTGGACCTACCGCTCTCCCCAGAAGACTCTTCCATGACGTACCATCATACCCCCAACCGAAGCTAGTCGTGACGGATGAGAACCGTTCTCGGTATTTGGAGGTCCACAGGAAGGACCGAGGGGAGAACAGCCGAGATCAAAGGAAATTCATTCTGCTGAAAAAGATGCAACAGAACAAGGACGCCATGCTGGCCCTGCGCCTTCAGCAGGAAGAACTCGAACAACAGATGGCAAATATGGCTGGGGAACAGGAGGCATCCTCGAAGAGGCGTAGGCATCGGAGCCGATCCCGGTCACCTCGACGGGAAGAGGCTAGAAATGAAAGGAGTAGGCATTGCAGTCAGTCGCGAGAAGGCCGAAGTAGAATGAGGAGCCGTTTGGCAGATCGACTATCGGACCGTCCAGGCAGATCGGGACATCAGAGGAGGGACGCGACCCCGAATCTGGGAGGGACGGACCCGTCGTCCCTCGTGGAGGAGTCCGACCCCCTCGTTCGGATGGTGGATAAATTGGAGAAGTTGTTGTTGGCTAAAAATGCGTTAGGGACACCTTCGGCTTGTTTGGGGTCACCTTTCTCATGGAGATCAATCGAAAACGCAATGACCCCCCAAAAGAAGATGCCTCCGATGGAAACCTATGACGAAATTTGGGGATCCGTCGACCACTCGAGCGGTATGATAGGCTGATGACATACTACGGGCATTCGGATGCTGCCAAGTGTCATATGTTCGCAACAACCTTGAAAAAGAGTGCCCGGGAGTGGATGGGAACCCTGGCGACAGGATCGATTAGCTCCTGGAGTGATCTTCGGGAAAAATTTCATGCTCGGTTCGGGAGTAACAAGAGGCGGGGAAAAATCACAGCTTCACTCATGCAGGTCAGATAGAAATCGGACGAAAGCCTGGGCCAATACGTCAAAAGGTTCCGAGAGGCTGTGGGATCGGTAGCGGAGTTAAACTCCCCGCAAGCCCTGGGATTTTTCACAACTGGTCTGGATATCGGGAAGTCGAAGAAGTTGATGAAGGATTTGGTGATCAACCCTCCGGCTGACTTGACAGAAGCCTTCCGCCGAGCCGAAGGTCACATAGCAATCGAAGAAGCAATGGGGAACTTCAAACCACACTCCCAATCTTATAAGAAGTCCAGGGATCGAGATAAACAGAGTTATCAGAAGTCGGATAATTAGGGGAGGCCGGACAATTACAGTAAGAAAAGCTACAATGGGGGAGGGTCGGGCAGTGGAAGACCACCCTTCTCGAATAAAAATGTCAACAAAGTCTACACCGCACTCAACACTGATCGGGCGAAGATATTGGAAGAGATGAGGAATAAGCCATTCTTCGAGCCATGCCCGACGATCCCCAAGCCTGGAAAGAGGGGTCGGGACAAGTATTATGCATATCATCAGAGTTGGGGGCATACGACGGAGGATTGTAACAACTTGAAGGATCTGATAGAAAAGAACATGCAGAATGGGCAACTGGTGCAGTATGTGGTTGGCCGAGAAGGCTCAGAAGCCCCCCGGGAGGAGAATAGGGAACCAACCTGAGAAACGCAGCCGCAACCGCACCCACCAGCCTGAGAAGTTATTGATGTGATTTCGAGCGGGTCGGTAGGGCGTGTAACCAGAAGGAAGAGGAGTGGGCATCTCGAGGCCGTGTTGGCGGTAACTGGTTCATCGCCTAAAAAGGATAGGGCATATTCAGGAGTATCCATCTCCTTCTCAGACGAAGACTATCCTACCGACCACATCGAACCACATGACGGGGCACTGGTAATAACGGCACAGGTTGGGACAGTAGATATGAAAAGGATGATGATCGACAACGGGTCCTCGGTCGATATACTCTACACGCATGCCTATCAGAGGATGGATCTAGGAGGAAAGAAAATGGAATTGGGAGGAGAGGTCATTATGCGGTTTCAAGAGCAACCAAAGGTGCATGTGTCGAGTGCGATAGAGCTACTGGTCGAGTTCGACCTGACCCCTTAGGAAGCAGAAATAATGGTAAAAAATTTTGTAGTATAAGTGGATTCGGCCTACAACGCCATATTGGGAAGGCTGACATTAGCAGCATTGTAGGCAGTGACGTCTATACTCACTTCAAAATCAAGTTTCCTACACCGAACGGGATCGGGGAGATAAAAGGTGATTTGGACATTGCCCGAAGGTGTTATCGGAATACTTTGATTTCCTCGAGGTCAAGATGTCGAAATAAATAGACAATGGCCATCGAGATAGAGCCATTCAACGAGAGCGATCTTGAACCGATGGCACCGCCGCGAAGAAGAGATAGAAGACATGGAGTTGTTACAGGAATCGAGAAAAATTGATCAAAATTAAAGCGGGATTAACGGGCCGCTGCGAATCTGATGCGTGGATTTACTCGGGGTTCTGTGATATATCTTCGCATGGAAACCTAGCGACATGCCCGGTAAAGCGAATCGGTGGCATTCGCATAGGCTACATCTGGATCCGAAGAGAAACCAAAGTGATCTGAAAAGAAGGATCTTCGCCCGAAAAGCGCGAAGATCATAGATGAAGAGATCACTAAACTACTGGAGGCGAGGTTCATCTTCGAGATCGACTATCCCGAATGGCTGGCGAATGTGGTATTGGTTCAGAAGCAAAATGGGAAGTGGAGGTTGTGCATCGACTACACGGATCTGAATAAGGCATGCCCAAAAGATTTCTACCCTCTACCCAACATAGACCAGCTGATTGATGCCATTTCGGGGTATGGGATGTTAAGTTTCATGGACGCTTTCTCGGGATACCACCAAATTTCGATGTGCAAGGATGACATACCGAAGACAAGCTTCATCACTCATCGGGCTATATATGCGTATCGGAAGATGACATTCGGATTGCTAAACGAAGGGGCAACTTATCAACGGATGATGAACTTTGTATTGAGCGGTTTGGTAGGAGTATGGAAGTGTCGTGGGCGACATGATCGTGAAAAGCATGTCAGTCCGGGATCATTTGGAAGACCTAGAAGACTGCTTCGAAACGGTAAGGAAGCACAAACTGAGACTGAACCCGACCAAATGTACCTTCGGTTTGGGTTCAGGAAAATTTCTGGGATACTTGGTCAGCAAAAGGGGAATCGAAGCCAACCCGTAAAAAATTGCGGCGATCTTAGACATGAAATCTCCAAAGACATACAAAGATGTACAAAGGCTTATGGGCCGGATAGCTGCCCTTCGGAGATTCGTGTCAAGGTCAATCGAAAGATGTGTACCCTTTTTTTACACTCTCAAGGGTCCGAAGAATGATAAGAGCTTCCGGTGAACTTCAGAATGCGAAGACGCATTCCAAGGGATTAAGAAATATCTGAGTTCGGCACCTCTATTGATGAAACCGATCCCTTCGGAACCTTTATATTTATATTTGGCTGTGAGCCCGGATGGCGATGAAAGGCGTGACCTTTGGTATGTGATAAGGGAGGAAAGCGGTTCGATTATACTACGTCACCACGTGCTTGGGATGCGAGAGATCGATACCGAACTTGGAAAAGTTCGCTTATGCTTAATAATTGCCGTGACTCGCTCAGCACTATTTCCGAGTGGTCGACTAATAGTGGTATACGGATCACCGTTAAAGAAGATTTTGCATAAGTCGAGGTATCGAATTCGGTTGGTAAACTTGGGCGATAAATTAACACAATTTTCAATAGAATACCATCCGGACGGCAATCAAAGGCGCGCCTGCCTTAGCGATTTCGTGGTAGAGTGTTCCTTCTGAGTCGGGGCGTAAATATAGTGGTAGAAACCCAACAAGGCGGACCTCATGGACCTTATCGTGGATGGATCGCCAACTTCGAGGCGTCGATTAAGGGTCATTCGACAAGTCTCGAAGGGTTCAAGGTACAAAGAAAGTTATTCGATTTGGGTTCAAGGCCACGAACAACGAAGCGAGTAGTACGAGGCCATCCTAGCGAATAATACTGGTTGGCGGAGCTTAGAGGTGCGAAGTTGGTCATCTATAGTGATTCGCAAACCGGTGGTCAAGCGGTTTACGGTGGTGAGTATGAGGCTCGAAGGCAAGAATGTCAAAGTATCTGGCAAAGTAAAGGATATAAGCTCGCATACTTCACATCGCACAGTTGTCAGGGGGTGGATCGATCAGATAATACAATAGTAGATGCCCTAGCTTTATATAATAAATATTTTATTATATGAATTGTTCAGAATATTTAAGTTAATTATTTTAACTTGATTATTGATGTTGTGTACGAAGAATAAGTCAGACATGAGATCCAAACCCTGGATTGGGATTGTGATCAAGAGATGAGAATAATAATATTATATTATTTATATAATGATTTTATAGTACCATAATCATGTACTGGGTATGTTCGGACAGATAATATTGAGCAATGACGGTCAATTAGGTCATAGCATATTACCGTGATGTGAAACCCTAATTATTAAACTCAGTTATGGGATATTTCTGAGTAGTGACTGTGTATATGAAATTACTGTGAATAAGAATATCGGTAATTAGAAAAAACCCTAATTCTCATTTATGACGTCGATAATTAGACACAAACCTAATTATTATAACCTAACCGGTTGAAATTAGAAACCATAACGACTGTGTTAGTAACATACACAGATAATTAAAGAACCACTAATGGTCAATTAGAAACCCTAATTGATGACGTTGAGAAACCCTAATTTTAATTACCGGGTTTAATTTCGATATTCTTTGTATAAGTGTTTTAATTTACCAAAGGATAGAAGTTAATTGGTAAATTATAAGAATTAAATCTAGTGATTAAATATTACATTTAATTGCCTTGTACAAGATTGCCCATACACTCTTAAACAAAGCCCAACCATCACCCATAGCAAATCAGAAGCAAGAATCAAGAATTTTTGGCAAAAAGGGTATAAGAACACTAAACTTAGAAATCCTTTGATTCGATGTTATTTGATGCAATTGATTGTTTAAAATTGTGTAATAGAATATTAATTGATGATATGGGTTGATAAATCAAAGACCCATAACATCAAAGTGCACGAATTTGAAGATTTAAGCAAGTTGGAAAAACCGAATTGTGTTATTTTTTACCAAATGTCAGAGGCCATAACTCTTTGCTCGATCATGAGTTTTGTTCTTCAAAAGTTGTTATGTGTAGCCTGATATGTGGTCTTTAATCTACAAAAAGAATCAAGTCCATATCATGTATAGATTAGAAGTTATAGATGGTCAAACATGGTTGACCGATCATGATAAACTATTTTTGGGCGGTCTGTAATGGGGGCATTATCGTCCACTTTTTGTGCTTTAAAAGGTCTGAGCTTTTGATATGTTGTAGTGCACTGAGTTAGGAAGCCATAGGCTTTGGAATGACCTCATTCCGACCTCGGATGAGGGAATTACGGTGATTGAAAGGAAATGTGTCAAATTTCTCAAAACTGAAAGTCAGAAGCGGGATGTGCTATTCGGGATACTGTTTTGATCAGTTAATGTTTCCAAAACCTTCTGGGCTTTTGGTATGTTATAGTACACCGAATAAGCTTTCCATAGACTCCAAAACGGACTAAATCCGATATCGAGAGAGAGAGTTATGACATTTCAAAGTAGTAGTGTCAAAACTTCCCAACAAGTGCGGTGCAGTCCATTTGAACGGAATTTATGGGCTGATGTGTTCGAATTTAGAAATGGTCAAAGAATAAAAGTTGTAGCCCCAGAAGTTAGCTTCAAGGGCTCAAGAATCGCTCAAAATGTTTTAAAATGAAAGAGTTATGACTGTTTTTAGCAAAAGAGGGTAAAAGCTGAAACGAGATTGAAAAGCTATTATGAACGTCCACTTTTGACGCCTTTGTTTGGGCTACCTAATGAACCCGAATTGGGTAATTCGTATTTTTTAAAAATAGTCTTACATACCATGTATAACATATCCAAAAATCAGATTAATCGAAGTTATGAGCAATGCGTTAGAAAATCGCAAAGTGAGCTATTGAAAAATTAGTATAAACCAAGTCCCGCATCGACTAAATTGAGAACTTCACCATTTTCTAAACCTATAAATAGAAGGGCTTGGCCTTTGTTTCATTCACCAACAATAAGGCCTCCAATTTTTGAGAAAGACTTTGTTGTGAGAGAACTTTTTATAAAGATCTCCTTAATTAAATTTTGGCGTGAAAGTGCGTATTTAGTTTGTGGAATTTGTATTTTCGGGTATGTTTCTTATTTAATTTTTGTAATGTTATTATTTTTAATTGTTAGTTAAAGTTTGAATTTTTGAAGTTTAGTTAGTGTTGTTAATAAACTAGTTAGTTTACTATGTTTATTTTGGCTTAGAATTGATTATGTAAATGAGTTATTTGTGATGACTTTTAATATTTTGTGATGAATTTCATTAATTAATAATTATTAATGATATTAAAGTTATTTAATGATTATATTAAATAATTTAGTTTAAAAATGATTTTAATATTATAAAAATCATTTTAAATGAAAATAAGGTATTTAAAAATATTTTAAGTTATAAAATATAACTTTTAATATTTAAATGATAATTTCATTAATAATTAAATATTAATGATATTAAGATAATATTAATGATATTTAGTTTATTTAATGATTAATATTAAATAAATAGTTTTAAAATGGTTTTACTTATTTAAAACCATTTAAAGAGGATATTAAGGATTTAAAAATATTTTAAGTTATAATTAATGACTTTTAATATTTGGATAAATATTACATTAATATTTAAATATTAATGGTAATTATTTGGGTAATATAAATATTTTAAAAATAGTTTGAGTTATTATAAATAACTTTTATATTTTAGCGATGGTTTCATTAATAGTTTAGTATTAATTAAACTATTAATGATAATGGAATTGTTTAATGTTTAAATCATTTAATTATGATTCCGATATTTGAAAGTTATAAATTTACCAAACTAGTGACTTGAGAACCGATTATGAAGTTCGAATTTGAAGAAGAACACCTATAGTAACAGATTATATCACTATAGGCCCTTTAGTAATGATTTGAATTATTTTAAATTTTTCAATTTACGAAAATTGCGAAAATGATTAAAAATAAGATGTCGATATTTACGATGATGTTGAGGTATAGAATAAGAGTCTTAGACTCAGATTTATTTACCGATAAAAAAGCATGTCGATACGCCGACTAATGTCGGACCTTATAAAAGAAAGAAAAGACTCTTTGTAAGAGCATGGATGAGATATTTGAAAAATGTATAAAAATATTTCAAGTATAGAATAGGAACTAAAAAGTATGATCACCGTGATTATGTGATTAGACTATGTCTTGTTGTAATAGACGCATTACTATGTGTTAAGATATATTGTTCTAATCGAATGAATGATCCGATTATTGATAGGTTGTGATAAAGAGATAAAACCTAAGTTGAGATTTGTAATCGTTGAATCGAAAAAGTATCTTACCTTTGCACTTTCTTTATGCAATGGACATGAGTAAGAAGTTTGAATTATTCTATCCCCTCGTCATGCATTATGTACTCTTTGATTATTGACATGTTAGCTCATATATATATTCATTCATTGATTTCTATAAATGGTTATACAAGTGTCCCCACTTGGATAATCATAGGCATTTGTTCACATGTTGATACACCTTTGTCAATTACCCGTATATATATGTTGAATTACATATTATTGTTGAGCAAGATTAAAACCTTGGGGTTTGGAACCGAGCATGTATAAACATCCCTATATGGGAAGATTTTTACTACAAGTGACGGATAGAGTGAAGCGATGAATTTCGTTCAAGTTATGTAGTATTGATCAATCTGAGGTACAATGGGGGGATGATCACCCTCCGTGCTCGTAAGTTATGATGGTTTGAGGATAGAATTCCGCTAAACCTTTTCGAAAATGAAAAGAATGTTCATAGTATGTTTCTTAAACCCTATTCAAGGGTAGAGCCAGAGCCAAATTTAAAGAATTTGAAAGAGATTTGTTATGTGAATTTTTTATCAGTACAGATTACTTCACAACTTTTAATTCGTTGTAGAAGTGTTATGTAAAGAGAATACTTATACTCTTTCAAATTTATATATAATTGCTATTACTTGCTGGGCACTTAAATGCTCATCCTTGCTTAAATTAAATGTTTTCAGTTATGTATGAGCAACCTGAAGGCTCAGGCATGAACAAAGGAAAAGGAAAGCTGATCGAATAAGTGTGTATTATGAGTTAATGGTTATAGTTGTATTGGTATCTATTCAAGTATTGTAAGGAATGTATTTGAAGGTCACGTACCTGGGGAAGTAAACTTTGATGTATGTAAATTAAGTTCGAATGTATTATTATTAGTATTATTCAGCTTAAAGAAATGGTATCGTGGGGAACCGAGTTCGGGTTTCAAGTACCTGGATTTGGGGTCGTCACAGGTTGGTATCAAAGTTGTTGGTTATGAAGCTTAGGTAGGGATACCTGAGACTAATAACCGCAATGATTAGGATAAGTATTAACTCATATAGAGTTAGTTGGTCTATAAGATTCAAAGATGAATCTCGGCGAGTGTAAAGACACAGAGTTCCCTAACTCTGATTATAAAGTTAAACAGTAGTAGGGAATAGATTGAGTCTAAAAGACCGAAAAGTGCGATTATGAGAGATCGTAAAATAAAAACGATCAAGATATAGAACTAAATCGTAATATATATCTGATGAGATCACCCCGTGATCGATAAGGCTATAATGACCCGGAAGGAATCAATCTGATGATTGGAAAGTTTACACAAGATTGCATGTATGAATTATACTATCAATTGATACAGATCCGTAAGAGAATTATAAATATGAATTAAATTAATTATGGAGAATGGGGTTAGTGTTAGATGGGGATTCAATTGAGGACTCATGTCGGCAGCTGAGTTGTATGATTCTTCGTATGGGAGCTAAATTGTACTTGGTGTAAAAACCACTTAGTTTCTGGCACTGATAATCATTGAAATGTCTGTGTCGCACTATTTGTTATATGCACATTAAGAGGATGACTCCATTCTCAGGTGTATAATGTAGATAGAGTCATAGATAGAGAATATAAGATTAAGTTCGAGTTCTTAAAACTTATACCTATGAGACATTCTTGACTCATAATTATATGAAATGTTTATGAACCCCTCAGCGAATGGACGCCAAAGGTCTGACTAGGATAAGTTCTTAAACTCATATGATTGTGGCAATTTATGAACTCATAAGTGTGGTTTGATGAACTGGGTATAGTTTTGTGTGAATGGAGTGTTATGGATTACAAGAATGATAGATTATTAAGTAAATGATTTTTAGTGAAGGTGTTAGGTTTTCCTAAACTCCTAGCTATGCTAAACTTCAAAACTTTTGACATCAAGCTAAATCGCACTATGTGCTTTTGAAAAAAAAAATGTAGACTCGTAATCATTTTTGAAACGGTTTAAAAATACTGATCTATGCTACTTATTTTGGCTAGAAGCAAAATGATTTGAAATATCAAAATTTGTTTTTAATTATCACTCATGTACCATGTAACTTTGATGCGAGATGATAAAAATGTGATGGAGTTGTAAATCTGAGAATACTTAGTGTGAATTTGACTGAAGTCATTTGTTCCACTATTGTATCATGTGTTATGACAAAAAATCATACAATGACGGCATCCTCAACGGATTGTTAATACTGATGCACGCATCATGGCGTCATTCTTGAAAATGTTTTCAAAAGTTTAATTTGCCAACGGGGTTTGGCTACATCTAAATAATTCGATTAAATTGAATTATTGATATGAGTCTATGCTATTTGAATCAGCTAGACTAATGTTTATGAAAACTCTAAGTGTTCATTGAAAGAAATTTCCCGAACCAAATTGTTTGGTGCGGAATCCTATGATAAGACTGAGGTGAATAATGTTATTTGGATAAATGATCCAATCTAATGGCGTAAATATTCGCTAGGTATGATTAATACGTTATGCATGACGTAGGGTACAATAGGCTAATCACCTAAAGTACTATTAATGGTAGTTTACCTTCTTTGTGATTGTAAACATACCGTGTAATGTTTTGTTTTACGGTATGAATACTGTTAAAACTATGTGTTCATGGTCTATATGACCCTCAAAGACAATTTGAAAACTTTTACTCTTGTGAGAGGTGTATTGGATAGCATGTGATGATATGTGTGAATGTTGTAAGCACTGATAGAGTTAACCAAGTTATGAGGAGGTTGGAGCGAGAGGAGATATTCGAGATAAGACAGTTGAAGGTTGAAATAGAAGCCAAAGACACCGAGATATATACTTTGGACGAGGCTTTAGTCATCACCTTCATGCGATTTGATGCGAGAGTGGATGGAGTCATCTTTCTACAGAGAGATAGGCGTTGATGAGAATTGAATAAATTTATCGTCAATCAAAATAAGAGACAACGATATATAGAACTCTTGATTCTTTGTGTATATATACTATATGTTAATCGAGGGTAACTTATGTATGTAGATGTCGGTGAGAAAGATATGTGGAATAAGAAGGATCATATTCACACCCCGAGCTAATATCGAGGCCAACAGATGAAATAGAAGCTCACTAGGAACCCAAATCGGACGAGGTGGCTATCGTGGAAAAACGTAGCATCAGATCCAAAAATGTTGGATTTGACAGATAGTGATTCAGACACTAAAGTTGAAGCTGCTCAAGCATCAACGGAGGTGCAAGATTTGGAGAACAAGGTTTCTTCATTGGAAAGGTTGTGGGAGATAGAAAAGTTGATGCGTCCGGCGTTAATGGAAACAATGGAAGAAGCGGGATAAGCTCAAAATCCAAATTGACCGATGGAGCCTCAAGCGACACATCCGTGAAGGACACACCTCTCTCTCGTTGCCCATTATAAGAAAGGTGGATGTTTTAATTGTGGGATGGAAGGACATCGAGCGAATGAATGTCCGAGAAAAGGCTTGGTAAATAAGTAGTATGGGTTATGTATGTAATATGTGTGATAAGTAATGAACTATTTTTAACTTTTATGTTGGTTAAGATTTTAAATCCAGACTTTCGTAGTCACAAAGGGATAGTTGTTGATTAAAGCGAGGATGTCTTTGTGTAAATATTCGATAAATGAATATGAATCTAAGTTTGAGAAATGAAACGAGTTTAATACATTAATCTTATGCAATAAGGTTTAAAATGTAAGGGTATAATTTATGGTTTTATTTAACTGGATAATGCCGCCAAGACGTCAAACTCGAAACCAAAGGATAGAAGAATCTACTAATCTTTGAAACGCAACCGGAATCGATGCAAAACTTTGCAAACATGGTAGCTCGAGCTATCGCGTGAGGAACACCGATTCATGGAAAACCAAATGAACAATCGTTTGGCAAAATTCAAAGACTTTAAAGTCGTAGGACCACGAAATTGAGGAGGATCGGTGACCTATAGAAGCCCGGACTTGGGTGAACGAGATAGAGAGGCATTCAGAATCGCTAAAGTAGATGAGGGAAAAAGACCACTTTTGCCACTTATATGATGAAAGGGAAGC